>CM042157.1:71998962-72059052 GCA_023376005.1 Doryteuthis pealeii
GAACGAAGTCTCACCTCCCATGTCATTATATCGTGATATGCAGAGCACACATTTATCTGCTAGAGAATATAGTATATCGCATCCCCGCTATATACACTCATCGCATCCATCAAATAGTGGTCTCGTCTCGCGCTCACGCATAATAAAATAAACTCACATTCTCAGTGGAGAGAGTGTAACGAAATAAAACATCAAGCGCACTCGAAATGAGAAAAAGAGAACCTGACAAAATCTACATCTCCCTATATTATATCGCTAGACTTGATATATAAAGTTGTAAGTAACTTAATAATTTCTAGCAAACCCAATTTGTCAATTCAAATAATGATTATCAAGGCAGTTTAGCATAGATTGGGGTGGGTGGAGTTCCCCATAACGCAGGGACTAATGGTTGGACTGTGACATCATAGTGAGTGAGTTCAAACTCCAATCATGCTATTACATTCAGTTTCTGACTAATACCCTTGGAAAGGTATGGATTCCTTTATCCCCCAACTATAGATTAATAGTACCACTACTATTCTTCTACAAGGATGTCTTTGGCATTAAATAACCCACGAAGGTTGATATTCCTTAAACAAAGAAATCAAACCAAACTACACAAAAATGTAAATATAAATGTACTAAGTATACGATTCTCTAACCTCACTGCAAAAAATAACCCTGCAAGGGTTGATATGTACAGGTCACCACCCATGGCCACAAGTGGTATCATGGGAGGCGGGGGGGGGGGCATCTTACCCTTTTGCAGAGGTGGGGTCAGTTTATTTTGCAGCCCCCTTGACAGTGTGGTAAAAAATCTACGGAAATCTGAGTTAGATTTGCCTCAAAACAGTCCATGTTATTAGTGTGCTTAAAATCCTGCAATGTGTCTTATATATCACTAAGTAATAAAGGTTTAAATAATATATATGGTGTAGTTAATTTGCATACTGGTTTTAACACAACCAGGTTTAATAAATAATTACTTGGTGTTATTGATCTCTAACATTATTGTTTTATTCTCCAACATATTAAGATCAATCATATGAATGGTTTCATATAGAAACCAATTAAAATATAATTAAAATAAGTAATCTTTTTATATGCATTCTCATTTAATTTTGTTAGTCTTTCTAATCTATCTATAATATATATATATAAAGGGCAGTTGTGTATATCTGTATGTCCAGAGGAAACTTCAAAAATAAAACAATTAATGACAAAGTAAATATATTACACATTAAATATCACCAGGGCTTGGTTTTTGAGAAAAAATAATGAAGATTTGATTTATATTTGATAATATAATTTAAAAAAATAAAATTTAAATGATAACAGCATGGAATTTTCTTTTGCATTTAATACTTCAAATAGAAGACTTTAATTTTTCTTTTCAGGGTGTCTAGATCAATGCAAGGTCTTTTTTACATAGGGTTTTTAATGAGGCATCCTGAAATGATCCTACTCGCGATTCAACCTTAATAGATCTGTGAGACTACCTTTTTTACTCCCCCTCTACCCAGGCGATGCTGGGTAGCTGCTTCTAGTTTAAAATATTTCATTACATTAAAACTTAAATACTTAGGACTGGAAGGGTGCATATTCTTGCTAGTTTGTCAACTTCCAGAGATCTGCATTATAAAGCTACAGACGATGAGATGACAAGATTGAACTTCTTTGTTCAGAAAGTCAATTACATCAAATGGGCAGCAGGATAAGTAGATGTAATTTATTGGCTAATAAATCTTTTATACACCTTTGCTTAAGTGAACTGATACTTGTAAATAATATGAGCCAGCAGCCTTTCTAGTGTCACAGACACAGACAACCAAAATGGCTGAACTAGCAAGTGAGGAATGTTATTTGCACTTGGTATGTTAGCAATTGTGTCAGAACAGTTGTGTCCTAATCTTTGCCAGTCTGTCATTTTCAGCAGCCCAAAAAAAAACCTACTTCCTAGTGAGACCAAAAAACTGTCACACAATGGCAGACATGTTTACCAATGAATCACAAATAATCGCAGTGATTATCTTCAGTCTCTTGAATTTTATGCAAAAGTTGTTAATTTTTACTCTTGTTCAGGATGCCTTTTTTAAATTTTCTTCCCAAAAATATCTTAATTTAGATTGTAAAAGTAAAATTTTTCAAAATTGATATATATATATACATATATATGTGAAGAAAAAGTGGAAGTGAATCTGACAGTATGTAATATAATGAAAAATTGAAAAAACACAAGTTCATAAAACGAGTAATGTTTATTTTGCCTATGCTGCAGTTTTCAATCTGTTTCAATAGATCTTCATCAGGGCTTTCGTTAATTTGAGGAAAAATACATTTTTAAATAGACTGACCGACAAAGTTTTCTTATTCTCTGGGATAAATTTTTTTTTTTCTCAAATTAACGAAAGCCCTGATGAAGGTCTATTGAAACAGATTGAAACATTGCAGCGTAGGTGAAATAAACATTACTCTTTTTATAAACTTGTGTTTTTTTCAATTTTTTCATTATATTACATATATATATATATATATATATATATATATATTATATACACACACACACACACACACACATTGTATCTTTTTTTTTTGAGGATCCCTGTATTTTGTAAAACCTGTCTGATGAGGCAAAAACTCAAAAAATTTTTTTGAGTTTCTGGTTGAAATTAAAATTATAACGGCATGACGGTTTGTTAAGTTTTTCTTTCTTTGAAAGTTAAATATTGCTCTGTATATAATCTAATTTATTAATTATTATACATTGATCTCTTTTTAGGGATTTATAAAAATTCTTGTATGAGGATATATTTGCACCTACAAGAGCATACAGTATGGTTGTACAGTGAGATTTTGAAGATCCCAAATAGAATCAGCCCTTACAACCAACCAGTCTTTTGGATTACCTTACACACACACACACACACACACACATATAATATATATATATATCACACTAAAAAAGGCAAGAAGCAGGCGATATCCTGCACAGAAAGTCACAGATGCAGACTACGCTGATGACCTTACACTTCTTGCAGATACACCACCACAGGCCGAGTCACTACTGCATAGCCTAGAGAAGGTAGCAAATAATATTGGCCTTTATGTAAACTCCAATAAAACCGAGTACATATGTTTCAAAAGAAAAGGAGACATAACCACACTCAACGGTAAGCCCTTAAGCTAGTAGAACAATTCACATACCTAGGTAGTAATATCTCATCCACAGAAACCGATGTAAATACACGAATAGGAAAAGTGTGGTCAGCCACAAACAAATTTCAGTAATATGGAAATCTGATCTCACTGACAAGCTAAAGCGACAATTATTCCAAGTGGTGGTTATATCAGTATTGCTGTATGGCTGCACCACTTGGACCCTAACGAGGCACCTTGAGAATAAGCTGGACGGGAGCTGCCACAAGAATGCTGTGTGCAGTCCTGAACAAATCGTGGAAGCAGCACCCCACGAGGAAACAGCTATGTGGCCACCTGCCCCCCATCTCACAAACCATTCGAGTGAGACGGACAAGGCATGCTGGGCACTGCTGGAGAAGCAAGGATGAGCTCATAAGCAACGTTCTCCTGTGGAAGCCAACACAAAGACATGCTAGTGTGGGCCGCCCATCAAGGACCTACATTGACCAACTAAGCAAAGATGCAGGATGCTGCGCAGAGGACCTCCTGGGAAAATGAATGATAGGAAAGGTTGGCGAGAGATTGTCATGGATATCCATGCTAATTGCGCGACATGATGATGATGATATATATATGGTGCAGCACTGATACGGCTATGGTTTGTAAGAATTCTTGCTTTATCCTATCAGTGAGATCTGATTCCGATATAGTTGTAGTTTCAGAAATGTTTGCAGAAATAACAAAGGATCTGGTTACGTTATAAAAAAGAAAGATTCTTACTCTAAATAATGGAACATGTCAAAATGCCACTGAAAATTGGTCAAAAGTGCCAAAAGTGCCATACCAAATTTGGTTCCCTTCCAGAAATTCAAGAAACATTAATTCTCTTATAATTGTCATATGGTGCCAAATATCAGTTTCTTTTGTATGAAATCATTTTTAACAAGTCTTTTTATTCTTTAGTTATTGTTTATAAACTTTTTAGGCCAAAAAGATTCTATCTTGATACAGTCTTTTGAGGACTGAGTAAGAATTGCATTGTTCAGATATTTTATAAAGAAAATTTAAAGACATGGCTAGTGCTTTTAATTTATCACAGACATTCAATATCTAATAGAGAATAAGGTTATGCTTGAGATAATTGAATCCATTATTTAGTCTGAATATCAAAGAACTAAGAGTTGGGATTATACAGAGGACCTGAGATATTGTTGTAAACCAGTGTAATATATTGTCTGATCAGTGCACCCAAGGACCAGGCTGAATAGGAAGTGCATGGGGGTCAGGTGCAGCCTGGAAACGAAAACAGGATGTGGCCCTGACCTGACCTATTGCACCTGGAAATGCAGGTGAACATTTGACATGATTTAGGTGCAGAAATATGTAGGCGTAGCCCATAGCCAATGAAAACAGCCTGCGTGGGCGAAGAGGCGTGTCTACAGAAAAACTGCGTAGGTGTCACAAACAAAGAGGCATGACACCAGGGGTCAGACTACAATAAAAGAAGCCAGTAGAGATCGATTAGAGAGACAATGATCAGGTTCGAGATCACTTGAAAAGAACTCCCGAAGGCTCCACGTTTGCGTAACCCTGCCAACGACTCTCAGCTGTACACAACCGAGGGAATAAACATCTCATCTTACATTTTCCTAAATACATAAGTGTTATAGGTGACACACCCTATAAGACCAATGGAATGCGCCAACAGCTTACTATAAATAAACAGGGATAATTGTGGCTTAGAAGCAAGCCAAGGCAAGTGCCAATAACTCTGTTCGTTGGACATAATTTCCACATCTCTCTATTGTATTGTCTACTTTTTGTTAATACATTTTCTACTTTTCGTTACCTGTTGTTTTGTTCTTATTTGATCCCTTAAAACCTCACAACAATAAGTGTTTATGTTCTTTGACGAGTCCAGTCTGTAACACCAGGGGTCCCCAACCTTTTCAGTCTGAAGGCCACAAAGCCTAACTCAAGAGGGTCCAGGGCCACAATCTTGAAAGGACAGGAAAAGAACAGCTAAATTCACAAGGTGAAATCTGATATTGTTTGCAATCACAAAAAGATGTCATATCAGAATTAAATGTGGTTAACAGAAAGAGGACATCAAACAATTGATGATTTGACAATTGTAAATACAGTGTATTCTTGGCAGACTTCATTATGAAGAATAACTGTTCACAGCAGTGTGTAGTACCAAACATGCTCACTACTTTCTGGGTGTGAGTGATAAGGTTAGTGAATTGTCCCAATGGAAGCACATGGTTCTTATATAAATTGATGATGTGGCAAGTAAGAAACTTGGGTTATTTCCTATAAGTCTAACATAAACAAAGGGGAACCACTCTTGATTGATGAATTATTCATTTATTTATTGATCTACTAGGAAAAAAGAAAACAGGGTTAGGGTTAGGGTTTATGGTTAGTTTAATGGGAAAATAAATAAATAATTTATCAGTCAAGAGTGGTTCCCCTTTGTTTATGTTAGATTTATAGGAAATAACCGAAACTTGGACTTAAAATCTTCTGAAAACTGAAGATCAGTGAGTTCCATTTGTAGTTATATTGGTTCTTCTTCACAGTCAACATCAAAAGGTGAGGGGAACATTTTGAAAGTTTGGTGAAGGTTGTATGGATGAGTGTCTTGGGGACTACATGTTGCTTGTGACCTGAAGACTGGGGACCCCAGCTATAAACCCTTCCAGTTTTTACTCCTCTCCCTCAAGTCAAAACCATTCCAGGATATAAAAAATAAAAATAAATGTACAACCAAAATTATAATATCAATATTAAAAATATATGTTATGCTTGAGACATCAGTTTTTAACAGGTTATCTGATTACTCATGATTTCAAAATTTTCAAATATTTTTTTTTTCAAGATCAAATATTTAAATTCTTAATAAGTTATATATGTATTTACCCAACCCCTTTGCATGAGCAGGATGAAACATAAGGTCAATTTTTAACCAGATTTGAATTCAGACTTTTCCTTCTAGACCAGTTGCCATACAAGGGTTAAAAAGCCCTGTATGTCCTACTATCTACTTTTAGCTGGAAGGAGAATAGTTTGATTCCTACCTTTTCCAAGAGTATTAATGCTATGTGAAATACAGCCACATCCAGGATTTGAACTCGTGTCACTGTGTCCATTTTCCATGACAATAACTATTACACAACAAACACCTTTATAATAAGTTAATTAACATTGAACATGATTTATTTTATGTTACCAGTTGCATAATAAAGAATACTTTCTTTTTATTTACATTCTAACAAATTGTTGGATGTCATAAAATAAGAATAGATATTTTGTTGTAGATATGTAACCAGTGTGCATCACACAGCAGGTAAATATCACAGGATTATGGATATTGGGAAATTTCACATGAATTGCATGTATGATTGTCTAATAGATTTATCTTGTTACCTGATTGGGTCATGAGAATGCAACTCATGTAGCATGTTTTGCATAGGAATAGTCTGGTGGAGCTTATCTCTTTCTAGATCTAAAACTGGTTCGAATTCAGAGTTTTCCTTCTCTTAGATTGATTGCCATATCAAGATTAAAGAGCTTAGTCTGTCCTACTATTTAACCATAGCTAGAAGAGAAATAGTTGAATTCATAACTTTGCTCAAGGATATTAGTATTAATCGGCTCATTTAGGATTTGAACTAAAATAGCTGAGTCCACTGTTACACCACAAGATGAGATGATCTTGATAGAAACATAAAAAGAAAGAAAATCCTTTAACCTGATTTGGTCATGGGGTGCTACTCATGTAAGCATGTTTTGGGTATGAATAGCCTGGTGAAGCCTATTTATGTACAGGTCTACAACTGGTTTGAATTCAGACTTTACCTTCTCCTAGACTAGTTGCCATACCAGTTAAAGAATCCAGTATGCTCTACTATTAACCCATAGCTGGAGAGAGAATAGTTGAATTTATACCTTTGCCCAAGAGTATTGGCACTATGTGTTGTAACGGAAGATATTTCCTCTACAATATAGTTGGACTCGTCCAATGGAACACATATAAAGATACAAATATGCAAAGTTATAGTTGAGTTACATAGTAGTATTCATTAGTCGAGTCCCTACAAATCGAGTAGCTAGTCATACTGTTGGAGAACAGCGCATTGACTTTATTATTTATATTTTTGTACAAAAAGTAATAAACCTTTTACAGGTTTTCAATGTTGTTAATTGATTAATTCAGTCACAACACTATGTGAAATGCAAACAGCCTAATTCAGGATTTGAACTTATATAGCCAAGTCTATTTCCTATGACAATAACTGTTACACAATAAACACCTCCAACACCATGAGCGCTTGTCTAGTACATGAAGATTATATAAAGATAAAGACTAATAAGATAAATAGAAAAACAAAAAAAAGAAAGATATCAAATTATTCCTGTTTGTATAATGTCGCTTGAATCAAAGTGATTCAGTTTTAGCAGGTTATCTGATTACTGCATGACTTGTAATTTGGTTGAACATTTTTTTTTTTTTGAAGATCAAATATCCACACTCACAAAGTCTCTTATTAAACCATAATATATCAAAATGTGTGATGTTGCATAAAACTAAATATCTTATTCTGAGCCCTTAAAAGTAAGTTAAAAAAAGAAAAAGAGAGTCTATCCCCTTTTTGCTAGCACTAGACCAGGGAGATTGATTTTTTTGCTGAGGTGGAGCGTCACAACTACTGTCAAATCTGATGCTTTACTGGACAGATCAGATTACCCAATCTGTGCTACTCATATGCTGAGTTGGCAGGGACCAGTGTTGAACCTGGAACCTTGGGATTCCGAGGCAGGTGCTCTATTTAATGAGCTAAACTGGCACCTTATTAGAAGAGTTATATTGCAGGGTATTTGCTCCTGTTTTTCTGAAAAAGTTTGACCTTTATATAATAAGAATAAAGATTCTGAAATGAATGGTTTCTTGATTTTAACTGGATAATATTAATGTAGAGAAATTAATAGATGAAACATTCATAAATATAATAAATATATTAAATATAAGTTAAGCAGCAGTTTTATAATTACACAGGGGTTTTTAACAAATACATTTTTATTATAGCAGCATAAAAATGAGAAATATTTTAAAGATACTGAACAAAAGTAAGTCTTCGGGGCGGCCTAAAGTCGGTATCAGCCAGTCAGCGAGGGAGCCTATCCCCTTTTCAATAGCGCTAGACCAAGGAGATTGTTTTTAGCATCTGAGGTGGAGCGTCACACCTACCATCAGCTCCTTTCTTTTTAGATTATTTTATTAATTATTATATATATATATATATATACCAACCCCACCACCATGAGCAGGATGTGAGACATGGTCAATTTCTTAAGCAGAATTTAACAGGTTTGAATTCAGTTTTCTTTCTCTGGGACTGGTTGCCTAACAAAGCTTAGAGCTCAGTCTGCTCTACTATTTACTCATAGCTAGAGGGAGAATAATTGGATTCATACCTTTTCCAAGGGTATTAGTGCTATGTGAAATGCAAACAGTCTTGTCCAGGATTTGAGCTTGGATTGCTAAGTCTATTTTCTACGTCGGTAACCATTACACCATGTGCCTTCTATATATGACTAACAGCGTCTACCCGGCATCGCCTGGGTAGACGGGAGATTTTAAGTTAGTCCCGCAGATCCATTATTACTTAATCGTGATTTGAATTTTCGTGGGATGCCCCATTTAAATCCATATGTAAAAAAATAGACCTTGCATTGATCCAGCTACTCTGAAAAGAAATGTTAATGTCTATCTAAAATATCAAATGAAAAAAAAAAAAAATTCCATGCTGTTATCATTTAAATTTTATTTTTTAATTATCTTCATGAATATAAATCAAATCTCTATTACTTTTGCTCAAAAACCAATCCCTGGTGATATTTAATGTGTATATATATTTACTTTGTTGTTAATTGTTTTATTTTCGAAGTTTCCTTTGGACATACATATACACACAACTGCTCTTTATATATGTATAGATTATTTGTTAACTGTTTCAACATAAGGAAGACTTTGATTGATTGATTGATTGAATTTAACAGCATACCAACTTGTCTGGAGTTATTTTATATTATATAGTTTCAAGTAATTATTTCTATTTAATAATAGTCATTTGCACACAGTTAAATTCCTATCTAATAATAATCTATACTCCATTATATAGTTTCAAGTAATTATTTCTATTTAATAATAGTCATTTGCACACAGTTAAATTCCTATCTAATAATAATCTATACTCCATTATATAGTTTCAAGTAATTATTTCTATTTAATAATAGTCATTTGCACACAGTTATATGGTTTCAAGTAACAAATAATAACAATCCTTAGTAAACAATTATAGCTTCATATAACAATTCTTAATACAAATAATCTATAGTTACTAGCAAGAATATGTGCGCTCTGGGTGTAAGTATTTAAGTTTTAATGTAATGAAATATATTGAATAGAAAGATTAAAGAAATTAAATAAGAATGTATATGAAAAGATTACACTTATTTTAGTTATATTTTAATTGGTTTCTATATAAAATCATTCATAGGATTGATTTTAATACGTTGGAGAATAAAACATATTAGAGATCAATAGTACCAAGTAATTATTTATTAAACCCAGTTTTGTTCAAACACGTATGCAAATTAACCACACAATATATTATATAAACCTTTATTTCTTAGTGATATATAAGACACATCGCAGGATTTTAAATGCACTAATAACATGGGCTGTTTTGGAGCAAATCTAGCTCAGATTATCATAGATACATTGATAATAAATAAGATTTATTCATGTATCAATGTTTGTGACAATAAATTAGATACATATTGATAAACTTACACAATTCCTAAGGGTATTGTAACCAGTGATGTAGTTTCGGTTACAGAAGACAGACACTGAATCTCCATTATAATAAGATATGGTATCAAGTATTCCTAACCTATAATAATATTTAGACAGATCTATTTGACCCATAAAGAGTTGGGAGTAATGAGAATGAAGGAGTACTCTACACTCTCCAGAGCTCCAAAACTGGAGCCTCACCACCAAATGCAGTTTAGTGCCATTACCCAAGACACTGCAGGGGAAATACAAATGACATATTTTATACAGACATAACTGTAGGAAGCATTTCAATATCCAAAACCTGGTAGAAAAATCTTTCTGATATGATAATATTTATAAACTAACAATAACAATGAGTCAACAATACACGATAAAAAAATTGATAAAAAACACTGAAAATAACATATGTATTTACCAACCCCTCTACCACAAGCAGCATGTGACACATGGTCAATTTCTTAAACAGAGTTTAACAGTATTTCTCTGAATGTTTGAGATGAGGCTTGATGATTAGTATTATGTGCATTGTTCGGACTATTGTCCCTATCTTCATTATTATTTGTACAATGAAATACCTGAAGAAGGCCGGGGGGCATATCGGCCGAAACGTTGTACAAATAACAATGAAGATGAGAGTTTAACAGGTTTGAATTCAGAGTTTTCCTTCTTCTAGACTGGTTGTCTAACCAAGGTTGAAGAACCCAGTCTATCCAACTATTTACCCAGAGCTGGAGGGAGAATAGTTGGATGTATACCTTTCCCAAGAATATTAGCACTATGTGAAATGCAAACAGCTTCGTCCAAGATTTGAACTGAAGTTACTAAGTCTATTTCCTAAGATGATAACAATTAAACCATGCGTGCCTCCTGGAAATGATATATATAGATATTGATTTAAAATTTCTTTTTCATTATAACTATAATCTTAAATTTGTCGTTAAATTTCAGCATTGTTTGTAGATGCAAAATATCATATTTAACAGCTTATAAGAGGCATCTCAACTTGGGCAGGCATTAAAAATAAATAAACAGTTTTAAATTTTAATTGTCAGGTGAAGAGTTTTTACCTAACATTTGTATTCCTTCCCAACAATCAGGTCATTTTTTAAAAGTTTCATATATATTCAGACCTTGTTTATATTTGCGGAGATGTTTAAGGTTTAATTTAAAGGACACTGCAGTACTAAATCTCCACTAACCAGTAATCTAAAGTTGACCCTTTGACCTTATTAGATGCAGGTGATTTTTTGGGAATTTTTTTGGTAAAAAAGTGCATCTTATAAGTTGACTATGATAATGTATTTGATTTGATTACTATCGATCATTTTGAAATGGTGAATATCCTCCAATAATTTATATCTTGACCCATTAAACATAAATCTCCCAGAAAACAGACAAAACATCTTGGATGACTGAGGAAGTATTTTTCATTTTGTAATTCAACAATTATCAGCCAACTCTTTGGATGGTTGTATTTACCCAACCCCTCCAACACAGGCATTATGGTCAAGTCACACTGAAAGCACCGGTTCCTGCTAGATCACCAAAGTTAGGCAGCAATGAGCCTGTTCTAATACTTAATTGGTTGACCACTTAATCAACAGCAGGTACTGTAAGAAAATTGAGTACATTGTTTATCAAAATGACATGATTCTGCATTAAATGACCCGAAAAGGGTTGATATGCCGTAAAACAAAACAAAACAACCAACCAACTATTCACCATATGCAAGATGTGATACAAGGTCAATTTTTAAGTAGAGTACTGATGGTTTTGAATTCAGATTTTTCCTTCTGTTGGACTGATTCACCAACCAAGCCTAAAGAATCCAGTCTGTCCTACTATTTACCCATAGCTGGGGGGAGAAGAGATTGGTTGTTATGTTAAATCTCTACTTCCCAAGATTATTGACATTTTTGTTTCCCAGTTGTCGTTTTGACACTAATTTCTCATTTATTACAAATCATTGCACAGCTGCAAAACTAGAAACAGATGACCGACTTTTTAGTTTTGTTATTAACACCAATTTTGTTAAATATTTGTTTGTCTAGATTGAATATATTCAGTTTTTTTTTTTTTTTTTTATTGTGATAAATACTAGTTAAATTTTTAACCAAACAATCAGTTATTTACAGTTTTGAGAGTCATTCAATAAATTAGGGGAATTTTTAAAATGCAAAATATTTTTTTTTGTTTGGAGTTGGTTTATAGGAAAAATATTTTTATTTGGTGAAAAATGTTTTGAGGCTATTCAAAATGATGGCAAATAATCAAACAGAGTGTGCCAGGCTTGAACAGAGGTCTGTCATCAAATGTTTGGTAGCTGAGGAGTGCAAACCATGTGAAATTTATGGAGGAATGTGTGATGTGTACAGAGAAGCATGTTTTAATCAAAAAATATCTACAAATGGGCTAAACACGGGTTTGCCACTATGAGTCAGAATTGAAAATACAGTCCATGGAATGAAAATACACTAACTCTCCAGTAAATAAAAAGTTACAGATGGAGTGGTCAGTAAAGAAGACAGTCTTCTGGAACATGAAAGGAGCCCTCACAATTGATTTCCTTGAAAAAGGTGCAACTATAAACAGCACTTCCTGTTGCCAGCTTCTTAGGCAAACTTCACCTTATTTATTGAATGAGCAAAAACTAAAGGTATTTTATTGCTTGGCAAAAAATCATTACTGAAACTAGTCAAAGGTTTTCTTTTTCCCTTCAGAATATATATATATATATATATATATAAATAAATAAATATATATATAAATCCAGGGCAACACCATCAATAGTGAATAAACAAATCTTTTATACACATTATTATTTTTTAATCAAATATTTAACAAGTTGTCATTGTAATGATTAAAATCATTAGAAACAGTTAATATATTCTGATTTTTATCAAATTTAATCAAGCTGTTTAATTTCATAAAAGTGTAGGTAATATCATAATGTATTTGATTTGATTGATATTTTTTGTTTTGAAATGATGAATATCCTATAATAATTCATATCTTGACACATTAATCATAGGCCTCACAGAAAACAGACAAAACATCATGGATGTACTCCACAATTATCAATCAACTGTATGTATTTATGTAGGTATTTACTCAATACCTCCTCTATATGACCAGGTCAATTTTTAAGTGGACAACTGATGATTTTGAATTCAGAGTTTGCCTTCTTCTAGATTGGTTGTACAGCATTTCATTTTTCAGGAACACTGACAGTAGTAGGTTTGGGGTACTTACTACTTACATAAATCTCCAAATGAATTAGAAGAGGCTCCTTAGCCTTGGTCAGTAACCCATCAAAGTCAAGGAAAGGTTTGACACAAAACCTCCGCTGCCTAGCAGTTTTGCCCACCCCAAGGAAGGGCTAGGGGAGTAAACCCCCCAAATAAATCAGGAGCCAGAGTCCCTAAGGTGGTGTGACACTGAAATCCAGTGCTACCCAGCAACTTCTGTGACACTACTGCTGCCAAACTGCATTGGTTTCTTACCTTTCCTTTGGATCACAGCTGCAGTATGGAAAGGGGAATTTGCTATTTGGGCAACAGCTCATCCTCCATATGAACCCACCCAGGTGATGTAGTTAAAAAAAAAAAAAAATTTTTTTTTATTCTTTCGTCTGCCTGAAGACTATACTTTCTGTGTCCTTCTCTTTCTTGAACCATGTTTTATCAGATTAATGCCAGACTTAATGTTTGCCTTCCAAAAAAAAAAAAAAAATTAGACACTACTCCATCATCTCTTGTAGACGGAAGGATGCCAACCAGATTGGTTGCACAACCAAAGCTAAAGAATCCAGTTTGCCCTACCATTCCCAAGGGTGTTAGTGAGAAGAAAAATGTAAATAGCTCGATCCAGGATCTGAACATGAGTAAGTGATTCCATTTCTTATGACAATAACCATTACACTAAGTGCACCTCTGCTTTAATACAGAATCCAAAAGTTGTATAGTCTGTCCATTCCAAAAATTAAAGTTCAAAATCATGCTGTTCATTTTTTTATAAATATTTTCAAGATCAAGTTAAACAAAATTTTACAAGATTTATTTGAATATTTTGGTAGCACAATTTTTAGGATACAATCAATTGCTTGAGGGAGTTCAAAGTTTTACAATATTTTGATAACTTAAGGTACAATTTGACAGCACTGGCATGCTTTTGCCGAGGCCGTGAAGAGACAAAGCACACTAGACTGTGAGATGCTAAGCTTGAGTGCTACTCGCCAGATTTGTCTCTATGGCTTAAAGCACGGCATTGGAATCAATGGTTTTAGGCCTTCCTGACTTTACCTGATTGTTGAGGTTCTTGCAACCTGCACAAAATTTCTTAAACTGGTTACTGTGCTGTGATTAACTGTACCTTCACCTCTCACACAACAAATGGTTTTAGTTGCTTCTGCGGCATTATGGCCGAGTTCAAACTCATAAAGCATAAGTTCCTGAATTAGATTATATTGCACATTCATTTGTGCAGATTTTAGATTACACGTGGACTGAAGCAATGCACAGCATGTCAGCACACCAACTACCACAATACTACCAACCACAGTGGGCACCTTCCATGGCTTAAACTACTTTGGTCAAGTGATATACATGCTGCAAACTAGCAAGTACCAAAATATTGCAAAACTTTTGACTCTAGTACTAATTATCTCTTCAGAATAAATATATATATAAATAAATAAATATACATATATAAATCCTGGGCAACATCATCAATAGTGAATAAACAAATCTTTTATACACATTATTATTTTTTAATCAAATATTTAACAAGTTGTCATTGACAAAGCTTAGTTTGGTACAAAGCCAAAAGTATGGGGCACCCAGTGAGAATCAAACACACTAATTCTGGTCAGCTAACCTAGCTCACTAAAATTCACACTATGTTAGGCATCCAAATATTTAACAATATTTTCCCCAGACCATTCTAGAGTCAGTCACTACAATAAATCCCAAAAATAAATTATACTTTTTTTCTCCAGTCCAGATTAAACCTGTTTATACGGATGACTATGGGTTGTGTTTTGTTTTGATTTTGACAACATTATTGTGTAAATTTGTTTGTTTACATATTGAAAATGAAATCATGTTGGCAATTGTTCAGAGATTATTATAAAAAAAACCTTGTTCGAAATGGACATAAATCAAACTAAAGTATTTTATGACAGTTGTTAAGATAATTGAACTAAAAAACTTGAAATTTAGTTTAATTTTTGTCTCTGATATTTGACTACTCTAAAATTGATAATAACTAAAGAGAGACATTTGGTTGAGTTGGGTTTTTTTTTCTTCATATATTTAATTATCTTAATCAAATGGAGAAAAATACACAAAAAAAATTAATTGTAATATATGTTATCCAGTAGACTTTGGAAGTCCATTAGAATATAAGATCATGTATATAATAACACTAGCTTAAAAGCCACCTTACTGGGCAGCAATTAACCTAGCTCCTGTGGGGAGGGCTCTTGATTGAACCTTCAGCCCAACAATGACACTTCATGCATTGAGTACATATTGACTTTTATTAAACTGCATTTAAGTATTGCATCAATATTTAAGCTTATCTATTAAATTTCAACGATAATTCTCCTGTTTTAAAGACAATTTGATGTAAGTAGGTCTTATTTTCCATAGAAACAATTATTTCCATTTCATGGGTGACTTGCTGGATTAATATCAGTTATACCCAAATCTATTTCTAAGTTATAAAAATTGTTATCATATAAAAAATTGTCACAAAAAATCACATTAAAAAATATGGCTGAAAACAATCACAGTAATTAAAACTTGGGAATCCAATATTTCAAGTTTGTGGTCCGGATTCAATGTTTTTAATTTGCTCACAGAATCGGACTGATTCTAAAATGGTATGATATATTGGGCTACAGCGTCTAGGAGTAAAGTTGAAAAATGTGACTCACTGACATTTGCATTTATTATTAGATATTATTAAAACAAGATGATAGCTAGAATGTGGCCAGGCCTTGTCAGTTACAAATGGCACACCCAAATTCTTTCACTATACACAGAATGGTTTTATTATTATATTTGGCACAGTAACTTAAAACAGTAGTTAATTCATAAACAAACATTTAGGGTATTATTTATTTCACAGTAAAGGAATGAACATATAAAAAAAAGGTGGGATGAATGAAAAGTTTATATTGTAGCTCATGTTTTTTTCTTCTTCTTTTTTTAGTCAAGCTGCCACTCAACTAGGTATTCATCGTTATTACATTGGTTGTGGGTTACAATCAAGAGGAGGTAAAGTTCCTTTTACTCTGTCTCATATAATGAACGAGATAAGAGTAGAAGAAGACTGCCCATGATAATAAACTTGTAATTTTGCATCACAGAATTACATCTAAGGATCTGTTGTGCAAAGGGTATTAATAATATGCTATGAGGGATGACAGTTCTTAAAGGGAATATATACATTATAGTTTGGACTGACATAAAGAAGACACAACTGATCCGCCTATAAACAATAGAAACTTTATATGTACTTGTGCTGGAAAATATAAGGTAGTAACAAAAGCTAATATTAAAAAAGAAAAAAAAATGAGCTGAATCTATAGAAAATAAATACCATAATTATTTGTGTATAATAAAGAAGTAAAGTTGATGGAGTGGCCTATTGTCGGTATCAACCAGACAGTGAGGGAGTCTATCCCCTTTTCACTAGTGTTAGACCAGAGAGTTTGTTTTGCTGACGTGAAGCACCACACCTACCGTCAGCACCCCATTTTACCGCACAGATCAGATTACTCAATCAATGCGCTGAGTTGGCTAAACTGGCCGCTATTTGTGTATAATATGCACTTTTAAGCCTTAAAAGTTAGAGGTGCATACTAACTTTTTATCCGTCTACATGCATCACCATATTCAGGATGGTATGGCCGAATGTAAGTAATATCTATGATCCAAACTAATCAATGTGCAATAAACACTTATGTTTTATGCCACTACAAAAATAGCCACTAGAATGTGTGTTTGTTTATATATATTTTTTCTTTCTCCTAATGTGAGCTTATTTTTACTACAAGCTTATTGCATTTTTGTGTGAACATTTGCATGTGTTTGGTCTAAATACTAGGTAAATATTTTGTTTCAAAACAAAACTATATCATTTTTTTAAATTTTTAATCTATAGGAAGTGGATAAAAAGTTGAACTAATACTAAACTCAACTGCTACAAATTCAAAAAAGTCAGTACATGTACAAGATATGTTCAGATCCTGGATGAAGCTGTTCGCATTTCACATAGTACTAATGATGTTATGAATATTATAAATGTTAGGTATGAATCCAACTATTCTGCCCCAGCAAACAGTATGGTAGACTGGGATCTTGATTTTGGTATGGTAACTAGTCTAGGAGAAGGACAACTCTGAATATAAAACTATTAAACTCTGCATAAAAATTGACCTGTGTTGCATCCTGCATGTGATGGAGGTGTTGGGTAAATACAAAATATGTTTTTTTTTTTTTCAGAATTCTATAGCTCAAATTTAGGAGTGTATGTTAAAACAAGAATATTTATGGTTAATAGAATTGGTTAGTAAATGCTTCAGATGTTGGATTGGTTGGTTGGTTGGTTGGTTTGATTTTACGGTATGTCAATGCATTGGGTTATTTTATGCTGAAAATATTTGTTTTATTTCTTCTTTGTGGGGTATGGCTGTTATGTGTGTTGCTATTTGGGTTATCATTTTAGATTTTTCTTCTATTAGATATTCTATCATATCTAAATCTAATAAAAACAAAAAATAACCTTTTTATGGCAAAACTTTTCAAGCCTTATTTTGTAAAAATTATAGAAAAAATGACAAGAGTAAAGATTAGTATTATCTGCGTTATTCGGACTATTGTCCTCATCTTCATTGTTATCTGTACAACGTTTCGGACGATATGCCCTCCGGCCTTCTTCAGGTATTTCTTGTAGGACTCAGGAACCTTCTTTTCAGATTCGGGAACTTTCTTGTCATAATCAGGAGCCATCACAGAACTTTGAACCTAAACCTTTATTCAATCCACGGGGTATCCTGTTCTCATTCCGCTAACCATAGCTGGGGTAGGGGCGTTAAGCTGTGTTAATTATTATTCTATGATACTGCTGCCCTTGATCAGGATTGAACCTGCAATCTAGAGATAACTGTCACTTAGAACTGTCTTAACCTAACTACCTTATCCACAAGGCCATGTGTCCAATAGTCCGAATAACACAGATAATACTAATCATCAAGCCTCATCTCAAACATTCAGAGAAAGAGTAAAGATATTAAGAAAAAGCTAAAAGAGAAAAATAATAGAAAGAAAAGGGTGAAAAAGGTTTTTTTTATGAAACATGAAATATTATCAGAAAAATTGTCAGAAAACATAACAGGAAATTCTAATTAAACTCATTTGATGAGACATTAATTACATAATTATATCCGTTTACAGACAAAACATTTTAATTATATAAAAAGTGTCACCCGACTCAAGAAAATTCACTGATACATACTAATGCTATTTGATCAACAGATAAATGTTTAATAACAAAAATATGGATCAGATGATTCAAAAGATAAGATACTTTAATAAAATGGAAGAGTTGGCTTTTTGTTTTGGTCACCTTCAATATTACTGAAGAGAGAGGGGGGGGTTAATCTAT
Source organism: Doryteuthis pealeii (assembly GCA_023376005.1). NCBI lineage: Eukaryota > Metazoa > Mollusca > Cephalopoda > Myopsida > Loliginidae > Doryteuthis > Doryteuthis pealeii. Next base: position 72,017,624 of record CM042157.1, read on the forward strand.
GAACATTTTTTATTTTTACTGAAAAGCTTGAAAAGTGTTTTTGTTGTCATGCTTTAAAAGGCAAAGTGCATCCATCAGAAAGTTTTTTCTTCTTATCAAGATTCAGATAGGAGGAAACTTTGTCCTTTTTTAAAACTAGAACAACCACCATCTTACCACCTGAACAGATAATTGACTTAGTTAACACAGTTATTAATAAATCTGATCCTATCCATAGGAATAGAAAAAGAACAGGTTGTTGGGTGAGTCAAAAGTTTTGCAATATTTTAGTACTTGCTGGTTTGCAGTGCTCAGGTCAATCAATGTGATACTGGAACTATGTAACCCAATACAACCTGTGTAAACTTGATAGTGTCAGAGCCATGCAGTTGGGAACTTAAGTTCCTTATAGAGTCACCCAAGGTGGACAGGTCTGGCACACAGTGGTATTAGGGCCACAACCTGACCAAAGGGGTTCTGGTAAAAATCTAAAGTCAAGACTCAACGGATTTTGGAGTAATTGTCACTGTGTCTGTTAAAAATCTGTGACAAACAAGGGCATCTCCTCCCCTGACCGGAATATGCATGTGTAATGTAGTCTCTAATTTGGGAACTTATACTTTATGAGTTTGAACAGGGCCATAATGCTGCAGAAGCAACCAAAACATTTGGTGAGTGAAAGGTTAAGATACAGTTGATTACATACAGTACCAAATGATTCAAGACTATTGCTCAGTTGCAAAAACCTTGACAATCAAGTTAAGTCCAAGGCCATGTTCCAAGCCAGCAAGCAACACTAGGAGAGTATCAGGCAAGCTCGACATCTCACAGTCCAGTGTGGTTCATTTACTTTCACAAACTCAGCAAAAGCACCTAGAGCTGCTGAATTGTACTGCTCTATTACCCATAGCTGGAAGGAGTAGTGAATGCATATCTTTCCCAAGGGTATTATCGCTATATGTTACCAAAATATTGCAAACTTTTGGCTCACTTTAGTAGATTGGAATAGCATTAACAGTATCCAATGGTATTCTACTTAGTTAACTCAATGATAAATTTTTTACAAAGCTTAAAAAAATCTTTATTCTTTTTTAATTAAACTTAAAATCATTAATTAATTGATTTTAATAAAAATCAGTGTGTGTAACTTTTCTGAGATGCCTAGACTAATTTCAACCATAACATATAGCATATTTCTTACAAATGAAATTTAAGAAAAACTGATTATTTATGGTAAAAAAGAAAAACTAACTAGATCCAAGTTATAACCATCAAGTACAGCATAGATTTTATCTTAGTTTTCATGTGTTCTTAGTTCAAATCTTAGTTCAAGGATAGAACCCAGGTGGATGAGCAGTTCATAACTTGCAATACTCCACTTTGGCCCTATTTTGGGCTAGACAGGCGGTCGGAGAGGCCCCCTCCGATCAATCGGCTGGTCACGTCAAGCTCTAGCACCTATATTGATTTTCCCAACCCTATTGCCCTTATGGCAACCACCAATCCTTTTTATATGGGTGCTAGAAGGCGGTGACTGAGGCCTACTTGTCCTGGGAATAATGTTAAACTCTTAACAGGTACTACCACTCCGGGTTCAGAGTGACCAGGGAGCCAATGGCCGATGAGGGATGCTCCACATTCCCCAAACCTACAAAACTGGAACTTTACCATCAGATAGAGTTAACATTATTCCCAGGACAAGTAGGCCCTCAGTCACCGCCTTCTAGCACCCATATGATAAAAAGGAATTGTGGTTGCCATAAGGGCAATAGGGTTGGGAAAATCATATAGGTGCTAGAGCTTGACGTGACCAGCCGATTGATCGGAGGGGCCTCTCCGACCGCTGTCTAGCCCAAAATAGGGCCAAAGTGGAGTATTGCAAGTTATGAACTGCTCATCCACCTGGGTTCTATCCTTGAACTAAGATTTGAACTAAGAACACATGAAAAACTAAGATAAAATCTATGCTGTACTTTGATGGTTATAACTTGGATCTAGTTAGTTTTTCTTTTTTACATAAATAATCAGTTTTTCTTAAATTTCATTTTGTAAGAAATATGCTATATGTTATGGTTGAAATTAAGTCTAGGCATCTCAGAAAAGTTACACACACTGATTTTTATTAAAATCATTAATTATGATTTTAAGTTTAATAAAAAAAGAATAAAGATTTTTTAAGCTTTGTAAAATTTATCATGAGTTAACTAAGTAGAATACCATTGGAACTGTTAATGCCTATTCCAATCTACTAAAGTGAGCACAAAGTTTTGCAATATTTTGGTAACATATAGCGATAATACCCTTGGGAAAGATATGCATTCAATACTCCTTTCCAGCTATGGGTAAATAGAGCAGTACAATTCAGCAGCTCTAGGTGCTTTTGCTGAGTTTGTGAAAGTAATGAACCACACTGGACTGTGAGATGTCGAGCTTGCCTGATACTCTCCTAGTGTTGCTGCTGGCTTGGAACATGGCCTTGGACTTAACTTGATTGTCAAGGTTTTTGCAACCTGAGCAATAGTTCCTTGAATCATTTGGTTACTGTATTGTAATCAACTGTATCTTAACCTTTCACTCACCAAATGTTTTTGGTTGCTTCTGCAGCATTATGGCCCTGTTCAAACTCATAAAGTATAAGTTCCCAAATTAGAGACTACATTAACATGCATATTCCGGTCAGGGGAAGGAGATGCCCTTGTTTGTCACAGATTTTTAACAGACACAGTGACAATTACTCCAAAATCCGTTGAGTCTTGACTTTAGATTTTTACCAGAACCCCTTTGGTCAGGTTGTGGCCCTAATACCACTGTTGTGCCAGACCTGTCCACCTTGGGTGACTCTATAAGGAACTTAAGTTCCCAACTGCATGGCTCTGACACTATCAAGTTTACACAGGTTGTATTGGGTTACATAGTTCCAGTATCACATTGATTGACCTGAGCACTGCAAACCAGCAAGTACTAAAAATATGCAAACTTTTGACTCACCCAACAACCTGTTCTTTTTCTATTCCTATGGATTAGGATCAGATTTATTAATAACTGTTTAACTAAGTCAATTATCTGTTCAGGTGGTAAGATGGTGGTTGTTCTAGTTTAAAAAAGGACAAGTTTCCTCCTATCTGAATCTTGATAAGAAGAAAAAAACTTTCTGATGGATGCACTTTGCTTTTAAAGCATGACAACAAAAACACTTTTCAAGCTTTCAGTAAAAATAAAAAATGTTCATAGATTAACCCCCCCCCTTCTTCTCTTCAGTAATATTGAAGGTGACCAAAACAAAAAGCCACTCTTCCATTTTATTAAAGTATCTTATCTTTTGAATCATCTGATCCATATTTTTGTTATTAAACATTTATCTGTTGATCAATAGCATTTAGTATGTATCAGTGAATTTTCTTGAGTCGGGTGACACTTTTTATATAATTAAATGTTTTGTCTGTAAACGGATATAATTATGTAATTAATGTCTCATCAAATGAGTTTAATAGAATTTCCTGTTATGTTTTCTGACAATTTTTTCTGATAATATTTTCATGTTTTCATAAAAAAAACCTTTTTCACCCTTTTCTTTCTATTATTTTTCTCTTTTAGCTTTTTCTTAATATCTTTACTCTTTCTCTGAATGTTGAGATGAGGCTTGATATTAGTATTATCTGTGTTATTCGTCCAATTGGACACATGGCCTTGTGGATAAGGTAGTTAGGTTAAGACAGTTCTAGTGACAGTTATTCTCTAGATTGCAGGTTCAATCCTGATCAAGGGCAGCAGTATCATAGAATAATAATTAACACAGCTTAACGCCCTACCCCAGCTATGGTTAGCGGAATGAGAACAGGATACCCCCCGTGGATTGAATAAAGGTTTAGGTTCAAAGTTCTGTGATGGCTCCTGATTATGACAAGAAAGTTCCCGAATCTGAAAAGAAGGTTCCTGAGTCCTACAAGAAATACCTGAAGAAGGGCCGGAGGGCATATCGTCCGAAACGTTGTACAGATAACAATGAAAGATGAGGACAATAGTCCGAATAACGCAGATAATACTAATCTTTACTCTTGTCATTTTTTCTATAATTTTTTACAAATAAGGCTTGAAAAGTTTGCCATAAAAAGGTTATTTTTTGTTTTATTAGATTTAGATATGATAGAATATCTAATAGAAGAAAAATCTAAAATGATAACCCAAATAGCAACACACATACAGCCATACCCACAAAGAAGAAATAAAACAAATATTTTCAGCATAAAATAACCCAAATGCATTGACATACCGTAAAATCAAACCAACCAACCAACCAACCCAAATCCAACATCTGAAGCATTACTAACCAATTCTATTAACCATAAATATTCTTGTTTTAACATACACTCCTAAATTTGAGCTATAGAATTCTGAAAAAAAAAAAAAACATATTTTGTATTTACCCAACACCTCCATCACATGCAGGATGCAACACAAGGTCAATTTTTATGCAGAGTTTAATAGTTTTATATTCAGAGTTGTCCTTCTCCTAGACTAGTTACCATACCAAAATCAAGATCCCAGTCTACCATACTGTTTGCTGGGGGCAGAATAGTTGGATTCATACCTAACATTTATAATATTCATAACATCATTAGTACTATGTGAAATGCGAACAGCTTCATCCAGGATCTGAACATATCTTGTACATGACTGACTTTTTTGAATTTGTAGCAGTTAGTTTAGTATTAGTTCAACTTTTTATCCACTTCCTATAGATTAAAATTAAAAAAAATGATATAGTTTTGTTTTGAAACAAAATATTTACCTAGTATTTAGACCAAACACATGCAAATGTTCACACAAAAATGCAATAAGCTTGTAGTAAAAAATAGCTCACATGAGGAGAAAGAAAAAATATATATAAACAAACACACATTCTAGTGGCTATTTTTTGTAGTGGCATAAAACATAAGTGTTTATTGCACATTTGATTAGTTTGGATCATAGATATTACTTACATTCGGCCATACCATCCTAAATATGTGATGCATGTAGACGGATAAAAAGTTAGTATGCACCTCTAACTTTTAAGGCTTAAAAGTCCATATTATACACAAATAGCGGCCAGTTTAGCCAATCAGGCGCATGAGTAGACAGATTGAGTAATCTGATCTGTGCGGTAAAATGGGGTGCTGACGGTAGGTGTGGTGCTTCACGTCAGCAAAACAAACTCTCTGGTCTAACACTAGTGAAAAGGGATAGACTCCCTCACTGTCTGGTTGATACCGACAATAGGCCACTCCATCAACTTTACTTCTTTATTATACACAAATAATTATGGTATTTATTTTCTATAGATTCAGCTCATTTTTTTTTCTTTTTTAATATTAGCTTTTGTTACTACCTTATATTTTCCAGCACAAGTACATATAAAGTTTCTATTGTTATAGGCGGATCAGTTGTGTCTTCTTTATGTCAGTCCAAACTATAATGTATATATTCCCTTTAAGAACTGTCATCCCTCATAGCATATTATTAATACCCTTGCACAACAGATCCTTAGATGTAATTCTGTGATGCAAAATTACAAGTTTTATTATCATGGCATCTTCTTTCTACTCTTATCTCGTTCATTATATGAGACAGAGTAAAAGGAACTTTACCTCCTCTTGATTGTAACCCACAACCAATGTTAATAACGATGAATACCTAGTTGAGTGGCAGCTTGACTAAAAAAAGAAGAAGAAAAAAAAACATGAGCTACATATAAACTTTTCATTCATCCCACCTTTTTTTTTATATGTTCATTCCTTTACTGTGAAATAAATAATACCCAAATTTTGTTTATGAATTAACTACTGTTTTAAGTTACTGTGCCAAATATAATAATAAAACCATTCTGTGTATAGTGAAAAGAATTTGGGTGTTGCCAATTTGTAACTGACAAGGCCTGGCCACATTCTAGCTATCATCTTGTTTTAATAATATCTAATAATAAATGCAAATGTCAGTGAGTCACATTTTTCAACTTTACTCCTAGAGGCTGTAGCCCAATATATCATACCATTTTAGAATCATTCCGATTCTGTGAGCAAATTAAAAACATTGAATCCGGACCACAAACTTGAAATATTGGATTCCCAAGTTTTAATTACTGTGATTGTTTTCAGCCATATTTTTTAATGTGATTTTTTGTGACAATTTTTTATATGATAACAATTTTTATAACTTAGAAATAGATTTGGGTATAACTGATATTAATCCAGCAAGTCACCTATGAAATGGAAATAATTGTTTCTATGGAAAATAAGACCTACTTACATCAAATTGTCTTTAAAACAGGAGAATTATCGTTGAAATTTAATAGATAAGCTTAAATATTGATGCAATACTTAAATGCAGTTTAATAAAAGTCAATATGTACTCAATGCATGAAGTGTCATTTGTTGGGCTAAAGTTCAATCAAGAGCCCTCCCACAGGAGCTAGGTTAATTGCTGCCCAGTAAGGTGGCTTTTAAGCTAGTTTATTATATACATGATCTTATATTCTAATGACTTCCAAAGTCTACTGGATAACATATATTACAATTAATTTTTTTTGTGTATTTTCTCCATTTGATTAAGATAATTAAATATATGAAGAAAAAAAAACCCAACTCAACCAAATGTCTCTCTTTAGTTATTATCAATTTTAGAGTAGTCAAATATCAGAGACAAAAATTAAACTAAATTTCAAGTTTTTTAGTTCAATTATCTTAACAACTGTCATAAAATACTTTAGTTTGATTTATGTCCATTTCGAACAAGGTTTTTTTTATAATAATCTCTGAACAATTGCCAACATGATTTCATTTTCAATATGTAAACAAACAAATTTACACAATAATGTTGTCAAAATCAAAACAAAACACAACCCATAGTCATCCGTATAAACAGGTTTAATCTGGACTGGAGAAAAAAAGTATAATTTATTTTTGGGATTTATTGTAGTGACTGACTCTAGAATGGTCTGGGGAAAATATTGTTAAATATTTGGATGCCTAACATAGTGTGAATTTTAGTGAGCTAGGTTAGCTGACCAGAATTAGTGTGTTTGATTCTCACTGGGTGCCCATACTTTTGGCTTTGTACCAAACTAAGCTTTGTCAATGACAACTTGTTAAATATTTGATTAAAAAATAATAATGTGTATAAAAGATTTGTTTATTCACTATTGATGATGTTGCCCAGGATTTATAATGTATATTTATTTATTATATATATATTTATTCTGAAGAGATAATTAGTACTAGAGTCAAAGTTTTGCAATATTTTGGTACTTGCTAGTTGCAGCATGTATATCACTTGACCAAAGTAGTTTAAGCCATGGAAGGTGCCCACTGTGGTTGGTAGTATTGTGGTAGTTGGTGTGCTGACATGCTGTGCATTGCTTCAGTCCACGTGTAATCTAAAAATCTGCACAAATGAATGTGCAATATAATCTAATTCAGGAACTTATGCTTTATGAGTTTGAACTCGGCCATAATGCGCAGAAGCAACTAAAACCATTTGTTGTGTGAGAGGTGAAGGTACAGTTAATCACAGCACAGTAACCAGTTTAAGAAATTTTGTGCAGGTTGCAAGAACCTCAACAATCAGGTAAAGTCAGGAAGGCCTAAAACCATTGATTCCAATGCCGTGCTTTAAGCCATAGAGACAAATCTGGCGAGTAGCACTCAAGCTTAGCATCTCACAGTCTAGTGTGCTTTGTCTCTTCACGGGCCTCGGCAAAAGCATGCCAGTGCTGTCAAAATTGTACTTAAGTTATCAAAATATTGTAAAACTTTGATCCCTCAATTGATTGTATCCTAAAAATTGTGCTACCTAAAATATTCAAATAAATCTTGTAAAATTTTGTTTAAATGATCTTGAAAATTTATAAAAAAATGAACAGCATGATTTTGAACTTTAATTTTTGGAATGGACAGACTATACAACTTTTGGATTCTGTATTAAAGCAGAGGTGCACTTAGTGTAATGGTTATTGTCATAAGAAATGGAATCACTTACTCATGTTCAGATCCTGGATCGAGCTATTTACATTTTTCTTCTCACTAACACCCTTGGGAATGGTAGGGCAAACTGGATTCTTTAGCTTTGGTTGTGCAACCAATCTGGTGGCATCCTTCCGTCTACAAGAGATGATGGAGTAGTGTCCAATTTTTTTTTTTTTTTTTTTTTTTTGGAAGGCAAACATTAAGTCTGGCATTAATCTGATAAAACATGGTTCAAGAAAGAGAAGGACACAGAAAGTATAGTCTTCAGGCAGACGAAAGAATAAAAAAAAATTTTTTTTTTTTTTAACTACATCACCTGGGTGGGTTCATATGGAGGATGAGCTGTTGCCCAAATAGCAAAATTCCCCCTTTCCATACTGCAGCTGTGATCCAAAGGAAAGTAAGAAACCAATGCAGTTTGGCAGCAGTAGTGTCACAGAAGTTGCTGGGTAGCACTGGATTTCAGTGTCACACCACCTTAGGGACTCTGGCTCCTGATTTATTTGGGGTTTACTCCCCTAGCCCTTCCTTGGGGTGGGCAAAACTGCTAGGCAGCGGAGGTTTTGTGTCAAACCTTTCCTTGACTTTGATGGGTTACTGACCAAGGCTAAGGAGCCTCTTCTAATTCATTTGGAGATTTATGTAAGTAGTAAGTACCCCAAACCTACTACTGTCAGTGTTCCTGAAAAATGAAATGCTGTACAACCAATCTAGAAGAAGGAAAACTCTGAATTCAAAATCATCAGTTGTCCACTTAAAAATTGACCTGGTCATATGGAGGAGGTATGAGTAAATACCTACATAAATACATACAGTTTGATTGATAATTGTGGAGTACATCCATGATGTTTTTGTCTGTTTTCTGTGAGGCCTAATTAAATGTGTCAAGATATGAATTATTATAGGATATTCATCATTCAAAACAAAAAAATATCAATCAAATCAAATACATTATGATATACCTACACTTTTATGAAATTAAACAGCTTGATTAAATTTGATAAAAATCAGAAATATTAACTGTTTCTAATGATTTTAATCATTACAATGACAACTTGTTAAATATTTGATTAAAAAATAATAATGTGTATAAAAGATTGTTTATTCACTATGATGGGTTGCCCTGGATTTTATATATATATTTATTTATTTATATATATATATATATATATATTCTGAAGGGAAAAAGAAAACCTTTGACTAGTTTCAGTAATGATTTTTGCCAAGCAATAAAATACCTTTAGTTTTTGCTCATTCAATAAATAAGGTGAAGTTTGCCTAAGAAGCTGGCAACAGGAAGTGCTGTTTATAGTTGCACCTTTTCAAGGAAATCAATTGTGAGGGCTCCTTTCATGTTCCAGAACTGTCTTCTTTACTGACCACTCCATCTGTAACTTTTTATTTACTGGAGAGTTAGTGTATTTTCATTCCATGGACTGTATTTTCAATTCTGACTCATAGTGGCAAACCCGTGTTTAGCCCATTTGTAGATATTTTTTGATTAAAACATGCTTCTCTGTACACATCACACATTCCTCCATAAATTTCACATGGTTTGCACTCCTCAGCTACCAAACATTTGATGACAGACCTCTGTTCAAGCCTGGCACACTCTGTTTGATTATTTGCCATCATTTTGAATAGCCTCAAAACATTTTTCACCAAATAAAAATATTTTTCCTATAAACCAACTCCAAACAAAAAAAAATATTTTGCATTTTAAAAATTCCCCTAATTTATTGAATGACTCTCAAAACTGTAAATAACTGATTGTTTGGTTAAAAATTTAACTAGTATTTATCACAATAAAAAAAAAACTAAAAAAAACTGAATATATTCAATCTAGACAAACAAATATTTAACAAAATTGGTGTTAATAACAAAACTAAAAAGTCGGTCATCTGTTTCTAGTTTTGCAGCTGTGCAATGATTTGTAATAAATGAGAAATTAGTGTCAAAACGACAACTGGGAAACAAAAATGTCAATAATCTTGGGAAGTAGAGATTTAACACAACAATCAATCTCTTCTCCCCCCAGCTATGGGTAAATAGTAGGACAGACTGGATTCTTTAGGCTTGGTTGGTGAATCAGTCCAACAGAAGGAAAAATCTGAATTCAAAACCATCAGTACTCTACTTAAAAATTGACCTTGTATCACATCTTGCATATGGTGAATAGTTGGTTGGTTGTTTTGTTTTGTTTTACGGCATATCAACCCTTTTCGGGTCATTTAATGCAGAATCATGTCATTTTGATAAACAAAGTACTCAATTTTCTTACAGTACCTGCTGTTGATTAAGTGGTCAACCAATTAAGTATTAGAACAGGCTCATTGCTGCCTAACTTTTGGTGATCTAGCAGGAACCGGTGCTTTCAGTGTGACTTGACCATAATGCCTGTGTTGGAGGGGTTGGGTAAATACAACCATCCAAAGAGTTGGCTGATAATTGTTGAATTACAAAAATGAAAAATACTTCCTCAGTCATCCAAGATGTTTTGTCTGTTTCTGGGAGATTTATGTTTAATGGGTCAAGATATAAATTATTGGAGGATATTCACCATTTCAAAATGATCGATAGTAATCAAATCAAATACATATCATAGTCAACTTATAAGATGCACTTTTTTACCAAAAAATTCCCAAAAAATCACCTGCATCTAATAAGGTCAAAGGGTCAACTTTAGATTACTGGTTAGTGGAGATTTAGTGCTGCAGTGTCTTAAATTAAACCTTAACATCTCCGCAAATATAAACAAGGTCTGAATATATATGAAACTTTAAAAAAAAATGACCTGATTTGTTGGGAAGGAATACAAATGTTAGGTAAAAACTCTTCACCTGACAATTAAAATTTAAAACTGTTTATTTATTTTTAATGCCTGCCCAAGTTGAGATGCCTCTTATAAGCTGTTAAATATGATTATTTGCATCTACAAACAATGCTGAAATTTAACGACAAATTTAAGATATTAGTTATAATGAAAAAGAAATTTAAATCAATATCTATATATTATCATTTCCAGGAAGGCACTCATGGTTTAATTGTTATCATCTTAGGAAATAGACTTAGTAACTTCAGTTCAAATCTTGGACGAAGCTGTTTGCATTTCACATAGTGCTAATATTCTTGGGAAAGGTATACATCCAACTATTCTCCCTCCAGCTCTGGGTAAATAGTTGGATAGACTGGTTTTCTTCAACCTTGGTTAGACAACCAGTCTAGAAGAAGGAAAACTCTGAATTCAAACCTGTTAAACTCTCATCTTCATTGTTATTTGTACAACGTTTCGGCCGATATGCCCCCCCCTGGCCTTCTTCAGGTATTTCATTGTACAAATAATAATGAAGATAGGGACAATAGTCCGAACAATGCACATAATACTAATCATCAAGCCTCATCTCAAACATTCAGAGAAATACTGTTAAAACTCTGTTTAAGAAATTGACCATGTGTCACATGCTGCTTGTGGTAGAGGGGTTGGTAAATACATATGTATTTTCAGTGTTTATTCAAATTTTTTATCGTGTATTGTTGACTCATTGTTGTTGTAGTTTATAAATTATTATCATATCAGAAAGGATTTTTCTACCAGGTTTTGGATATTGAAATGCTTCCTACAGTTATGTCTGTATAAAATATGTCATTTGTATTTCCCCTGCAGTGTCTTGAATGGCACTAAACTGCATTTGGTGGCTCCAGGGAGCTCTGGAGATGAGTACTCCTTCATTCTCATTACTCCCAACTCTTTATGGCAAGACTTGTCTAAATATTATTATAGGTTAGGAATACTTGATACCATATCTTATTATAATGGAGATTCAGTGTCTGTCTTCTGTAACCGAAACTACATCACTGGTTACAATACCCTTAGGAATTGTGTAAGTTTATCAATATGTATCTAATTTATTGTCACAAACATTGATACATGAATAAATCTTATTTATTATCAATGTATCTATGATAATCTGAGCTAGATTTGCTCCAAAACAGCCCATGTTATTAGTGCATTTTAAAATCCTGCGATGTGTCTTATATATCACTAAGAAATAAAGGTTTATATATATATTGTGTGGTTAATTTGCATACGTGTTTTGAACAAAACTGGGTTTAATAAATAATTACTTGGTACTATTGATCTCTAATATGTTTTATTCTCCAACGTATTAAAATCAATCCTATGAATGATTTATATAGAAACCAATTAAAATATAACTAAAATAAGTGTAATCTTTTCATATACATTCTTATTTAATTTCCTTTCTATTCAATATATTTCATTACATTAAACTTAAATACTTACACCCAGAGCGCACATTCTTGCTAGTAACTATAGATTATTTGTATTAAGAATTGTTATATGAAGCTATAATTGTTTACTAAGGATTGTTATTATTTGTTACTTGAAACCATATAACTGTGTGCAAATGACTATTATTAAATAGAAATAATTACTTGAAACTATATAATGGAGTATAGATTATTATTAGATAGGAATTTAACTGTGTGCAAATGACTATTATTAAATAGAATAATAATTACTTGAAACTATATAATGGAGTATAGATTATTATTAGATAGGAATTTAACTGTGTGCAAATGACTATTATTAAATAGAAAAACTAAACTATATAATATAAAATACTCCAGACAAGTTGGTATGCTGTTAAATTCAATCAATCAATCAATCAAAGTCTTCCTTATGTTGAAACAGTTAACAAATAATCTATACATATATAAAGAGCAGTTGTGTGTATATGTATGTCCAAAGGAAACTTCGAAAATAAAACAATTAACAACAAAGTAAATATATATACACATTAAATATCACCAGGGATTGGTTTTTGAGCAAAAGTAATAGAGATTTGATTGATATTCATGAAGATAATTAAAAAATAAAATTTAAATGATAACAGCATGAAATTTTTTTTTTTCATTTGATATTTTAGATGATATTAACATTTTCTTTCAGAGTAGCTGGATCAATGCAAGGTCTATTTTTTACATATGGATTTAAATGGGGCATCCCACGAAAATTCAAATCACGATTAAGTAATAATGGATCTGCGGGACTAACTTAAAATCTCCCGTCTACCCAGGCGATGCCGGATAGACGCTGTTAGTCATATATAGAACACATGGTGTAATGACCGACATAGAGAAATAGACTTAGCAATCCAAGCTCAAATCCTGGACAAGACTGTTTGCATTTCACATAGCACTAATACCCTTGGAAAAGGTATGAATCCAATTATTCTCCTCTAGCTATGAGTAAATAGTAGAGCAGACTGAGCTCTAAGCTTTGTTAGGCAACCAGTCCCAGAGAAAGAAAACTGAATTCAAACCTGTTAAATTCTGCTTAAGAAATTGACCATGTCTCACATCCTGCTCATGGCGGTGGGTTGGTATATATATATATATATATAATAATTAATAAAAAATCTAAAAAGAAAGGAGCTGATGGTAGGTGTGTGACGCTCCACCTCAGATTGCTAAAAACAATCTCCTTGGTCTAGCGCTATTGAAAAGGGGATAGGCTCCCTCGCTGACTGGCTGATACCGACTTTAGGCCGCCCCGAAGACTTACTTTGTTCAGTATCTTTAAAATATTTCTCATTTTTATTGCTGCTATAATAAAAATGTATTGTTAAAAACCCCTGTGTAATTATAAAACTGCTGCTTAACTTATATTTAATATATTTATTATATTTATGAATGTTTCATCTATTAATTTCTCTACATTAATATTATCCAGTTAAAATCAAGAAACCATTCATTTCAGAATCTTTATTCTTATTATATAAAGGTCAAACTTTTTCAGAAAAACAGGAGCAAATACCCTGCAATATAACTCTTTTAATAAGGTGCCAGTTTAGCTCATTAAATAGAGCACCTGCCTCGGAATCCCAAGGTTCCAGGTTCAACACTGGTCCCTGCCAACTCAGCATATGAGTAGCACAGAGATTGGGTAATCTGATCTGTCCAGTAAAGCATCAGATTTGACAGTAGTTGTGACGCTCCACCTCAGCAAAAAAATCAATCTCCCTGGTCTAGTGCTAGCAAAAAGGGGATAGACTCTCTTTTTCTTTTTTTAACTTACTTTTAAGGGCTCAGAATAAGATATTTAGTTTTATGCAACATCACACATTTTGATATATTATGGGTTTAATAAGAGACTTTGTGAGTGTGGATATTTGATCTTCAAAAAAAAAAATGTTCAACCAAATTACAAGTCATGCAGTAATCAGATAACCTGCTAAAACTGAATCACTTTGATTCAAGCGACATTATACAAACAGGAATAATTTGATATCTTTCTTTTTTTGTTTTTCTATTTATCTTATTAGTCTTTATCTTTATATAATCTTCATGTACTAGACAAGCGCTCATGGTGTTGGAGGTGTTTATTGTGTAACAGTTATTGTCATAGGAAATAGACTTGGCTATATAAGTTCAAATCCTGAATTAGGCTGTTTGCATTTCACATAGTGTTGTGACTGAATTAATCAATTAACAACATTGAAAACCTGTAAAAGGTTTATTACTTTTTGTACAAAAATATAAATAATAAAGTCAATGCGCTGTTCTCCAACAGTATGACTAGCTACTCGATTTGTAGGGACTCGACTAATGAATACTACTATGTAACTCAACTATAACTTTGCATATTTGTATCTTTATATGTGTTCCATTGGACGAGTCCAACTATATTGTAGAGGAAATATCTTCCGTTACAACACATAGTGCCAATACTCTTGGCAAAGGTATAAATTCAACTATTCTCTCTCCAGCTATGGGTTAATAGTAGAGCATACTGGATTCTTTAACTGGTATGGCAACTAGTCTAGGAAGGTAAAGTCTGAATTCAAACCAGTTGTAGACCTGTACATAAATAGGCTTCACCAGGCTATTCATACCCAAAACATGCTTACATGAGTAGCACCCCATGACCAAATCAGGTTAAAGGATTTTCTTTCTTTTTATGTTTCTATCAAGATCATCTCATCTTGTGGTGTAACAGAGGACTCAGCTATTTTAGTTCAAATCCTAAACGAGCCGATTAATACTAATATCCTTGAGCAAAGTTATGAATTTAACTATTTCTCTTCTAGCTATGGTTAAATAGTAGGACAGACTAAGCTCTTTAATCTTGATATGGCAATCAATCTAAGAGAAGGAAAACTCTGAATTCGAACCAGTTTTAGATCTAGAAAGAGATAAGCTCTACCAGACTATTCCTGTGCAAAACATGCTACATGAGTTGCATTCTCATGACCCAATCAGGTAACAAGATAAATCTATTAGACAATCATACATGCAATTCATGTGAAATTTCCCAATATCCATAATCCTGTGATATTTACCTGCTGTGTGATACACACTGGTTACATATCTACAACAAAATATCTATTCTTATTTTATGACATACAACAATTTGTTAGAATGTAAATAAAAAGAAAGTATTCTTTATTATGCAACTGGTAACATAAAATAAATCATGTTCAATGTTAATTAACTTATTATAAAGGTGTTTGTTGTGTAATAGTTATTGTCATGGAAAATGGACACAGTGACACGAGTTCAAATCCTGGATGTGGCTGTATTTCACATAGCATTAATACTCTTGGAAAAGGTAGGAATCAAACTATTCTCCTTCCAGCTAAAAGTAGATAGTAGGACATACAGGGCTTTTTAACCCTTGTATGGCAACTGGTCTAGAAGGAAAAGTCTGAATTCAAATCTGGTTAAAAATTGACCTTATGTTTCATCCTGCTCATGCAAAGGGGTTGGGTAAATACATATATAACTTATTAAGAATTTAAATATTTGATCTTGAAAAAAAAAAAATATTTGAGAATTTTGAAATCATGAGCAATCAGATAACCTGTTAAAACTGATGTCTCAAGCATAACATATATTTTTAATATTGATATTATAATTTTGGTTGTACATTTATTTTTATTTTTTATATCCTGGAATGGTTTTGACTTGAGGGAGAGGAGTAAAAACTGGAAGGGTTTATAGCTGGGGTCCCCAGTCTTCAGGTCACAAGCAACATGTAGTCCCCAAGACACTCATCCATACAACCTTCACCAAACTTTCAAAATGTTCCCCTCACCTTTTGATGTTGACTGTGAAGAAGAACCAATATAACTACAAATGGAACTCACTGATCTTCAGTTTTCAGAAGATTTTAAGTCCAAGTTTCGGTTATTTCCTATAAATCTAACATAAACAAAGGGGAACCACTCTTGACTGATAAATTATTTATTTATTTTCCCATTAAACTAACCATAAAACCCTAACCCTAACCCTGTTTTCTTTTTTCCTAGTAGATCAATAAATAAATGAATAATTCATCAATCAAGAGTGGTTCCCCTTTGTTTATGTTAGACTTATAGGAAATAACCCAAGTTTCTTACTTGCCACATCATCAATTTTATATGAACCATGTGCTTCCATTGGGACAATTCACTAACCTTATCACTCACACCCAGAAAGTAGTGAGCATGTTTGGTACTACACACTGCTGTGAACAGTTATTCTTCATAATGAAGTCTGCCAAGAATACACTGTATTTACAATTGTCAAATCATCAATTGTTTGATGTCCTCTTTCTGTTAACCACATTTAATTCTGATATGACATCTTTTTGTGATTGCAAACAATATCAGATTTCACCTTGTGAATTTAGCTGTTCTTTTCCTGTCCTTTCAAGATTGTGGCCCTGGACCCTCTTGAGTTAGGCTTTGTGGCCTTCAGACTGAAAAGGTTGGGGACCCCTGGTGTTACAGACTGGACTCGTCAAAGAACATAAACACTTATTGTTGTGAGGTTTTAAGGGATCAAATAAGAACAAAACAACAGGTAACGAAAAGTAGAAAATGTATTAACAAAAAGTAGACAATACAATAGAGAGATGTGGAAATTATGTCCAACGAACAGAGTTATTGGCACTTGCATTGGCTTGCTTCTAAGCCACAATTATCCCTGTTTATTTATAGTAAGCTGTTGGCGCATTCCATTGGTCTTATAGGGTGTGTCACCTATAACACTTATGTATTTAGGAAAATGTAAGATGAGATGTCTCGGTTGTGTACAGCTGAGAGTCGTTGGCAGGGTTACGCAAACGTGGAGCCTTCGGGAGTTCTTTTCAAGTGATCTCGAACCTGATCATTGTCTCTCTAATCAATCTCTACTGGCTTCTTTTATTGTAGTCTGACCCGGTGTCATGCCTCTTTGTTTGTGACACCTACGCAGTTTTTCTGTAGAACACGCCTCTTCGCCACGCAGGCTGTTTTCATTGGCTATGGGCTACGCCTACATATTTCTGCACCTAAATCATGTCAAATGTTCACCTGCATTTCCAGGTGCAATAGGTCAGGTCAGGGCCACATCCTGTTTTCGTTTCCAGGCTGCACCTGACCCCCATGCACTTCCTATTCAGCCTGGTCCTTGGGTGCACTGATCAGACAATATATTACACTGGTTTACAACAATAATCTCAGGTCCTCTGTATAATCCCAACTCTTAGTTCTTTGATATTCAGACTAAATAATGGATTCAATTATCTCAAGCATAACCTTATTCTCTATTAGATATTGAATGTCTGTGATAAATTAAAAGCACTAGCCATGTCTTTAAATTTTCTTTATAAAATATCTGAACAATGCAATTCTTACTCAGTCCTCAAAAGACTGTATCAAGATAGAATCTTTTTGGCCTAAAAAGTTTATAAACAATAACTAAAGAATAAAAAGACTTGTTAAAAATGATTTCATACAAAAGAAACTGATATTTGGCACCATATGACAATTATAAGAGAATTAATGTTTCTTGAATTTCTGGAAGGGAACCAAATTTGGTATGGCACTTTTGGCACTTTTGACCAATTTTCAGTGGCATTTTGACATGTTCCATTATTTAGAGTAAGAATCTTTCTTTTTTATAACGTAACCAGATCCTTTGTTATTTCTGCAAACATTTCTGAAACTACAACTATATCGAAATCAGATCTCACTGATAGGATAAAGCAAGAATTCTTACAAACCATAGCCGTATCAGTGCTGCACCATATATATATCATCATCATCATCATGTCGCGCAATTAGCATGGATATCCATGACAATCTCTCGCCAACCTTTCCTATCATTCATTTTCCCAGGGAGGTCCTCTGCGCAGCATCCTGCATCTTTGCTTAGTTGGTCAATGTAGGTCCTTGATGGGCGGCCCACACTAGCATGTCTTTGTGTTGGCTTCCACAGGAGAACGTTGCTTATGAGCTCATCCTTGCTTCTCCAGCAGTGCCCAGCATGCCTTGTCCGTCTCACTCGAATGGTTTGTGAGATGGGGGGCAGGTGGCCACATAGCTGTTTCCTCGTGGGGTGCTGCTTCCACGATTTGTTCAGGACTGCACGCAGCATTCTTGTGCAGCTCCCGTCCAGCTTATTCTCAAGGTGCCTCGTTAGGGTCCAAGTGGTGCAGCCATACAGCAATACTGATATAACCACCACTTGGAATAATTGTCGCTTTAGCTTGTCAGTGAGATCAGATTTCCATATTACTGAAATTTGTTTGTGGCTGACCACACTTTTCCTATTCGTGTATTTACATCGGTTTCTGTGGATGAGATATTACTACCTAGGTATGTGAATTGTTCTACTAGCTTAAGGGGCTTACCGTTGAGTGTGGTTATGTCTCCTTTTCTTTTGAAACATATGTACTCGGTTTTATTGGAGTTTACATAAAGGCCAATATTATTTGCTACCTTCTCTAGGCTATGCAGTAGTGACTCGGCCTGTGGTGGTGTATCTGCAAGAAGTGTAAGGTCATCAGCGTAGTCTGCATCTGTGACTTTCTGTGCAGGATATCGCCTGCTTCTTGCCTTTTTTAGTGTGATATATATATATATATATGTGTGTGTGTGTGTGTGTGTGTGTAAGGTAATCCAAAAGACTGGTTGGTTGTAAGGGCTGATTCTATTTGGGATCTTCAAAATCTCACTGTACAACCATACTGTATGCTCTTGTAGGTGCAAATATATCCTCATACAAGAATTTTTATAAATCCCTAAAAAGAGATCAATGTATAATAATTAATAAATTAGATTATATACAGAGCAATATTTAACTTTCAAAGAAAGAAAAACTTAACAAACCGTCATGCCGTTATAATTTTAATTTCAACCAGAAACTCAAAAAAATTTTTTGAGTTTTTGCCTCATCAGACAGGTTTTACAAAATACAGGGATCCTCAAAAAAAAAGATACAATGTGTGTGTGTGTGTGTGTGTGTGTATATATATATATATATATATATATATATATGTAATATAATGAAAAATTGAAAAAAACACAAGTTTATAAAAAGAGTAATGTTTATTTCACCTACGCTGCAATGTTTCAATCTGTTTCAATAGACCTTCATCAGGGCTTTCGTTAATTTGAGAAAAAAAAAAATTTATCCCAGAGAATAGAAAACTTTGTCGGTCAGTCTATTAAAAATGTATTTTTCCTCAAATTAACGAAAGCCCTGATGAAGATCTATTGAAACAGATTGAAAACTGCAGCATAAAAAAAACATTACTCGTTTTATGAACTTGTGTTTTTTTTTTTTCATTATATTACATACTGTCAGATTCACTTCCACTTTTTCTTCACATATATATGTATATATATATATCAATTTTGAAAAATTTTACTTTTACAATCTAAATTAAGATATTTTTGGAAAAAATTTAAAAAAGGCATCCTGAACAAGAGTAAAAATTAACAACTTTTGCATAAAATTCAAGAGACTGAATAATCACTGCGATTATTTGTGATTCATTGGTAAACATGTCTGCCATTGTGTGACAGTTTTTTGGTCTCACTAGGAAGTAGGTTTTTTTTTGGGCTGCTGAAAATGACAGACTGGCAAAGATTAGGACACAACTGTTCTGACACAATTGCTAACATACCAAGTGCAAATAACATTCCTCACTTGCTAGTTCAGCCATTTTGGTTGTCTGTGTCTGTGACACTAGAAAGGCTGCTGGCTCATATTATTTACAAGTATCAGTTCACTTAAGCAAAGGTGTATAAAAGATTTATTAGCCAATAAATTACATCTACTTATCCTGCTGCCCATTTGATGTAATTGACTTTCTGAACAAAGAAGTTCAATCTTGTCATCTCATCGTCTGTAGCTTTATAATGCAGATCTCTGGGAAGTTGACAAACTAGCAAGAATATGCACCCTCCAGTCCTAAGTATTTAAGTTTTAATGTAATGAAATATTTTAAACTAGAAGCAGCTACCCAGCATCGCCTGGGTAGAGGGGGAGTAAAAAAGGTAGTCTCACAGATCTATTAAGGT
The DNA here is from genome assembly GCA_023376005.1 of Doryteuthis pealeii. Classification (NCBI taxonomy): domain Eukaryota; kingdom Metazoa; phylum Mollusca; class Cephalopoda; order Myopsida; family Loliginidae; genus Doryteuthis; species Doryteuthis pealeii. Next base: position 72,037,959 of record CM042157.1, read on the forward strand.
TGAATCGCGAGTAGGATCATTTCAGGATGCCTCATTAAAAACCCTATGTAAAAAAGACCTTGCATTGATCTAGACACCCTGAAAAGAAAAATTAAAGTCTTCTATTTGAAGTATTAAATGAAAAAAAAATTCCATGCTGTTATCATTTAAATTTTATTTTTTTTAAATTATATTATCAAATATAAAATCATTATTTTTTCTCAAAAACCAAGCCCTGGTGATATTTAATGTGTAATATATTTACTTTGTCATTAATTGTTTTATTTTTGAAGTTTCCTCTGGACATACAGATATACACAACTGCCCTTATATATATATATTATAGATAGATTAGAAAGACTAACAAAATTAAATGAGAATGCATATAAAAAGATTACTTATTTTAATTATATTTTAATTGGTTTCTATATGAAACCATTCATATGATTGATCTTAATATGTTGGAGAATAAAACAATAATGTTAGAGATCAATAACACCAAGTAATTATTTATTAAACCTGGTTGTGTTAAAACCAGTATGCAAATTAACTACACCATATATATTATTTAAACCTTTATTACTTAGTGATATATAAGACACATTGCAGGATTTTAAGCACACTAATAACATGGACTGTTTTGAGGCAAATCTAACTCAGATTTCCGTAGATTTTTTACCACACTGTCAAGGGGGCTGCAAAATAAACTGACCCCACCTCTGCAAAAGGGTAAGATGCCCCCCCCCCGCCTCCCATGATACCACTTGTTGGCCATGGGTGGTGACCTGTACATATCAACCCTTGCAGGGTTATTTTTTGCAGTGAGGTTAGAGAATCGTATACTTAGTACATTTATATTTACATTTTTGTGTAGTTTGGTTTGATTTCTTTGTTTAAGGGAATATCAACCTTCGTGGGTTATTTAATGCCAAAGCCATCCTTGTAGAAGAATAGTAGTGGTACTATTTAATCTATAGTTGGGGGATAAAGGAATCCATACCTTTCCCAAGGGTATTAGTCAGAAACTGAATGTAATAGCATGATTGGAGTTTGAACTCACTCACTATGATGTCACAGTCCAACACATTAGTCCCTGCGTTATGGGGACTCCACCCACCCCGATCTATCTAAACTGCCTTGATAATCATTAATTTGAATTGACAATTGGGTTTTGCTAGAAAATTGTTACTAACAACTTTATGTATTTTCCAGTATTTGGAAATTATTTTTTCTTTTTTTTCTTTTTATCTTTTTTCTTAATTTTATTTGTTTACATTTCACTGAATGTTTTATTTTTATTTTTTTTCTTCTCTTTTAGCCGTGGGCAAGACAAGCGTTGTGATTAGATATGTGGGTGGTATGTTTAGCAAACATGTCAGTCCCACAATTGGCGCTTCCTTCTTCACCTACAAATTGTAAGTTCCAAATGGACAATCCATTTTCATTTCTCTTTTCTGTGATATTGTAAAATATGCTGACTGCACCTCTGCAGAGGGGTAAGCCCCCACCTCACATGGGGCCACTTGTTGGCCATGAGTCACAATGCCTGAGGACAGGATCATGATGACTGAGCAGTCTGTGACCTGGGTACTAAGTAGTACTTGGGCTACGAAGGGTGGTTGGAGAGGCTCCATCAGACCAATCAGCTGGTCATGTCAAGCCCTAGCATCTATATGATTGTCCTGACCGTATTCTTCAAATTGCTCTTATGGCAAACACCCAACCCTTTTCATCATATATATTTACCAACCCCTCTGCATTATTGGTAGATACAATAAAAAGTTAAGAAATAAAAATGTATCCATACAATAAAAAGAATTAAAAATGTAAAAAAAATTTTGTATTACAATTTCTTTTTTTTTTGGCTTACATTTAGAACAATATTCTAAAAAAGGTACCCCTTGCTTTGAATGATTTATTTTAGTTCTCAAAAAAATTAAGAATTTTCTTTTTTTATAATTAGTTCTAAATTACAAAAAAATTTGGAAAAAAAACCCATTAAATTCAAATTTGGTTAGGTGATCAGTAGGAGAAGGAAAACTCTGAATTCAAACCTGTTTAACTCCGCTTAAGCATTGACCTTGTGTCACATCCTGCTCGTGCAGAGGGTTTTCAAATTTTACCCATGGAGTCTGTGTGATATTTAAACATAGTGGATCTTTTTGTGCTTACTTATGAAGAACTGTGTCCCACAAATCAATTGATTTCTAATTATTGAATTATATCATTTAATCTGTAAAAATCAAAAAATGAAATTTGGTACTTTTCCTTATTATAAACATATTAGTGTATATGCAATTTTAATGCTCAATGACATCTCTTTTCTGAGTTATAAGTAATGTAAATACCAAAACAAACACTTTAGTTTATGTTCATCTCCAGGAAGGAAGTTCTTAAAGCCTTTTCCTTTGCTTTGAATTCTCATCTTATATTTTCAACAGCTTTTTTGATGATCTCTGCAAAGCTCTTCACATTCCTTTACTCAATAACTTTGTTATTTTTCTGTTTTTCAGCATTTGTTAGATTCCTTCCTTCCTACCCATGTTTTAACATATATTATAGACAAAAGGGGAAAAGATTTTTTTAAATTATATTTCAGAGGTTTTAAGCTAATATTAGTTTGATCTGCATACTAACTTCAGTCAGTCCATTTTCGTAAATTCCAAATACCTCAAAAACCATTAAAATGTATGTATGTTGAATCTATGTATATGTTTGTGTGTGTGTGTGTGTGTGTGCATGTGTGTGAACACTATAAATAATGTATGTTAAATGTGTGTGTGTATGTGTCACTATAATAATGTATGTTAAATGTGTGTGTGTGTATGTGTGTGTGAATATAAATAATGTATGTTAAATATGTGTGTGTGTGTGTGTGAACACTATAAATAATGTATGTTAAATGTGTGTGTGTGTGTGTGTGTGAACACTATAAATAATGTATGTTAAATGTGTGTGTGTGTGTGTGTGTATGTGTGTGTGTGTGTGTGAACACTAAATAATGTATGTGTATGTATATATGTGTGTGTGTGTGAACACTAAATAATGTATGTTAAATGTATGTATGTATATATGTATGTGTGTTATCACTATATGACTAAAAGTAAAGTAGGTGGAGTGGCTTATTTTCGGTATCAGCCAGACAGCGAGGACGTCTATTCCCTTTTCACTAACACTTGACCAGGGGGATTATTTTTGTGCCTAAGGTGGAGCCCCACACCTACCATCAGCTCCCCACTTTACTACATAGATCCAAACTGTGCTACTCATGCGCTGAGTTGATAAGGGCTGGTATCAAACCCAGAACCTCATGGTTCCTAGGTGGATGCCCTGCCGACTGAGCTAAAACAGTCCTATATAAATAATGCATGCTAAAAGTAGTATTTTAAAAAGCAGATTTGAGAAAATTCTGACAGTTATTGTTTAAAAAATCCTATGAATTTTGTTGTTTTACAATGACTTCCCTTTCTTTGCAGAACATTGGACAAATACAGAATTAAATTGCAAGTATGGGATACAGCTGGACAAGAACGTTTCCGCTCTATGGTAAATATTCATCTAACATCTCTCTCTCTCTCTCTCTCTCTCTCTCTCTCTCTCTCTAGCCTAGTGTTTCTGTATCATCCCCTGTGCATGGGCATTAGAAGTTATGAGCAGATGAGGACTAAAATTATTTCACATTTATAGGCAGTGAGTAAATTTGTATATCATCATAAAGGGAAAAACACACTAAGCTTTCAAATTTGCTTAAGCACATAGTGTAACAAGGCTCTCCCCCTCCTCCTGTTTTAATATTCTATTTTTAGATTTTACCCCCCTCTATTTCAAATCTTTTTATCTGTATTCTTATTTAGTTTCATTAGCCTTTCTAATTCAAAATAATATTTTATTGCATTAAAACTTAAATACTTGCCCCCAGAGGGTGCATATATTTGCTAGTAAACATAAACAATAAATATATTTTTCTATTAACAGGCTCCAATGTATTACCGAAAAGCCAATGCTGCGATGCTGGTTTATGATATAACATGCAAAGACAGTTACTATGACATTAAAGATTGGGTTAAAGGTATGTTCATTTTTTTACTTCTCTAGCCATCATTCATTTAATTGCAAAACATTTGTCATTCTTCTTATATAGTTTATATATTTACAATTAACTTTTCTTAAACCAATTTGACTTGATTTTGTTAATTAACTACTGAAAGATTTTCATGGTTGTAATTTTGGTCATTTTAAAATAAATGAATTCAAGTAAGCATAAATATAAATAAAAAAAAGATTGTACTATCAAATGAATATAAACATATATATTTTTTTCTTTTTTTTTCTTTTTTTTTTCATAGAATTAAAGAAAAATGTAGAAACTCCTATTGGTAAGTATTTTGTTTTCTTTTCCTTTCTGTTTTCTACATTCAGCCAGTAATTCTTAAAAAGTTATGAATATTCGTGTTTAAAAAAACCTTTTTAAGAAATTATACAAAAAATGTAAATATAAATATACAATGTTGGTTGTTTTGTTTTACAGCATATCAACCCTTTTTGGGTCATTTAATGCTGAACCAAGTCATTTTGATAAACAAAGGACTCAAATTACTTACAGAACCTGCTGTTGTTTAAATGGTCACCCAATTAAGTATTGAACAGGTTTAGATGATCTTGGACATATAATGTACACAATTCTCTAACCCCTGGGCATAAAAAAATAACCCCAGATGGGTTGATATGCCGTTAAAATAAACTAATCAATCAGATGCAACAATGTTACAACAATTTTTAGAAAGATAAATATTTTGAATAGAAAGAATCTATTTAGTTTATTTCTGTCAAGTTTAAAATTTCAGATCATTGCAAATGTCAAACAAAACAAAAAAAGAATTTTCCTTCTTTTATCACAAAATAAAACCAATAGATATCAACATTTTCTATAGAAAAGTTTCCCTCAAAATTAAACATGGCTTTTCTTTTTCTTTCAATTTTTATCAATACATATGATGGATATAACTGTTTTAAAGAATTTAATCTTTCAAAACTTCTCATCTTTAAATCATTAATTTTACTTACCAATCCATATTAGTCAGGAGGAATCTCTGTGGCGTAGTGGCTAACATGCTGGACTGCAACATAGTTGTAAACAAATTTGAACTTCAGTGGTGCTATTCTATTCCATTTTGGACTAATACCCTTGGGAAAGGTATGACTTCCCACTCATCTCCCCCCAGCTATGGGTTAAATAGTACCACTACTTGTTTTCTACAAAGATGACTTTGGCATTAAATAACCCACAATGGTTGATATGCCATCAAACAAAGAAACCAAATCAAATTAGTCATTAATGGGTTTTTTTTCCTAACTAGACTGATAGCAGACATTTTGTACTTGATTCAAACTGAAGTCTCTCCATTTGTACATCACAATATCAATCACATTTCTCTATCTTTATGTCTTGGAAAATGTAATGATTAAATATAAATGTTTCATACATTCATCTTTGTAACACTGATTATTACCACTTGATGATGATTAATGTTCCTTCTAGACACTAAATTGCACCTGATGATGGCATTCCAGTTTTGGAGATCTGGGGGAATGTAGAGCATCCCTTCATTGACATTACTCTCAGTTCCTTTCTGGTACTCTAACAGGTACTACCACTCACAGTCAGTGGACTTGGGAATAATAGAAATGACAGAGTAGTCCATCTAGGGTTCAAATAGATCTCTTTAAAAATTATTCATATTCAATTGGACCGTGAGTAAAAAAAAATTTAAAAAAATAAATAAAATAAAAAACGAATAAAAAAAACCCTCTTAACTCCACAAAAAATGTAAATATGAATGTACAATAAACGTGATTCCCTCACTTCTAGGCATAGAATAACCCTAGATGGGTTGACATGACATTAAAATCAATCATTGATTATATTAGGATTAATAAAATATAAAATATCAATGGAAGACTGAAACCTTTAACAAGTCTAGACTTATTCTATTTCAATGAAAACCATAAACAAAATCAAATTATATGTCTGTATATTTTAGATAAGGCTTGATGTGAATAATTTATCATCTGATGGTGACTTTAGTCTAAGGTAAACAGGGAACACCTGAACAAGGCCCGAGGATACAGCGGCCTGAACGTTGTGTTTATACATACCACAATAAAGTCCAAAAAACAAAATTAGTTTGAATAACTTAATAGTTTGATTTTATTTTCCATTCTTTTTTTTTCCCCTCATAGTGATGTGCCTGTTGGGAAACAAACGTGATCTGGAGCATAAACGCATGGTTTCTATGACCGAAGCCCAAGAATATGCCAAATCCATTGGGGCTTATTTCTTTGAGACATCGGCTTTGTTCAACACAGGTAAGTTAATTTCAATGTTACACATAACCAAATCCTGAGCTATAATATATATATGTGTGTGTGTGTGTGTGTGTGTGTGTGTGGTGTGTGTTTATATATATATATGTCTGTTTATAATATATATATTGTTTGGGATTTAGTATGAAGCATTAGATATGGAATATAAGAAACTCAGTTTTTTAATGTTAAGTTTTGTTTTATTTTGTTAAATTTTTTGAGGCCGCTTGTGTCTCTTCATCTGAACTTGGACTTGTCAGTTAGGTTGACCCGGCGTCTTTTATATGCTGGTTTTGTTGGTAGTAGTATTATCTGTTGCGTCCTCATTAGGTATATATATATATATATATATATATATATATATAGGTGGACTGAAATAATTTCTTGTTGATAAAATTCTCTGAATTTAAACTCTTCACTGTTGTTGACCTTATTGACCTTATGTCTTGCTAAACCAAATGTTCTATCTACAAACATAAAGGCTGTAATCAAAAACAGTATAGACACTTTTTGGTGCCAGGCAAAAGATTCAGTACACTGATGGCCAAAAAGCCTCACTCTCCAACAAGGCTCTGTACAAGATGTGCAACACTATTCCAACACTTGTTGCCAGAAGAAGCACCTGCACAAAAATCCCTGGTAGTTGCTGTAATAGGGCTGAACAACTACCAGGTGTGAAGGGGTTGCCACTGCACAAACTGTTTGGTAAGCTGTGGGTAGACCTCTAAAATACAGGACTGGGAGCTCTAAGATTTGGCAAGTGATTGAGGGAACTGAGGACCCTCGCTATGGAAAGGACAGAGTCACTTCAGATGAAGAAGGACTGAATGCTGCTGTAAGATGTTCCAAATTAATACAGTGGCAAAATACAGTAAATCATCGTCAGTAACCTAAAAAAATTGAGGAATATTTTTTACCCTTGAATAAAAAAGAAAGAATAAGTTAAAATTATTAATTAATTTTATCATTTACAATAACTTGGAAAAATGTAAAGTAAGAATGAAATAAAGATTTCAAATATTGAATCGTCAATGCATATGTCTTCTCTGTTAGCAAGGCTTAGAATATGCTGACTGTATTCCCTGCAGAAGGGTAAGACCCCCCTACAAAAAAAAAGAGATGTCCTTGGTATGACACTAAACTGCATTTGGTGGTAAGGCTACAGTTCTGGACCTCTGGGGAGTGTGGAGTACTCATTCATTGTCATTACTCTCAGGTCCATTCTAACCCTTGATGGTAGTACCCCTTAGGTTCCCATCTAGGAGTCAAATAGATATGTTTAAAAATTATTTGTGTTAGATAGTATTCAATACTTGTTATCATATAACTGTGTGCAAAAAAAAAAACTCTTAAGAAACTATTAAATAGAATGTACACAATTCCCTAACCTCTGATCATAAAAAAATAACCCCAGATGGGTTGACATGCCATTAAGATCAATCAATCAATCAGTGCCTATGTTGCAACAATTTTTAGAAAAATTAATATTTTGGAATGAAATATAGAAAGAATTGTATTTAGTTTATTTGTCAACCCTAAAATGTCAGATTTTGCCAATGACAAAAAAAAAATGAATTTTCATTTTTTTTGTCATAAAATAAACCAATAGATCTCAACATTTTCTATGGAAAAATTTCCCTCAAAATTAAACATTTCTTTTCTTTTTCTTTCAATTTTTATCAAAACTTCATTTTTGAACTATTAAGTCATAAGATCGAACATGAAATGTATTAATCTGAATTTACTTTTGGATTTCGACATGCAGCACGCTTGAAACATTAAAATAATAATATAATAATAATAATAATAATAATAATAATAATAATAATAATGAAATTATTGTGTACAGTGCTCAGGTGCACTACAATTCATCAAAGGTGTATTTATAGTACATAGAATAATGTACAAATGTTAGGAAAATGAATAAGATGATGATAATAATAATGATAATATTACATACAGTGCCCAGGTGCACTACAACTCATCAATGGTGAATGTATAGTACATAGAATAATGTACAAATATCAGGAAATGGAACAGTGTATAGTCATGATATATTTGTGTGCATGCGTATGGAGGATGGAAATCAGGTATAGTGTTGGCGAATTACAGGAAGCATGGAGGTTTTGAAGGATGCAGTGTCTCAGCAGCTAACAACTGATGCAGGTAGTTTGTTCCATGCTTCAGCAACACTGAGCGCGAAAAAAAAAAATTTTTTTAAAAATTAAATACTTTTTTTTTTTTTTTTTTCTATTTCATGTTTCCTTTTGTCTTTTGTTTCAGGAATTGATGAGGCCTTCTTCCAAATGGCCCAGGAACTGGTAAAAATGTGTGAATTGCCCAACTCTGGCGTTCGGGTTCTGAACTTTAATGGAACAGATATTGAAGAAACCGAGATGGGTAGCTCAATTAAATTGTCCAACTCAAAGGAAAATGCACAAAATGTCAACTCGGAGACTTGTCTTTGCTAGGAAAGAAAGCTTGAAAGAAAGCTTTACAAAAAAAAAAGAAGAAATGGACAAAAAAAAAAAACCTAACAAAACCCAGACTCATTGTAACATTTCACCCACACTTCATGCGCTGGTCATAAACATTTTGTCCAATCAAAACCAACCAAATTGAAGAATCTAAAGCCTTTTTTCAAATAGCATTAATCTAGCCACAACCAGACCAGATTGACTTGAAACTGCTTAAGGTACTCATGGATTTGGTTGTTGTCTTTTGATGCTGACAAACTTTCTTAAATGTCTGCAGCTTGGATCTTTCTTCTCTTCTTTTAATTTTTATTTATTTTATTTTACTATTTTCTTTTAAATTTCCACAATGTAAATATTGCCTCACAAACACATAAGTGCCTAAAACAGGGACTCTTTTTTCCTACCCACCCCACCCCTCCCCTCTTTTTTGGTTATTTTTATTGGCTGTAAATATTGCTAACATTTAAAGACATCAGTCGACTATTAACCTTTCACATTCCTCTTTCTTAGCGTTCTTCAGGTTTTTTTTTTTAATTATCAATTATTGTTCAAATCTAAGCCTTCCAAAACAGAGCTTCACATTTTGTCTCCCCCCTCCTCTTTTTTTTTTTTATTGGGATCAAATAGAAAGCTCTCTGTCTGTCTGTGTGTTCAGTGTAGCACTAATAAAGAAATAACATTAAATGAAGGCACACAGATTCATAACAACTAATCGTGCAGTTTATATAAATTGAAAATAATCGTTTTTAATTCTAACATTCACTGTCAAACAACTATTTTTAAAACCATGTCCAGTTTTGCAGTGATTTCTAAATATTCTTAAAAGAAAATTTCCTTTTTTAAGTTTTATTCCATTTCGGTTAATCAGTGCCACTTATATATGATTGCAACTTTTATCAATTTCTCTTTTATTTAATATTAGAAAAATATGAAACCATATAAGTTTCAAAGTATAAACATTTTTTTTTATTTTTAAAAATGAATCACTGTCATTATTATTGATTTTGACATATTCCAATCCATTCCTCCTCAAATGTCATAGACTGATGACCTGAGTGAATAAAAAAAATAGCAACTCAGAATTAATAATTTTTTTTTTTATTAGATTATTTTTTTATATAAATCAGAATAGTAAAAAAATTTTGGTTTTGATTAGATTTTTTTTTTAAGTCAGAAATAAAAATTTATTATTGGTTTTGATTAGTGTTTTTTTTTTTTTTAAATTTTTATTAGATTTTTATTATTTTTTTAATTAGATTTTTTTATTTTATTTTTTTAGATTTTTATTATTTTATCTTTTTTATTAGATTTTTATTTTTTTTAAATCAGAATAGTAAAAAAATTTGGTTTTGATTAGTGTTTTTTTTTTGTTTTTTTTCCATATCCTTGATGATTGCAATTGATAAAAGATGAAAATATTCTTTAAAAAAATATTCAAACATAATTAATATTTGATTAACAAACTTGAGAATCAAATTGTGTTTTAATTTTTGCTGTTTATCCCACTTCATTCCTTGAATGTTGTAATAATCACTGCCTATTTATATAAGACTATCGGCTATTTTACAGATATATATATATATTTTCAAGGATTATCTTCTATATCTTGAATTTGGGGTGGAGTCCCCATGGCGTAATAGCTAACATGTTGGATTAACAATATCGGAGTAAGTGAGTTCAAACTCCAGTCATGCTATTTCATCCACATTCAGATTAATACCCTTGGGAAAGGTATGAACTCTCTCGTCCCACCTCCCAGCTATGGGTTAAATAGTACCACTACTGTTTTTGTACAAGGATGGCTTTGGCTGTAAATAACCCATGAAGGTTGATATGCCATTAAATAAATCAACCAAACCAAACTATTTTGAATTTGATTAATGTTTGGTTGATGCCTGAAACACATGAAAAGTGCCTTTTGTGATTTTTTTTTTTTTTTCCTGCTGCTGTAGTGCATTTCTCCGTCGATCAAATTATTTAGTGTACAGAGTAAATTATATATAATGAAAGCTAATTACAGAAATCAAACACTATCAGAATAGTGTCCTGCGTATTACACCAAATTGCATCTGGTGGTGAGGCTCCAGTTCCAGAGATCTGTGGAGTGTAGAATACTCTTCATTGTCAATTCTTCCCAGGTTTATTCTGATCTAGAATGTTAGCACCTGTTAGGTCCTCATCTATGAGTCAAATAGATCTATTGGAAAATTATCAGTACCAAATAAGAATATTTGATACTATATAACTGTGCAAAGAAATGATTATTAAATAGGAATAGTTACTTGAAATCATATAATTGTGTATAAATTATTAGTATTAGAAACAGTTCAAACCATACAATTGTGTGCAACTTATTTGTATTAGATAGGAATACTTCAAATCATACAACTGTGTGTAAATTATTTGTATTTATTAGGAATACTTGATTTAACTGTGTGCAAACAAATGATTATAGGTAAATAAAAAGTACAATTCAAAAGGAAATAAATTGATGGAACATTGAAAATATAGTTATTACAATTATTTACAAATGAAATCAATTTCAGCATTAAATAACCCATAAGAAGTTGATATGCCATTAAATAAATAAACTATCAGAATAAAGTAGATAAGAAAAAGATATATTCAAGTTCTGAATAAACAATGTCCAATTGAAAACTCTTTTGGATTGAACGATGCTTGGACATAGCAAACAATGTTGTCATTAGCATTTTATATGTGCCCAGGCAAGGTTCATCCAGAAGACGACAAGGATGGGCCAAGTTTTTATATTAATTTATAATTTAGTATCCAATTTCCGCTTTAACTTTTCTGTTGCAGTGGCATCAGTAAATAATCCAAAAGTGCTCAATATATATAAAAATATAGAACAGTAATAATACTAATAATATTATTATTAAGAGGGAAAATAAAGGGTTTACCATGGTTTCAATCAAATTGAAATGATTTGAATCAATCTGCAATTGTAGACAGGTTGGGTCGGTCACTAAAATATTGTTAGAACTATATTACTAAATTTAACTAAATAAATAAAAAAAAATTTCTAAAATAGTTATTCATTTTAAATAGGATTAATACAAAAATAAACAATAAAAACTATGAATTAGTAATATTAAACCCCTAAAATATAATTAGAATTAAATTTTAACTGCTTTTACTAGCTATTATTTCTAATTAGAATTAAATTGATAACAATATAGAAATGAGAATTAAGGAATGAATGCACGTGTAGAATGAGACATTGTTTTTTCTCAATTTTCGTGTGCAGGCCGCATGCAAAGATTGAGAGGAAAATAACGTAGCATTCAACCATTATTATCTGATGAATATCTTCAATTTAACTAAGGAATTACATCGACTTAGTTAACGTCGGGTAGGGTCCTGAGGAAATCATTTCAATTTGATTGAAACCATGGTAGACCCTTTATTTTCACTCTAATAATAATATTATTAGTATTATAATTTATGTGTTTGGTGCACCAAATATGAGCAGGCCAGCCATTCTAGCGATTGTAGTGTCTCTTTTTTGTGATTTGAGAGTTTTATTTGTTCTATTTTTTATTTGTTTTATTCACTTTCTATTGTTTTATGACATTTATAAAGAATAAGCCAAAAGGTTAGACATCAAAAATGAATAAATTTGTTTCAATTATTAACTTATAATTAATAAAAATTATAAAATTCGGGGACCGGTTTAGCTCAGTAGGTAGAGCATCTGCCTAGGAATCGGAAGGTTCCTGGTTCAATACTAATACCCCGTCAAATCAGTGCATGAGTAGCACAGTTTGGCTAATCTGATCTGTGTGGTAAAGTGTGGAGCTGACAGTAGGTGTGGGGCTCCACCTCAGCAAAAAAAATTGAAAAATCCCTGGTCTAGCACTAGTGAAAATGGGATAGACTCCCTCGCTGTCCGGTTGATACCGACAATAGGCCACTCCGCCGATTTTACTTTTTTTTACTTATTAACTTGGAAAATATTATTCCTATTTTGTCGAACGTCTCGATGATACATAATAAATTGTAACATGACTCAAATGATTTTGTATGAACAATTAATTTAGTTATCGAGTTAATAATCTATTTTTATGCATGACAAGTTGAAATAATTAGTTTGTTTTTGTTTTTTATGTTTTGTTAGGGGGAGGGGGGTGCAAGTTTATGAATCAGCAAGAATTATCTCAAATAGATATGTACAATCTACGTCCTTATTTTCAAGGCCTTTTAACCTTTTTTGCTGCAGCACATTTGATTATCTGACATATGTGGTGTATTTGGCAACAAATTTAATGGAATGCACTTTTGATCATAAAACAAAAAACACTTGCAAAAAAAAGTCTATTAGAGTTTAACAATTACAATATAACAATATACTATTGATATTGGGGTTACATATATAGCACACCAGTGTGTTTATAATTTTTATTCATTGATATGTCTAAAAACAATGATTTTACTAAAGTTTTAGAAAAAAATTTTATTAAAAATTTTTATTAAAAATTAAAAAAAAATTTTTTAAATAATTAAATTAAAAAAAAATTTTTTTAATTCTTTAAAAAATATTAAAAATTAAAAAAAATTTTTTTAGATCTTAGGGTATAAAAAATAATTAAATAAAAAAAATTAAAAAAAAATTTTTTTTCATTTAAAAAAAAATATTAAGAATTTAAAAAATTTTTTTTTTTAGATCTTAGAGCCAGGGTATATAATATAAGGTACTGGGGGGGGGGGTGAGTATATCACACAATATCCAAAATTTGAAAGTAATGTGGACTAAAGTTGCAGTCTTCCCTCAAGTATATTTGGGTGATTCAAGTTGGTTAATAAGGAGGGTTAATAAATACTACTTAGTCAATTTTAGTTTACTACTACAATGTAATTTAAATGGGTTTTTTTTTCCTTAAACACTGACCATGTGCTAAGCCTATCCCCCCCTTCCTTTCTTCTAACAATATTAACATAAGTAATTCTCACATAGGCTTAAAAAGAATAATAAAAGTCAGTTCAACTTTTGTTTTCTCTACTAAAGTAATGTCATCTCAGTTTCAGTTACTTTTTAAAGTGTAATATAATGGCCAAAATGAAAATTTAATCTGTCTTAATCTATGCTGTTTTTTCAGTCAATTTTAGTTTACTTAGTAAATATTAGTAATTAAATTCTACTTAATAGATACTAGTTAATAAATACTAGTTTTTAATTATCTTTTCCTATAGATTACGAGATTTGGACAAACTTTCCAATTGACACAAGATGACCTAACTCCGTTTCAGGATTGCTTTTTAAAAAATTCCGTCGATTCTTGTATGTCTGATATTCCAGGCTAAACACTCTTTTACTATATGCTATGTATTCTGGCTTATTTTACTATACACTGTAAGCCCCATAATTTAGGATCAGGAAGGTCACATATACCAATGTAGATAAATATATTAATAAAAAAACAACCCTTTTTGCAGGCAGATAATTTTCTTAATCCTTGTAGAGTGGGTAAATTATTTTCAGAAAATTTGCAAAAGAAAGGCTGTAATCAGCAATTGTGTGTCATATATTATATGATGTAATGATATGCAAATCTTGGAAATTTCTTAATAATCCCACAGTAAATAATTCAGTGGTGCCTCCTAGTGTTATTTCTATACATTAACATTGAATTGGTCAACGGGCAGCCAGTAGGAAAATACCTTACATTGAGCTACCGATAAAGCATAAAAAATGTTGCACTGCCTGCAAAAGGATTGATATAGCAACCTCTTTTTTTTTTTGTGGATTTTAATGTTTCATGCTGAATTTTATTTATTTTTTTTTTTTTTGCGAATTTTCTGAGTTCATGTACGAGCCGTGTAAGCCAAGGAAGTTCAAAGGGTTAATTATTTGGACTAGTATTTTCATCTTTGCTGTTTTAAATCACTATGTTTCGCCTGGTACGTTCTCCAGCTTTCTTCAGGTGTATGTCATATCTCAGACTTTTTTATTTTTATTTTATTTTATTTCTTTAGAGAATTTTTTGCTCTCACTGCAAATAGTCAGAATAATTTTCTCAATCTAAGTGATGCAATTTCGTCATTGTACACTTGAAATTTTATGGAAATAACAATAAGACTTCAGCTCAGAATTTTAGATAATTACTTTTTATAAAATTTGTAATGCATGTCTGTGTTAACAGCTGAAAAGTTTTTTTGATCAGTCTTTAAAATAAAAATCAATAAAAAAAAAACTATTTTTTCTATAGGAAAACTTATTACCATTGGTTTCAAAGCAGCATATTAGCTGCTTATCTTCAAGACAAAGCTGTCGAAAAACGTTTTTCAAGGGTGCTTTGTCTTGGGGATAAGATGCTAATACGCTGCTTTGAAACCCAATGGTAACAAACACCTTTTAATTATATAGTACATCATAACAAATAAATATATAGCTCTTACACCTGTGATTTAGCACTTTATTTTCCTTTTTCGAATAAAATACAATATATTTCCAAACTATTTCACTCTACAGCCAGGCATTTTATTTTTATTTTTCATATTCTCATCCATTCTTGGAAATAAACATTTTTTTCTAACCTAATAAAAATATTTTAAAATTAAATAAAAAATGTTTTCATCATTGAAAAAAAAATGTTTTTTTATGTTTTATTGATTATTTTCTTGTTTTAATGCAAATGTTTTCCCATTCTCTGCACTCTAAAAAGAAAACAGAATAATTGCAAAATGATGGAGGGGGGGGGTTACTTTCTTATTTAAAGATTTAATCATTTTAATCTGTTTAGTTTAGCTCCGTTGGTAGAGCAGTCACCTTGGAACTGCAAGGTACATGCTTCCATACTGGTCTTTGCCAACTCAGCCCATGAGTAGCTCAGATTGGGTAATCTGGTCTATATGGTAAAGTGGGGAGCTATGTGGTAAAGTGTCACAAGATCTATCTAAATCATTTCATATCACCCATCTATACATATATAAAGGGCAGTTGGTGTGGATGTACATATATCTGGATGAAACTATGTAAAATAAAACAATTAATGACAAAGTAAATATATATACACATTCACTATCACTGGTTGTTGCTTTTTGTGCAAAAATTATGATTTGATTTATATTCAAAGATATTTAAGAATTAAAATATACATAGAAATAGCATTGAAATTCTATTTAAAAATGTCCAGCATTTGTAAATCTCAAAAGTAAGATATTTAAGAATTAAATATACATAGAAATAGCATTTGAAATTCTACTTAAAAATGTCCAGCATTTGTAAATCTCAAAAGTAAACAAATCAATACACCAGGGGTTTCCTCCTCCCCTCTACCTAGATGACACTGGGTAACTGCTTCTAGTCTCTTCTAAAGACCCTTTTTATTTATTTTTCTTCTTTTTCTCAACATGTGACATACTACCTGTGAACATAGTAGTGATTTACCATTACCTACAGCCAGTTGAAAACTATTCCAAGCTAAGAACCCTATCAGCTATGATTGGACTTTTTCTTATAAATAAGTTAAGATTATCTCATTTATCCATCATAGTGAATTGAACACAAAATAAGACAAAACCAAAATCTCTTTCCTTCCTGTACAGTCGTAGAGATTTTTATACCACAATGGATATTGCAGATTTTATTATAGAATTTTGATGACATGAGAAAGATTTTTTTTCTTTCTTGGTACTAATGCAGAATAGCGCGCAAAGAGATAATATCATTAGATTACATATAAAAAAAAATTACATTTCATTACTTTTCACGGAAATACCCAAACCTTTAAGACGTTAGGATTAGAGTTAGTTTTGGTATTAGGGTTAGGTTACTTTGGGAGTTTTCGTAATCTAATACTATTTATACATAAAATGTGATTCTAATGATATTCTCTCTTGCTATTCTGAATTTGTACCTTTTCTTTCCTTTTTTTTTTCCTTTTTTTTCTTTTTTTAATTTTTTTAATCCCATTTAAAAACTGCTTTTCTGTCAGAATGAATTTTTGTCATTGAATTTCATCAGTTTTGAAATTAGGATAAACTTCTGCCTAACAACCCCGCTCTAACCACTGATATATACCTGCAAATTTGCTTTAGCATCCTGAACATGTGGTTTATCTATTTGCAACAAGTGACTAGTTTCAACAACTTGTATAGGACAAGGTTAGTAGTATATATTCTCCTGACCTCCCACTTTTTAACGAGAGGAGCCACGCACAAACCAAAGCTCATGTGATGGCTAGTGCAAAAAATAAACGTGTGATCCCCTTCAGCATTTCTCTTTTAGGGTACATCAGGCACCGGGCAATAAACTTGGCCCTACCTCTTTTGGGCAAAAGGGGAAGGTGCTGCCTGGGATCACATGTGTTAATTTACCTTACTCACTGGTCAGAGGCCAAGGAAGGTTAGTAGTATCCTGGATCAAGAATCCATTCCATACTCAGCCTTTGAAATATTTTATGATCTTCTAACAGTGTTTCTCAACCTTATTTGGCTATGGCCCCTTCAACCCAATGTGAGTTCTTTGTGTCCGCCCCCCCCATACCAACTTAAGTTTTTTACCCTCCCCCATTGCTAAAAATAATAAGTTTAATATTCATTTTAAATAATAATTATTATAAAATACTCCATAAAATATATTTTGTGAGTCCTAAATTTTTCTGTGGCCTCTTGTGTGGCTCCCCCCATTTTTTTTTGTCCCCTCAAATCTCATGGCCCCCATTGAGAAATTCTGTTCTAACAGATTATGTAAGCAATTAAAATAGATAAATCTAAGCTCAGTGGTTAGAGCAATGATTGAGGTTAAAAGATTGATGGTTCAAACCTTGTGACAAGTTATTTTTTTAAAAAAACAAAAAACAAAACTTTTCTCTTTAAAATATGCAATATCAACAACTGGTGTAGATATTTTTTCTTTGAATTTTGGATGGGAAAATTTCAAATATTTTCAGTTTTTTTTTTTTTTTTTTTTTCTTTAAAATTTAATTTCTTTAATGATCTTTATTATATTTCTAATTTAGGAATAAAGGAAATTCCAACCGTTTCGAATTGTACCCTCATTTTTTTTTCTTTTAATGCCATAACTTTGACACAATGGCATCGCTGTGTAGCAGTTATATTTATTTTGGGAAGACAGCTTTTTTTAGGGGCAGAGGCGAAGGTTTCTAACTACTTGCGTATTTCTTTTTTGATTTAGAATTTTAAAACGTTTTGACCAGGTCCTTCTTCAGCAGGGATATTCGCAAGCAAAGTAAATTGATATCTTTAGTCTTTAAAAAAATTAATAATATTCTTTAAACTTTCACACATAGCACAATTTCAAACATACATTGCTAAGATTTGTAATTTTTATCCCAGAATTGCTATATTTATATTTTAGATATTGGTAAATACACCAATAAGTGGGATGAAACTTTTGTTGATATACAGTGGAACCTCGGTTCTCAGCACATAACTCAATCCAAAATTATATTGAGAACCGAGTTTGTTTGAAACTGAAAACAATATTTCCCATAAGAAATAGTGTAAAGTGGATTTTGGCCTGCAACTTTTCCCTTTCCTTTTCCAGTAGTATCACTGCTGTCTTCCTTAGGATCCATGAAATAAGGGTTAAAGTAGCCATAAATAGAGAATAAACACAAATGATGTTTGAAGAATTTGCACAAAAACAATATCAGACACTGCTGTTTGGGTAGATTCGACCAGCCGTTCGTCCCGTACTTCTTCAGTTTTTGCCTTGGCAGTCTTAACTTCACTTTTTCATTGGCTTGATTTGTGTGTTTCGAAGGTCCAAAAAATTTTGTGACAATTGAGGCCTTTTTTACTCAAAGTTTTTTCAAAACTCTGGAATTGTTCAATTTCAGAGTCGTTCAAGAACCAGGTCCACTGTAAAGTTTGTACCCAACTTAAAATGTGTATATTTTATTTATCAAAGGCTATTATGCTAATTTATGAAAGACATTATGCTAATTATTAAAGAAAAATTTAAATACACTTGAATAATTTCTTGGGTATGATATTTACCCAACCTATTCGCCGGATGTGACACAAGGGTCCCCCCCCAAAAAAAAGGTAAAAAAGAAAAAAAAAAAGAAAACCAAATTTCAACAGAGGACTGAATGCACTAATGCAGTAATAATGGATCTGCAAGAACTAGCTGCTAAACGCCATTACTACACCAGGAATGAGACACCTAACGTCTTCGATAATTTCTACAAGTGGTCTGCTTTCATAGAAACTCTGGTAAGAAAAACTTGACATGCAAATTTTTGTGTAACAATTATTTTTAACATGATAAAATTGCAGCTTAATCCAATATACAAACGTAATTTCAACGACGGCTAAGCTAAAAAAATTTTTTTACAGTGTGTTCATGATAACAGGTATTTACCCAACCTGTCACCCGATTAGGGAGTGACACAAGGTCACAAGTATAAAGGCATCCAGAAAAGGATGAAATTGTTTTTTCAGTAATGATGTATCTGTGAGACTGCTTCTAACAGTTACTCTATGATGGGATGGCTCATGAATTATCATATAACATTTTAAATTGGCTATGTATGATACCCATGTGGTTTAGCCACTATCATAGTTCAAAGAACACATTACTTAAATTTTTGATGATTTTTACCTACTAACCCCTTATATTTATCATCATGAATCATCAAAAATTTAAGTAATGTGTTCTTTGACTTATGATAAGTGGCTACCACATGGGTATCATACATAGCAATTTTTAAATGTTATATGAATATTCATGGCATCCCATCATAGAGTAACTGTTAGCAAGCTATCTCCAGATATCATCATACTGAAGAACAATTTCATTCCTTTCCTGGATGCTTATACTTGTGACTTGGGTGTCAATATCCTAATCGGTGGTGGACAGGTTGGGTAAATACTGTTATATGAACTTAAAAATTTTTTTAGCTTTAGCCGTGTGAAATTACTTTTTGTTATTGGATAAGCTGCATTTTACATGTTAAAATAATTTGTACAGCAATTTTGACTGTCAGTTTTTCTTTTTACCAGAGTTTCTATGAAGCAGACACTTGTAGAAAGTTATTCAAGCGTAGGGTGTCTCATCCTGGTGTAATGGTTAGTGCAAGCTAGTCTTGCAGATCATTATTACTGATTAGTGCATCTCAGTCCTTGTTTGAAATGTCTCTACTTTTGACCTGTGTCCACATCTGGCGAATGGGTGGGTAAATATTACCCAGAGAATTATTCAAAAGTGTATTTAAATTTTTTGCTTTAATAATTAGGCATAAAATGTCTTTTCATAATTAGCATAATAGCCTTTGTAAATAAAATATACACATTTTTAAGTTGGGTACAAACTTACAGTGGAACCTTGGTTCTTGAACGACTCTGAAATTGAAACAATTCAGAGTTGAATAAAAATTGCGTAAAAAAAAGGCCTCAATTGTCACACAAATTTTGGACCTCGAAACACACAAATCAAGCCCGAATGAAAGTGAAGTTAAGACTGCCAAGGCAAACTGAAGACGGACGAACGGCTGGTCGAATCTACCCCAAACAGCGTGTCTGATATTGGTTTTGTGCAAATTCTTCACATCATTTGGTGTTTATTCTCGTATTTTATGGCTACTTTTAACGCCTTAATTCATGGATCTAGAAGTTACAGGCAGTGATACTACTGGAGAAAGGAAAGGGGAGTTTGAGGCCCAAATCCACTTTTACCATATTTCTTATGGGAAATATTGTTTCAGTTTTCAAACAAATCGGTTCTTCGTAATATAATTTGGAAATGAGGGTGTATGTGCGAGAACGAGGTTCCACTGGTATATTTCAAAAAAGTTTCATCCCAGCTTATGGTGTATTACCAAATATCTAAATATAATATATACAATTATCTGGGATAAAAATTTACAAATCTTAGCAATGTATGTTTGAATTGTGCTATGTGTGAAGTTTTAAAAGAATATTATAATTTTTTTTTTAAAGACTAAAGTATCAATTTTACTTTTTGGCTTGCGAATATCCCTGCTGAAGAGAAGACCTGGGTCAAAACGTTTTTAAAATTCTAAATCAAAGAAATACGCAAAGTAAGTTAGAACCGTTCGGCCTCTGCCGCTAAAAAAAGCTGTCTTCCCAAAATACATATAACTGCTCACAGCGATGCCATTGTGTCAAAAGTTATGGCATTAAAAGAAAAAAATGAGGGTCAATTCGAAACGGTTGGAAATTTCCTTTATTCGCTAAATTAGAAATATAATAAAGATCATTAAAGAAATAAATTTTAAAGAAAAAAAACAAAAAAAAACTGAAAATCTTTGAAATTTTTTCCCTCT
>CM042157.1:72059152-72185088 GCA_023376005.1 Doryteuthis pealeii
GCGGGTAAGAGAATTGTTTAATGGAACTTAATGGGCCAATAAACAATGCAGGATAGGATCTGAGAAATAAAGAATTAGCATCTATACTTTTAAAATTCATCTGTTAATCCATTGGCCTAATGGTACAAGTGCTGGGTCCTATGTCAATTATATGAATTCACGCCAGATGGAAAATCCTTCACCTTCCAGATCCAGCCGCTTTGCTCAAAGTTATGGAATGTAAAAAAAACAGCCTGAGACATTTTAAATAAAAAAGCAAGCAAAAATAGAATAAAGGCGAATAAAACTAGCCAAAAATTAATGAGGAATGACAATGCTTCATCTAAAACCTTTAAAATAAAAATCAAAAAAAATTTTTTTTTTATCATTTCACAACTAAGTCTTTAAATGTTTTCAACCTCTATTTACATTGAGGGAGGTTTGGGAGGGAAAATTTAAAAAAAAAAAGAATAAATAATAATCCAGCGACTTAAAATGAAGGTGGGTATTTAATTTTTTATTTGTTGGAATTGTTTTTTTTTTTAAATATAAGTAGATAAATAAGAGTGACAAAATAGGCCTCTCATTATGTTTGTGATAGCTCTTGTTCTAAAGAAAATATAAACTTCTTTTAAATCTAAAAAATAAAAATAATATAAAAAAGTCACAAAAAAATAAAAAAAATTATCTGGGAGTGGGGATACACCCAAAAAATCTGAAAGAATTCTGTATGCCTGTGATACATTCAGTGTTGTCTAAAGAAAGATAAAATGATAGAGAAAATAAATTTTAAAAAAATAAAATAGAATCTAATAGAATTTGTAAGCCATAAAAAAAATTGGTTCTTCTCTATGCTTTGTGTGTAACTAAGTTAAGTAATTACCTATATGTAATCATCTTTTCTCTCCTTTTTCTTTAATACATACATATATAATGATATGCCATACACACATGATGTGTATTTTTTTTTTTTTTTGGCATAATATGTATATATATATAGTTTATGTGTGTGTATGTATAATACGACATACCTGCATCACTACGCAACGATCTTGCATACACACACATATAATTATAATGAACAATTTTTCTTTTTTTTACCAGGGGAAGGGGGGCGGTCTTACCTAATACGTATTTTTTTAAATTTTCTTTACCAGCACTGATAATTTTTTTATTGAAATGATTAAAAATAAAATTAAAAGGTCAAAATGATAGTGTTCAATAAAAATTGAACAAAAATGATCTGAATGGAAAATTATTTCACTGAATAAATATAATTCAAAAATTAATTGAAATAGCAGAAAATCTAAGAATTATCATTTTGAATTTTGTTAAAAATAATATATATATATATATATATAATATATTATATATATATAATATATAATTGATTTTTTCTCAACCTCATAGAAGACAGACCTTTCTTATCATCTGAAAGACATGGGGAGTAATGGGCCTTACCCTGCCATGCTGGCTCATGACGTGTTGGTAGGGGTCTTGAATCCAAAGTTTCCTTTCTTCCCGATCAGTTGCCCAAACAAGGCAAGAAGAGCTTGGTCTTCTTACTATTTACCTACGTCGGTAGGAGAAAGAAATGGATTCACAACCTTTCTCCAGGGTATTAGCACTAAGTGAAACACACAACAGCATCTTCTGTGACTAGAACTAGGCTTGCTGAGATTATTATTAATATATATATATATATATATATATATAATATATATATGTGTGTGTGTGTTTTGTTCATTTCATCTGGGTAACTTTAAAGTTTATATTCTGTTCTTAGAATCTCAGTGTGTGCAACTTTTTATATTTTTTGTTTTTCTGTGATGTCAAAGATAAAAAAAGCTACCAAAATTCTTTTTTTTTTTCATTTTTTGTTTTTTTAACTACTCAGTCACCCCTGAGCAAAGTGTTTTGATCACTAGAAGAAAGAGTTTAAAGAAAAGAAGAAAGACAAAAATTGCTGACAAGGAGTGGGAAAGAATGTAAGAAAAAAGTTTTACGAAAAGGGGGACAACAAATTAATCCAAATTAAGATTTAAAATAATAAATCCAAAATATGAAGTCAGTTAAAAAAAAAAAAAAAAAAAATTGTTCATATATGAAATAAAAGCTTCAGATTTTGCTGTGTTGAATGAAAAAAAAACTTTGCTCTTTAGTTCTGGAAACAAAAAGAGCCTGTAGACAGAATGAACGACGAAATATTGATTTAGAACAATTTTTATTACAGTTATTGTATAAAATAAATGAGAAGAAAAAAGAAAGAAAAGACAACACAAATGCTATTTCCTCATCTATTCCTCTCCACCATGAACCCCTCCCTAACACCCTTCCCACCCACCCCTAATTCTGAATTTGAATTCTTTGAAAACAAAAAAACTAAATATGCCACATGGCTTGTTGAGAAAAATATGTATAAAAAAAATTAAATTAAATGATTTTTTTAAAATGATTTTGAAAAAATAAAATTTAAAAATTGATGTGGGTGAGTGGTTATGAAAAAAAAAGAGAAAAATAATGAAGAGGTTGATGTTGCATATATTTTTTTTTATTTTCCCTCCCTCCACACCCTAACTTTCCTTTTTCTCATTATCTCTCTCCCATCATTTTTTTTCTTTTTTTCCCTCTTTATCACCATCACTAACCCAGCCTTTAAAAAAAAAAAAAAAAAAAAAAAAAAAAAAATCAAATAATAAAATATATTTAAAATACTGTCCATGGAAATTGTAAAATTAAAGTTTAAAAAAAAAATAATTATAAATGAAATATGGGAAAAAAAAAAAAATGAATTCATAAAATCAGTATTAGAAGTTGTAGCTTTTTTATTTTTCGCCTTTTCTTTTATGAATAAATAAAATGAAGGATAGTATTCAATGTTAAAAAAAAAAAAAAAAAAAAAAAAAATCAATCATTAAAAAAATGTTTGAGGAAAATATTTATTTATGTAAAAAAGAAACAAAAAAAAAATCAGAATATAGACTTCATCGTAGACAACTTTATTTTCCCTCCCTCTCATCCTTCCAGCCTCCTTTCTATCTCACCTCTTACTCCTCCTCTTTTCATTTCCTCCCTTTCTATTTCACCTCTTACTCCTCTTTTCATTTCCTCCCTCCCCCTCTTTGCTTAGCTGTATGAGATGCTTGTAGTCCCCCCCCTGTCCCATCCCCCACAATGGTCAGGGTTATCGTCTTGGGTAAAGCCTGACATTTACTAAATTTAAAATGAAGAATAATTTTGTTCATCTCCAAGTCCTTCAGATTATATACAATATATATATATATATATATATATATATAATCTTCTGCGACATGGTGACTGTATTATGTACAAAGAAAAGAATGTAAATAAATCTTAAACTTCAAGTGTTATGTAGAACTTTGAAATTTCTACATGTTGATGGAGTTGTACTAAAAAAAAAAAAAAAAAAAGATCTATGATTGTTTGTTGTTATTTTATCTTTTCTTTCAGATCTGAAAGGACATTGAAAATCAGGTTATTTCCTATTACTCCAACTTAAACAAAGGGGAACCACTCTTGACTGATGTTGAGATTTTTTGGGTATATAAGGTGTGTGTCAAAAGTCCACTCCTACTTATAGACTCGGCGAGAACTATGTGATCAAACTCTTGGCCAATCGCTGGCAGTACTCTGCTGCTGATACAATACTTAAACTGACAGTACTGGCCATAACTACTTCGACTTTCGTGGACGACGGACATAGGATTAAATCACTGGACCTTTAATAATACGCAGGATAGGACTTATTTGCTTACCAAAGGATTCCATAACTCAGGACTTACTTACTTTAAGCCCTTTTCAACTGGCCAAGGATGGCATTTAAAAACTTTACAACTGATAAATTATTTATTCATTTATTTTTATTGATCTACTAGGAAAAAAGAAGACGAGGTTAGTTTAATGGGAAAATAAATAATTTATCAAAGAGTGGTTCCCCTTCGTTTATGTTGGAGTTATAGGAAATAACCGAAAATCAAATAGGGGTATCACAGAACACACTTCATGCTACACCACCACCACTAGATAATTTTATCTTGTTTGTGTGATTGCTACACAACAAAAGAATATTTATTTTCCCCCACCCCCATTTTTTTTTTTCCATGACTAATTTTTTTCTTTAATTCCAACTAGCAAGAATATGCACTCTCCTCTGGACATAAGTATTTATGTTTTTAATGTAATTTATTGTGTACAGTGCTCAGGTGCACCACAACTCATCAAAGTCTCATGTCAAGTACACAGAATAATGTATTAGTGTCAGGAACATGAACAGTTTACAGTAGTAATATGCATGTATGTGGAGAGTGGCATCAGGTATAGTGTTGGCGGACTACAGTAAGCATGGAGGCTTTGAAAGATTCAGTGTTTCAGCAGCCTACAACAGACACGGGCAGCTTATTCCATGCCTCCGCAATTCAGAGCATGAAGAAATGTTTCCAAAAGTCACGTGAGCAGTGCTGTTTTCTGACTTTGTAGGCATGCCCATAAAAATCATTCATCGAATTAAATGAAAAATATAATATTAGAGATCACCAAGTAATTATTTATTAAACCCAGTTTTGTTAAAACCAGTATGCAACTATCCACCACATATATTATGTAAACCTTTATTTCTTAGTGATATACAAGACACATTGCAGGATTTTAAACGCACTAATAACATGGACTATTTTAAGGCAAATCTAACTCAGATTTTCATAGAGGCATCATTAATAAAATAAGATTTATTCTATTCTATGTATTAATGATTTTGACAATGAATAAACTTACGCATTTCTTGAGGGTATTGTGATGTAAGCAGTGACATAGTTACAGACAGACACCGAATCTCCATTATAATAAGATGTTATAATTTTGTGAAGTGGAAGTGTGTGGTATAATGGTTTCCATTGAAGGAAATGGACTTGGTGACATAAATCCAATTCATATAGCAGTAATAAAAGTAATGGAAGCGCGTGGTGTAATGGTTAACGTCATGGGAAATGGACTCGTCGCCCCGAGTTCAAATCCTGGTAATTGTATTTCACTTAGCGCTAATACCCTTGGGAAAGGTATGAAACCTACTCTCCCTCCAGCTATGGATAAATAGTAGGGCAGACTGGGCTCTTTAACCTTGGTTAGGCAACCGGTCTAGGAGAAGGAAAACTCTGAATTCAAACCTGTTGAACTCTGCTTAAGAAATTGACCTTGTGTCACATCCTCCTCGTGCAGAGGGGTTGGTAAATATATATATTTTGATTACTTATTAAAAATCTTTCCCTATTTGTCGTTAGAATTGTGTTACTTTGTTTTAAAAATCAACAATCCAATATATTGCAGGCATTTTTTTTTCTATCACACGTTTAATATTGACAAATCAGTTAATTTTTTCTTTTTTTTTTCCTTTGAAGTTATTCTTATCTTAACATTAATGATAAATCTATAATCAATATTCAAAATGAATCGATTTATAATATTTTTCTTTCCTTTGCTTTTTAAAAAATTAATTTTATTATTAAAGTCTAATTAAAAATGGGACTAAAAATCGAGTTATGATGCCTGAATGTTTTCATTTTTATTTTTCTTTATTTAATTAAAAATTAGCTAATTATTTATTCAATATCTATATGAACACGATTGAACAAAAAATATTTTAAGTTTTTAAAATTTAAAAAAAAAAAAAAAATGAATTTTTCATAATTTAATTCATTGTTCAACTTATAAACATTAAATAAATTAAAAATACATTTTTATTGTATTCTATTTTCTTGTCTTTTGCCGAAGCTTTTAATAACATTAAATATGGATTTTAATTTTTTTATTTTAAAATTTTTCTCTCTTAATCTCTCTTAATCCTATATAGCAGTAATAAAAAAGTAAAGTAGGTGGAGTGGTCTATTGTTGGTAACAGCGAGGAATTATATCTCCATTTCACTAGCGCTAGACCACCTACCATCAGCTCCCCCTTTACTACACAGATCCAAGACATGCTACTCAGGTACTGAGTTGATTTGTTTTGTTTTACGGCATATCAACCACGGTGGGTCATTTAATGCCGATAAAGTTTTTAAATAAATCAATTCTTAATGGATAATACAATTTTTTTTATCAACTCATGTTTTTTTATTTAACCCATAGATGGGACCCTAACAGGTACTACCACTCCGGGTCAGAGTGGACCAGGGAGCAATGGTGATGAAGGGGTGATCCACATTCCCCAAACCTCCAGAACTGGAACCTCACCATCAGATAGAGTTTAACGTCATTCCCAGGACATGTAAGACCCTCAGTCACCGCCTTCTAGCACCCATATGGTAAAAAGGGGTTGGGGCTTGCCAACCTGAGTTGATGAGGGCCAGTATCGAACCAGTATGTGGCTCAAAGGCGGATGCTTTACCAATTGAATTAAACTAGCCCTCAATAGAGCAGACTGGCCTCTTTAACCTTGTTTAGGCAACCAATCTAGGAGAAGGAAACTTCTGAAGTCAACCCTGTTAAACCCTGTTTAAGAAATTGACCTTATATCCCATTGTACTTGTGCAAAAGTAGCCAAACAAGTGTTTGTGTAGCATGAGGTGTGTTTCATGTGGTGAAATCTTTTGTGAGACATTTACTTAAAAAAAAATATGTATATAACTTGCTCAGGTATTAGTACATGTGATATGCAAACGAGAGAAAAAAAAATTTTCTCTGACAGTTTAAAATAGACAGGTATAAAATCCAATTAGGGATGGTAGATGAATCAAGAGAAATTTGTTAATATGTCTACACTTAAACACTTATTCGCTTCTATTGTTTAGCAAATTTTTACCACAGATACAGTCTGCAGTTACATTCACCACCTATATATTCTAACGCCCCAGCCGACAGGGCGTAATTTTTATCTGGTTTTTCTATTTGTTGTATTGATATGAATCATTGGTAGAAATTCTTTCAGTTTTGAAGCTGAAAAAATTTTTGGACCACATGACCTTTAGGCACCCCTTTTTGATCTTGATTAAGAAAGGACATGTTTTCATTTACACCGTCAATATCCAGTTGTTTTAACAGATGATTTTTAGATTTTTTTAAATTATAAAACTAACCTTTATCCCCAACCCCTAACAAACAACCGGATATTGACGGTGTAAATGAAAAACATGTCCTTTCTTAATCGAGATCAAAAAGGGGTGCCTAAAGGTAATATGGTCCAGATGTTTCTATTGTATTAACAAAATGGTCTCACTACTTAGAATTAAAAGTTTCATTGGTAACATTAGGTTGTTCAAAATTGAATAATGCCTGGTGTTACCAAAACTATATTTTTTATTTACTCTGTAATGTTCCCAGGTTGTGTGTATATGTGTATATATATATATATATATATTCAAACCATTTTGTGGACCTTATATATATCTAAAAGGTCCATAAAATGGTTTAAATTTTCTTCTTTTTCTATTTATTTTGGAGGGCACAACCTGTTTTGGATTACAAACTGTAAACAAATCTATATCAGTCTATGAAATCTTCCTCTTTTATTTTAGAAGTAATGTATGATTGTCTGCCTGAGAGATCAGCATTACTCAAAAGTTTCCATTGCTGCATTCATGTAGCTGCTCCAATGAATGGAGGTTTCTGTTGTTTGAGGGTGTTGAGATTTGTTTGCACTTTGTAACCTGAAACATGTCCTGTCCCCAAAAATGAAAAGAGAAAAAAAATTTAAACCACATTGTAGACCTTTAAAATATTTACTTTTCTCTTGTTTGATCTACAGAAATCTTTATATATATATATATATATATATTAGACTGCTATTGATAAGTTATCAACCATGTGAAAATCTGTAGCTGTGTCAGTAATACTGTATGACTGCACTTGAACTAATGAGACACTTGGAAAAGCTAGATGGAACTACACAAGGATGTTATATGCTGTTTTGAACAGATCTTGGAAGCAGCACTCTACAAAACACCTGTACGGCCACTTACCTCCCATCTCACAAACCATCCAAGTAAGATGAACAAGACATGCTGGGCACTGCTGGAGAAATAAGGATGACTCATAAGTGTCATTCTTTTACTCCTACCCATTGACAAACCGGTGTTGGCCAACCAGCAAAAACTTTCATTTATCAGCTCTGTATGAACACTGGATACCATTTAGAGGACTTAACAAGAGTCAAGAGAATCCGTGCTATCAGCACAACTTGATGATGATAAATAGATCAAAATTTATACATAAAAAAACTAGAAATTTTTTTTTTTTTTTTTTTTTTTTACAGCAGTTCCTACAAGCCGTAAGAGCATGTTATACCAGAAACCATGGGTAGCAGCAATGTGGATGTGAGATATGACGGATGAACCTCACTACATAGAATTAAAAAGTTTCATTGGTAACATTAGGTTGTTTACGGTTGAATAATGCCAGGTGTTACCAACACAATATTTCTCATTATTCTGTAGTGTCACCAGCTTGTATGGCATATATATATATGTGAAGAAAGGAAGTGAATCCGACGGTATGTAGTATATTAGGAAAAATGAAAAAACACAGGTTTAAATGGGTTAAGTGGTGAGTTTATTAGCCGACGCTGCAGTGTTTCGATCTATTAATTAGATCATCTTCAGGGCATTTGTTGGTAAATGGGAGGTGATAAGAAGTTATTTATATATATATATATATATATATATATATAAATAAAAGGTCCACAAAATGGTTTGAATTTTTCTCTTTTCTATTTATTTGGTGGGCATGACACGTGTTTTGCATTACAAAACATTGGGCGGATGACCCCACAGCAGACCAACGGTCAGGATCAAACAGAAAATTACTGCTCCTCATTTCTAGCAGTCTAGCATCTGTTGATGAGATAATAAAACAGCCACCGACCCAACCCAACCCAACCTTGATTGTTATGTTGTTTTGAATTAAGAGATCCTCAAGAAATTAAACCAAAAACCAATGCCACAGATAATCTACCAAACTAACAAGACCTGTGTATATACAACACAATGATAATTTAGTTATTACAATGTTTGTGTAATAATCATACTAGTTCCAATTACCGTTAAATTGGTAAGACAAGGCAGCAAGTAGTCATAACTAAATATGAATATCTTGCTGCAATACCTCTGCAAAATGCCAGTTATTTATGAAGCCTCATAAACATCATAGAAACCAAGCAGCCAATCAGGACTCAGGGAATGGAATCACCCAAATGCAAGAATGGACTATTCTTGATTTCAATAAGTACCAACTGTCTTGGCACTGGTTCAGTTGTGCTTAGCTAGTTGCTGTTGTTCAAACCAACTATACACTAACTCACTTCAACAGTTTTGATATGTTTACTTAAGAGCTATTACAAATAGTTCAATATGTAAGAAGTATAATCATTTTTGTTTAACTATCTCTCACACTTTTTCCTTTCCTTCTTTTCATTATGTTCGATTGAAATAGATTAGTGTAATCGCTTTCGTACACTTACCCTTTATCTTTGCCCTACCTTCTCTTATTATATTTTTTTCTGTGTAGCATGTCCTTTTTCTCTCCTTTCTATCTTTGACAAAAATGGAATGGTCAATTATTTAGCTAAGGTGACAACACATAAGAAATAATTCAGCAGATAAGCAACACCAGATAATCAGGATTTACATTTTTTGCATTTCATCTTGGGTGATTTGGACGGTCTTGTTTTTAACCAAAGGGTGTTGCAAGATGATAACAGTTGTACAATTAAGGAACACGAATATCAATATATGTAGTGTAATTATTAGGGTCTACCAGAATTTGAGATTAAAGATAAAACTGTATTCGGATTCCTAGAGAGATAGGAGAAGAAAAAATAAGAACAAAGAAAGGTTAAAATTGGGAAGAGTAAACACTAAGTGGGGTGCAAGTAATTTGACCAAAGAATGACCCTGGAAATAGAGTTAAAAATAAAAACGGAAGTTCCGAGTGTTGACCGGAAATGGATGTGACGCAGGGACGAGAAACGGGAGGAGAAGAAAATCTGCCTCTTTTCCTTTCGGCTGTAGTAGAGGTCAGATGTTTGTCCCGGTTTCTTGTGTGGGTGTGGGACAGCAGTACAGAAGATGATACCATGTTAGAAGGTAGAATAATTTAACCGTACCCTGTCTGTGTCTTTTCTTCTCTCTCTGAGGAAGAGCCCACAAGCCTGGAAATAAATATTAAGCCCCTTCTGACTATACAACTTGCGTGTATGTTGTTCCTTGATCTAACAGCTACTAACAACGACGACTACTACTACAACTTGAGTTGGCCTGTGTGACACATATCACCCTGTTACATATATAGATGTTAGTCAAAGGGGAGATAAGTCAATGTCAAAATAACACTCCCTTGCATTTGAAAAATGCTATGAATAAGAATCAATAAGCATGACATCCTAAGAACTTATAAGAAATATTTCATCTGTTATAATTAAATTTTCAGGATATTTGCCTCTCATCCCACTTATGAGGGCATGACACAAGGACATTTTTATGTGGGCCTACCCACAAGCCGAAGCTCATGGGTGGTAGGCACAAAAAATGCGATCCTGTCGGCATTCCCCCTTGAGGGGGGGCGCCTCGGGTGCTGGGCAATAGACCCAGCCCTGCCCCTTTAAATCAAGGTGGCAGGTATTGCCTGGGGGAATAGCCCCCTGGGATCGACACTGTTAATTTTATTGCCAAGCCACTCCAGAGGCCGAAGGGCCTTTGACGGCTCGGGAATAATTAAATTTTCAGTATTCATTCATTAATAAATTAAAATAAACTGAATATCAAATCCAAACCAGTTTGATTACTATGAATAATTACTAATGAATAATAAACCAAAAAAATGATAATATATAAAATAATTTACACAAAAGTTATCATAAAAACATATATAATTTAAAAAGGGTTTTTTTTTCTTTGTATGTTTACATATCAAAATAAGAAATAAAAAAAAACTTATAAAAAGTGAAATTTCTACAAAAAAAAAAATTAATGTTTTTAATTGGTGAAAAAAATGGCAATAGTCAGAAGTAACATGAGATATCTCTTGTTGGGACTGAGTTATCAAAAACCAACAAGAAAATCTGAAATGGTTAATAATAATGTTTATTACCTTTTGTACAGGGAAATAACTAACCACCAGAGGGTCCACAACTGTTGAAGACATGGAGGGATGTCATCGTTCTCTGCAACAGACTTCTATAAGGAAAAGAAAAAAAAGAAAATAGTGAAATATAATAAGAATAGGAAACAAACGCTCAGTTCTTCAAAGCAGTAATAGCTAATCTGTTATTTGCAAGACTAATTATGAATACCCTCATGTAGTCCATTTCTTTGTACAAGAAAAATATAATGAGAATAGGAATAGGAAGGAAAATGTGCAGTTCTTACATAGCAGTAACGGCTAAGGAGTTGTCAGCAAAAGCTAGCTTTAGTGTAGTCAGTATATTGATATTTATGCATTTCATTGGACGAGTCCAACTTCTTGTAGGGAAATTATTCTCCCTCACATCAGGTTTCAAGGCATTAAAGTTTTTGTCCGTTTCCATTTAAACATTTTACAAATGTTTTGTCTCCCTCTCCCCCAGTTGAGGGTAAGTTAATTTTATCAGGTTAATTTATAAAAATTAATGAGTTATCAAATGACAATATTGAAATCTGGAAGAAAAGATTAACAGGTTTATTACCCTTTTGGTACAAAAGATATAAATAAAATAGTCCAACATGCAGTTTTTTCACAACAGTAATTAAATTCTCTGTAGTAACTAGCTACTACTCGAAACAATACTCTTGTGTACTCTGTATTATTTATGCATTTCATTGGACGAGTCCAACTTCTTGTAGGGAAATTATTATCCCTCAGAACACCACTGTATCACAATTTTTTTTCTGTTGTTCTGTCCCTGGTTTGATTAATTCTGATATTTCAAGGTATAGAGAATAGAAACTTTCTGGGAAAAAGTTAAATACAGTAGAATGGGAGAAAAAAAAAAATATATATATATGAGACACACACATACGCTGAGGTAATCATATATTTTCTACTCATACATAAGAGAAGTGTTCAAACTCAAGTATAAATTTCGAGTTCTGATTTTAAAACCAAGCAAGGTCTCTTCTCAACAAAGCATTAAACCTACCATTGAAGAATGGAACTTAAAATACAACAAAAATAGAAAGGAACAGGTTGTGATGACCCATCTTCACATAGGCCACACTTACATCACCCATCATTTACTAGAGGGCACAGAATCCCCAATATGCACTACATGCCAAGAGAAATTTACAGTGAAAAAAATACTACCAGGCAAGTAATTTGAAAAAACTTTTCACGAAAATAAGACCATCCAGGATTTTATATTTCCTAAAAGAAATGGGATTGTATTACAAAAATTTGAGTAATTGAACAATAGTTACAATCTATACATATACTTTAAAAAAAAAAATTTTTTTAACCAAACTACCGCTACAAATCCAAAACTTAGTCGACATTAAATGACCCACCGAGGTTGATATGCCGTAAAACAAAACAAACCAATCTCATTAAATATTAATACCACAACACAATCTTCCTATTCCTGTTAGAAAAGAAAAAAAGTCAGCTTCAGTGTAGGGGAGATAACTCTTTTTTCCTAATATGTAAAATGCAAGTAAGAGAAATTGAGGTGTGTGAAGTGAATTAATAAAGGTCTGCAGTGAAAGTTCGCTTTATACGAACGAACAATTGTCTCACACACAACAATAAGGGAAATAAGATCATGCATAGTTATCTCCCCTTCTGTCACGAGGGTAGGATGTGACACAAAGTCAAGATTATTGCAGATACTTTCCTATAGGGGAATAAAACCAAAATAGCTATGTATCTGGATAATATATGGAACTGACCCTGACCCACCCACTTTTAGTGCTATAGGGGAGGTGCTACCTGGGGAAGACAGCCACCATCACCCCTGAAGCTGATCCAAATAATTATTTCCTAATGAACAGTGTACTTTACCTATGCAAAATAGGGGACAAAGGAAATTTGAGTTTGATTCTCACTGGGTTATTTCCTAAAACTCCAACATAAACAAAGGGGAACAACTCTTGACTGATAAATTATTTATTTATTTATTGATCTGCTAGGAAAAAAGAAGACAGGGTTAGGGTTTGGGGTTAGGGTTAGTTTAATGGGAAAATAAATAATTTATCAGTCAAGAGTGGTTCCACTTCGTTTATGTAGGAGTTATAGGAAATAACCTCTCACTAAGTGCCTCACACATCTTGCGCGGTGTAATGGTTAAGTGATGGGCTAATAGAGTTTGATTCTCACCGAGTGCCACATAGCTTGCACAGTGTAATGGTTAAATGATGGGCTACTACTAGGAAATTTTGCTCGTACAATTATCTAAGTTCTTCCCTGTATCTCATGTCATGGTTGTATTCTGTTAAGTTTGTTCAGGCAATAAAATATCCTTCATCATAAATTATTCTCAACTTCATTCTATATAAGAAAACAATACTCAACTATCATTCTTCTAAAGCAGGGTTTCTCAAACTTTTAAATCCGTAGACCCCTACAAAAATTTGATTGACCAACTCCTTATATACCCCAGTCTACCCTTCAGTTGTTTTGTTGCAAACAATTATGTAATTAATGAATTCTGCACAAACGTTTATGTAAAACTTAATTGTAAAATAAACAGTAAAATAAGCATAACATGTAAAAAAGAGCTGCAAATATTTAATACTAACTTTATAGCCTACCAAGGAAGCACATTTCCTAATGTGATGGGTGAAGCTGATGACTTTTGATAAGTTCATGAATATTGGGCTTAAACCTTTCAAAATATATCAATATGAGCATGTTCTCCAGGATTCTTGTGGAATTAATTTCTTTCTAATTATTAAGAAGGCTTAGTAGATTCCATAGACCCTTTGTAGACCCTGAATACTTTCAGACCACCTGAACCCTGTTCTAGAGTAATAAGTTTTATTGGTGAGTATTGTTAAGGCAATTTAGAATCTGGAAATCTGTTTTTGCCAAATAAAGTAATACTGATTATACTCAGGTACCATGTGACTTTCTGAAACTTAAATTTTAGCCTATTTCACACCATACGCTTGATACAAACTTTGTGGGTGTAGATCGTTGGCCAAAGCCAGGTGTTGGAGTATTTTGTAATATAAGGTGTGCTGAAGATTACAACTTGTATTTATAGACTGTTCCAAAACAGCTGAATCGGCTAATCAAAAATGCCCAAACATGTATTTAAAGAAGTTGATAAAGAAGTTGATAAATTGTCCTACAATTGGTCTCTAAGCATGGACTAGCAGACGAGGATTATACAACTCTTTAACACAGATCAGCTGACAAGGATTAAAACTGATACTACATCTTTCTACTTCAAGAAAGGATCAAACTTTATGTGACAAGGAATCTCCACTGTAAAACTGCTTTTACATACAGCCCTAAAATGCCAACAAGAATCATTACTAGGCCAACTGGTATGCCAACAATTTCCAGCTTCAAAAAAATCAACAAATAGTCCAGTAATTTAAACTTTGATTCGTAGGAATCACTTGAAGGTACCAGTTAGGGGAAGGGTGAGATTCAACTTGTACTCACTCTGAATACAAAGATAAAATTTTATCTTTAAATGATTAAACATTATACAGATTTAGGGCATCCAAAAATCACCAAGGAGATTTACAAATTAAATCTCTATAAAGTAGAAAATGTTCATCATCTAAGGAGCAGAATTTTTCATGATTAAAGCAAGTTAATCACCATTTTGACATTTTTCTCATGAAAATAATCTTCTATACAGTGATAATACTATACTGTTTCAGCAGCCTACAACGGATGCAGGCAGTTTATTCTATGTCTCGGCAACTCTGAGCGTGTTTGTCGCTTTTCAATGCTATTTTAATCCTAAAATTTCAAATTGACACGGTTGTTGCTTATTA
Source organism: Doryteuthis pealeii (assembly GCA_023376005.1). NCBI lineage: Eukaryota > Metazoa > Mollusca > Cephalopoda > Myopsida > Loliginidae > Doryteuthis > Doryteuthis pealeii. The sequence goes on from CM042157.1 coordinate 72,074,059, forward strand.
AACGAATTTCTGGTTGTATCAAAGTTGAAATTGGAGTTTTATTAATTTTAATTAAATAACATTGATTTTTTTATTCCAATAAAATTTGTCATATCTTTATTCGTCGTAATATTATTTAAAGGGAGATAAGAAATTGCTTTTAAAAATGGAGTTACTTCCCTTGCATTTACACATTCAGCACAAAAAAAGAGCTGATAAAGGAAAATGTATTAACAATATCATATCTTTATACAGAACGAAGTTATTCTAATTATTTCTGACAACACTGTAAATAGAACTCGTCTAAGTTCATTTTGATTAAAACAACATTAATGAGAACAATGTATATATGAGGTTTGATTGATAAATAAGGACTCAAATCTTATAAAACTAAATTTCATGTTTTTTAAAAAACACTGAAAAATGAATGAAACAACAATTTTTGGTGCATTATGAGGCTTTGCTGGGTAGCCACTTCTAGCATATGCTAGAAGTAGCTACCCAGCAAAGCCTTGGTAGAGAAAAAAAATAAAATGAACGTGGTGTAATGGTTAGCAAGCTAGTCTATTACTACTGACTATTGAGTTCAATCCTCGCAGGGTGCTCCATAAAAATCTCCATTCAAAAAAGATCTGTTAATCCAGCCTGGTGGGGGAATTTTTTGTTTTCGTCAGGGTAGAGGAAATGACATCACATAAAAATATAGAAAGAAATTTTAATTCAATAATTTTTTTTTTCTAAATAAGATATAAATGAAGTGATTGTTAAATTGATATTTTTTTTAATTAAGTAAAGCATATAAATTCAAAATAATTCTTTAATTTTTGCTTTTTGTAAAATTCAATAAATAATTTTTTTTAAATAACATTAATTTAAAGCATAGCCACTTGAATATCAAATTATAGTAAAAACAATAGAAAATATTTAAAAAAAAAAAAAAAAAAAAAAGGATTTTGAATATCAAATTACAGTACTGATTTTTTAACAAATGCAGAATGGCACGCAAGAGATAATATCATTAGAATTAAATTTTAGGTATGAATAGCATTACATTACAGAAACTCCCAAAGTATCCCTTTCCCAAACATCTTAAAGGTTTCGGGTATTTCCGTGAAATGTAATACATTTTATACATAATCTAATAATATTATCTCTTGCGTGCTATTCTGCATTAGTAACCTGATTTTATTTTTATATCTAATATTAAAATAAATAGATTAACGTGATTATTTTATAAACAGTGGCCAACATGAAAATAAAATTTTTTTAAAAAATGATTATTTTGAGTTTGTTTATATTTTTCAATCATCAGAGGCCAACATTTTTAAGTAGAATTCATTCAATTAATATATTTAAAAGTGAAAAAACGTTCAATATATATATATATATCTTATTATAATGGAGATTGTGTGTTTTTCTGCCTGTAACCGAAACTATATTCCTACTCAAGTTACAATTCTCTTAGTTATTGACATCACATTCTCCATGATTTTATTTTTATCTAAACCTCAATTATTAATAAAATTGTCTTACATTATTAATACTGTTAACTATGTCTACATAATGACAACATGCAATTATATTTATATATACAACAAAATAGCGGTTTACAGTGTGAACGGTAAGGCTAATTTGCATATTAATATTAAAAAATCGAATTTAATAAATATGTGGTTAGTATTATTGATTTCTAACTGTTTGGTTTTATTTTAATGAATATAAGCAAAAATCTCTTCAATAAATCTTAAATGAAATCCATTAACAAGATAAAATAACTGTCATCTTATTCTTTACTTCCTCTTATAACTAAATACTTGAATTAGAAAAAATAACAATGAAAGACGAGAGTGATGGAAGAGTAAGTTTCAGTTGTTCCATTTTTTATTATACTCCTGTTTCAAATCTTTTATTATACTCCCTCTGTTTCAAATCTTTTTATCTGTATTCTTATTTAGTTTCATTAGCCTTTCTAATTTAATACAATATTTTATTACATTAAAACTTAAATACTTGCACCCGGAGGGTGCATATATTTGCTAGTATATATATATATATATATATATATATATATATACACACATTTAGGTAGGTAGGTAGGTAGGTAGGTATACTCTTTTTCATGCAACTGCTGATGATAAGGGGGATCACAGGAAATGCTTCCAAAAATTTGAAAATTTGCAACAGTAGCTTCACTTAAATAACTTTAATTTGTAAATTAATAATCCAATTGGACTGAAATTTTGACATGTGCCATTTGAAGGTTACTACTTTATAAAAATCATATGGATTTTTTATTAGTGATGCCATCTATATGTCAGGCCCGAGACTTATTGTGTGATGTGTTATGGTAAAATGTACAAATAGGCATATATACAAACATATAAATGTTACAGGTTCAAAACAAAGTTATTATACTTTTTACATATAGAAGTATTTAGCAATAGCTCTTAAATAAACATATCAAATGTTGTAATGATTAAATTATCATACTGTGGTATATTCATAAGTCCTGCTAGTGATATTTTTTGTCAGCGATCTTCTCACTCCAATTGTAGAGTTCAAACAATTCAGTTCTTATTTATTATAAGTGTCATCTTCTTAGCTAAATAATGGACCACTCCATGTTTATTATAAGAAAGGGAAGAAAAAGGACATGCTACACAGAAAAAATATAATAAGAAAGAAAGAGTAGGGGAAGATAGAGGGAGCGGTAGCGTGGAAGCGATAACATAATCTGTTTTATATGAACACAATGAAAAGATGAAAAGAAAGAAAAAAAGAGAGAGAGAGAGTTAAATCAATATTATTATACTTTTTACATATTGAAGTATTTAGCAATAGCTCTTAAACATAATGTTGTAATGATTAAATTATGATACTGTGGTATATTCATAATTCCTGCTAGTAATATTTTTTTGTCAGCAATCTTCTCTCATAAACAAAAGATGAACTAAATATTTTTACTATCAACTGTTTTTCTTTCTTTTTTTTAAGCTTTTAAAAAGTTATATTAATTTAAAATCCTTTACAACAACAAAAACAACATGGCTGCTACCTCTCTTAATAATAAAGACAACATTACAACTACTTTTATTACCCACAATTCTCTCTAATGCAATAACAAATACTATTCAGCTTCGAACAGTGTTTTTCAGCATCAGTATGTCTATGAAAATAGACTATGTCTGAGCAGGACTACCAGATTTACTAGAGCACAATGCAGCCTTTAATATAATGAAAACCCCTATTTTTTAGAGCTAAAAAATCAATAATATATAAAACCTCTTATTATAATGCAAACGTGGAATACAACCATTTATCTTTACAAACCAATGTAATATCACATAAAATCCCAAATTAAGAGATTTGTTTTATCTTTCTTTCCACTACCCCCCCCCCCACCAACTTCAATAAATTTCTTTATTCAAATAAAAACGTTTGGTTGGTTGTTTTACGGCATATCAACCTCGGTGGGTCATTTAATGCCGACAAAGTTGTGAAATAAATTCATTCTTAATGGATAATACAATTTTGTTTATCAACTCATGTTTTTCTATTTAACCAATAGATGGGACCCTAACAGGTACTACCACTCTGGATCATATATATATATATATATATACATAAGTAAAAAAAAGTAAAGTCGTCGGAGTGGCCTAAAGTCGGTATCAGCCAATCAGTGAGGGAGTCTATCCCCTTTTCACTAGCACTAGACCAAGGAGATTGTTTTTTGATTTCGATTGCTCTACCGACTGAGCTAAACCAGCCCTATAAATGCATCATTGTGGATGCCAGATGAAAGAGATTCCTGGGCTGAGTTTAAATAGCCAAGTAGTAACGCCATCTAGTGGCAAGTCATATATATATAAACAAGATTTAGCATTACATACCCCACAAGGGTTGATATGTCATCAACTAATCAACCAATAGCATTTGGTATGAAAGATTTGCCATTAAATTCCTTTTTACAGAAAAACTGTATCTATTGACATTCATTATTGCTGAAATTTTATAAGACCAAACAATAGATGTGAGCTCAGTTAGGCAGTGGGTTAGTTGGATTTTATGGCATGTCAACCTTTGCTGGGTTGTCTTATGACAAAGACGTTTTGTTTCATTCATTCTGATGGGTATTCAATTTAAAAAAAACTCAACCTGTATTTTTTTTTAAATTTTTAAATTCATTTTTTTCTATTCAACCCATAGATGGGAGCCTAACAGGTTCTACCACTCCGGGTCAGAGTCATTCCCCAGAGCTTCAGAATTGGAACTTTACAATTAGATAGAGTTTAACATCATACCCAGGATATTAAGACCCTCAGCCACCACCTTCAAGCACATACATGATAAAAAGGGTTGGGTATTGCCATAAGAACTTTTGTTCATTACTATGAAATAAAAAAAACATTGTCAATGGTGGTGTATCAATTGTCTTCCCTTTGGGGATGAGGTTGATTAAAAAATGGTTATCTTCTCTTGTCGCCAGGACATGCCACTAGATGGCATTACTACCTGGCTATTTAAATAGCCGGGAAGCTATCTGCCTCTCTTTCATCTGTCATCCACAATGACACACTGACAAGTTGTGTTACTGTCCATTATTGCTTGGGGAGGGGGGGGGCTTGCTTCTCAACTATAGGCTTGTACCCATGTATGTACATAGACCTTTCTAGACCCTCACCACGTAGGCCTTATACAGTAAGTGACTCTTTTATTCTACATTTAGTGGTCTCAAGATTAATTCTACAAGAACTCTTTCTCCCTTTGTTAGGACGTTCGTCCTAACTGTTTTTGTATCTATATTTCATGTTACATGTGCTCAGACAATAAAGTCTGTATTATTGTTACATGTACCTCTTTGTATATGTTCACTTACGTTAGAGACTTCTCTGAACGTATTATAGAAACATCTGATCTTTTTTCTTCTGGCATCACTAAAATGCACTAGACAAGTGTCTCTGTCCATTAAGACTTGGGGGGGCTTGCTATAGCTCGTACCCATGTATCTACTGTCCTTTCTAGACCCTAAGCTTAATATAGGTGAGCATATACAAAGAAATCCAACAAAGAAGTACATATAACAACAATAACAGACTTTATGCGTCTATATAACATAAAATACAGATACAAAACAGGATGAACTGTATATGAGCCATGGGTTAGGGTCTAAAAAGGATATGTAGAACATGGGTACGAGCTTATAGCAAAAGCCCCCCAAGTCTTAATGGACAGAGACACCTTGTCTAGTGCATTTTAGTGGATGCCAGAAGAAAAAGATGCAGATGTTTTCTTCAGAGAAGTCTCTAACGTAAGTGAAACATATACAAAGAGGTACATGTAACAATAATAGACTTTATTGTCTGAGCACATGTAACATGAAATATAGATACAAAAACAGTTAGGATGATCGTCCTGACAAAGGAGAAAGAGTTCTTGTAGAATTAATCTTGAGACCACTAAATGTAGAATAAAAGAGTCACTTACTGTATAAGGCCTACGTGGTGAGGGTCTAGAAAGGTCTACGTACATAACTGGGTACAAGCCTATAGTTGAGAAGCAAGCCCCCCCCCTCCCGCAAGCAATAATGGCAGTAACACAACTTGTCAGTGTGTCTTTGTGGATGCCAGATGAAAGAGGCAGATAGCTTCCCGGCTATTTAAATAGCCAGGTAGTAATGCCATCTAGTGGCATGCTGGCGACAAGAGAAGATAATCCTTTTTTTATCAACCTCATCCCCAAAGGGAAGACAATGATACACCACCATTGACAATGTTTTTTTCATTTCATAGTAATGAACAAAAGTTCTTATGGCAATACCCCAACCCTTTTTATCATGTATGTGCTTGAGTGGTGGCTGAGGGTCTTAATATCCTAGATATGATGTTAAACTCTATCTGATTGTAAAGTTCCAATTCTGAGGCTCTGGGGAATGACTCTGACCCGGAGTGGTAGAACCTGTTAGGCTCCCATCTATGGGTCGAATAGAAAAAAATGAAATTTAAAAATTTAAAAAAAAATACAGGTTGAGTTTTTTAAAATTGAATACCCATCAGAATGAATGAAACAAAACGTCTTTGTCATAAAGACAACCCAGCAAAGGTTGACATGCCATAAAATCCAACTAACCCACTGCCTAACTGAGCTCACATCTATTGTTTGGTCTTATAAAATTTCAGCAATAATGAATGTCAATAGATACAGTTTTTCTGTAAAAAGGAATTTAATGGCAAATCTTTCATACCAAATGCTATTGGTTGATTAGTTGATGACATATCAACCCTTGTGGGGTATGTAATGCTAAATCTTGTTTATATATATATGACTTGCCACTAGATGGTGTTACTACTTGGCTATTTAAACTCAGCCCAGGAATCTATCTGTCTTTCATCTGGCATCCACAATGATGCATTTATAGGGCTGGTTTAGCTCAGTCGGTAGAGCAATCGAAATCAAAAAACAATCTCCTTGGTCTAGTGCTAGTGAAAAGGGATAGACTCCCTCACTGATTGGTGATACCGACTTTAGGCCACTCCGACGACTTTACTTTTTTTACTTATGTATTATATATATATATATATGATCCAGAGTGGTAGTACTGTTAGGGTCCCATCTATTGGTTAACAGAAAAACATGAATTGATAAACAAAATTGTATTATCCATTAAGAATGAATTTATTTCACAACTTTGTCGGCATTAAATGACCCACCGAGGTTATTATGCCGTAAAACAAACCAAACCAAACGTTTTATTTGAATAAAGAAATTTATTGAAGTTGGTGGGGGGGGGGGTAGTGGAAAGAAAGATAATCTCTTAATTTGGGATTTTATGTGATATTACATTGGTTTGTAAAGAATGGTTGTATTCCACGTTTGCATTATAATAAGAGGTTTTATATATTATTGATTTTTAGCTCTTAAAAATAGGGGTTTTCATTATATTAAAGGCTGCATTGTGCTCTAGTAAATCTGGTTAGGCTGCTCAGACATAGTCTATTTTCATAGACATACAGATGCTGAAAAACACTGTTCGAGCTGAATAGTATTTGTTATTGCATTAGAGAGAATTGTGGGTAAAAAAGTAGTTGTAATGTGTTTATTATTAAGAGAGGTAGCAGCCATGTTGTTTTTGTTGTTGTAAAAGATTTTAAATTAATATAATTTTTAAAAGCTTAAAAAAAAAACAAATACAGTTGATAGTAAAAATATTTAGTTCATCTTTTTTTATGTGAGAAGATCACTGACAAAAAAATATTACTAGCAGGAATTATGAATATACCACAGTATGATAATTTAATCATTACAACATTATGTTTAAGAGCTATTGCTAAATACTTCAATTTGTAAAAGTATAATAATATTGATTTAACTCTCTCTCTCTCTTTTTTTCTTTCTTTTCATCTTTTCATTGTGTTCATATAAAACAGATTAGTGTTATCGCTTCCACGCTACCGCTCCCTCTATCTTTCCCCTACTCTTTCTTTCTTATTATATTTTTTCTGTGTAGCATGTCCTTTTTCTTCCCTTTCTTTATAATAAACATCGAGTGGTCCATTATTTAGCTAAGAAGATGACACTTATAATAAATAAGAACTGAATTGTTTGAACTCTACAATTGGAGTGAGAAGATCGCTGACAAAAAATATCACTAGCAGGACTTATTATTATACCACAGTATGATAATTTAATCATTACAACATTTGATATGTTTATTTAAGAGCTATTGCTAAATACTTCTATATGTAAAAAGTATAATAACTTTGTTTTGAACCTGTAACATTTATATGTTTGTATATATGCCTATTTGTACATTTTACCATAACACATCACACAATAAGTCTCGGGCCTGACATATAGATGGCATCACTAATAAAAAATCCATATGATTTTTATAAAGTAGTAACCTTCAAATGGCACGTGTCAAAATTTCAGCCCAATCGGATTATTAATTTACAAATTAAAGTTATTTTAATATTTAAGTGAAGCTCACTGCTTGGAAGAAATTTGCCTGTGATCCCCCTTATATCAGTTGCATGAATAAAGTATCCTACCTATCTATTACCTATATATAATTTATATATATATATATATAATATTTAAACGTTTTTTCACTTTTAGATATATTAATTGAATGAATTCTACTTAAAAATGTTGGCCTCTGATGATTGAAAAATATAAACAACTCAAAATAATCATTTTTAAAAAAATTTTATTTTCATGTGGCCACTGTTTATAAAATAATCACGTTAATCTATTTATTTTAATATTAGATATAAAAATAAAATCAGGTTACTAATGCAGAATAGCACGCAAGAGATAATATTATTAGATTATGTATAAAATGTATTACATTTCACGGAAATACCCGAAACCTTTAAGATGTTTGGGAAAGGATACTTTGGGAGTTTCTGTAATGTAATGCTATTCATACCTAAAATTTAATTCTAATGATATTATCTCTTGCGTGCCATTCTGCATTTGTTAAAAAATCAGTACTGTAATTTGATATTCAAAAATCCTTTTTTTTTTTTTTTTTTTAAATATGTTTCTATTGTTTTTACTATAATAATTTGATATTCAAGTGGCTATGCTTTAAATTAATGTTATTTAAAAAAAATTATTTATTGAATTTTACCAAAAAGCAAAAATTAAAGAATTATTTTGAATTTATATGCTTTACTTAATTAAAAAAAAATATCAATTTAACAAATCACTTCATTTATATCTTATTTAGAAAAAAAAAATTATTGAATTAAAATTTCTTTCTATATTTTTATGTGATGTCATTTCCTCTACCCTGACGAAAACAAAAAATTCCCCCACCAGGCTGGATTAACAGATCTTTTTTGAATGGAGATTTTTATGGAGCACCCTGCGAGGATTGAACTCAATAGTCAGTAGTAATAGACTAGCTTGCTAACCATTACACCACGTTCATTTTATTTTTTTTCTCTACCAAGGCTTTGCTGGGTAGCACTTCTAGCATATGCTAGAAGTGGCTACCCAGCAAAGCCTCATAATGCACCAAAATTGTTGTTTCATTCATTTTTCAGTGTTTTTTAAAAAACATAAATTTAGTTTTATAAGATTTTGAGTCCTTATTTATCAATCAAACCTCATATATACATTGTTCTCATTAATGTTGTTTTAATCAAAATGAACTTAGACGAGTTCTATTTACAGTGTTGTCAGAAATAATTAGAATAACTTCGTTCTGTATAAAGATATGATATTGTTAATACATTTTCCTTTATCAGCTCTTTTTTTGTGCTGAATGTGTAAATGCAAGGGAAGTAACTCTATTTTTAAAAGCAATTTCTTATCTCCCTTTAAATAATATTACGACGAATAAAGATATGACAAATTTTATTGGAATAAAAAAATCAATGTTATTTAATTAAAATTAATAAAACTCCAATTTCAACTTTGATACAACCAGAAATTCGTTTAATAAGCAACAACCGTGTCAATTTGAAATTTTAGGATTAAAATAGCATTGAAAAGCGACAAACACGCTCAGAGTTGCCGAGACATGGAATAAACTGCCTGCATCCGTTGTAGGCTGCTGAAACAGTATAGTATTATCACTGTATAGAAGATTATTTTCATGAGAAAAAATGTCAAAATGGTGATTAACTTGCTTTAATCATGAAAAATTCTGCTCCTTAGATGATGAACATTTTTCTACTTTATAGAGATTTAATTTGTAAATCCCCTTGGTGATTTTTGGGATGCCCTAAATCTGTATAATGTTTAATCATTTAAAGATAAAATTTTATCTTTGTATTCAGAGTGAGTACAAGTTGAATCTCACCCTTCCCCCTAACTGGTACCTTCAAGTGATTCCTACGAATCAAAGTTTAAATTACTGGACTATTTGTTGATTTTTTTGAAGCTGGAAATTGTTGGCATACCAGTTGGTCTAGTAATGATTCTTGTTGGCATTTTAGGGCTGTATGTAAAAGCAGTTTTACAGTGGAGATTCCTTGTCACATAAAGTTTGATCCTTTCTTGAAGTAGAAAGATGTAGTATCAGTTTTAATCCTTGTCAGCTGATCTGTGTTAAAGAGTTGTATAATCCTCGTCTGCTAGTCCATGCTTAGAGACCAATTGTAGGACAATTTATCAACTTCTTTATCAACTTCTTTAAATACATGTTTGGGCATTTTTGATTAGCCGATTCAGCTGTTTTGGAACAGTCTATAAATACAAGTTGTAATCTTCAGCACACCTTATATTACAAAATACTCCAACACCTGGCTTTGGCCAACGATCTACACCCACAAAGTTTGTATCAAGCGTATGGTGTGAAATAGGCTAAAATTTAAGTTTCAGAAGGTCACATGGTACCTGAGTATAATCAGTATTACTTTATTTGGCAAAAACAGATTTCCAGATTCTAAATTGCCTTAACAATACTCACCAATAAAACTTATTACTCTAGAACAGGGTTCAGGTGGTCTGAAAGTATTCAGGGGTCTACAAAGGGTCTATGGAATCTACTAAGCCTTCTTAATAATTAGAAGAAATTAATTCCACAAGAATCCTGGAGAACATGCTCATATTGATATATTTTGAAAGGTTTAAGCCCAATATTCATGAACTTATCAAAAGTCATCAGCTTCACCCATCACATTAGGAAATGTGCTTCCTTGGTAGGCTATAAAGTTAGTATTAAATATTTGCAGCTCTTTTTTACATGTTATGCTTATTTTACTGTTTATTTTACAATTAAGTTTTACATAAACGTTTGTGCAGAATTCATTAATTACATAATTGGTTGCAACAAAACAACTGAAGGGTAGACTGGGGTATATAAGTAGTTGGTCAATCAAATTTTTGTAGGGGTCTACGGACTTAAAAGTTTGAGAACCCCTGCTTTAGAAGAATGATAGTTAGTTGAGTATTATTTTCTTATATAGAATGAAGTTGATAATTATTTTATGATAAAGGATATTTTATTGCCTGAACAAACTTAATAGAATACAACCATGACATGAGATACAGGGAAGAACTTAGATAATTGTACGAGCAAAATTTCCTAGTAGTAGCCCATCATTCAACCATTACACTGTGCAAGCTATGTGGCACTCGGTGAGAATCAAACTCTATTAGCCCATCACTTAACCATTACACCGCGCAAGATGTGTGAGGCACTTAGTGAGAGGTTATTTCCTATAACACCAACATAAACAAAGTGGAACTATTCTTGACTGATAAAATATTTATTTTCCCATTAAACTAACCCTAACCCCAAACCCTAACCCTGTCTTCTTTTTTCCTAGTAGATCAATAAATAAATAAATAATTTATCAGTCAAGAGTCGTTCCCCTTTGTTTATGTTGGAGTTATAGGAAATAACCCAGTGAGAATCAAACTCAAATTTCCTTTGTCCCCTATTTTGCATAGGTAAAGTACACTGTTCATTAGGAAATAATTATTTGGATCAGCTTCGGGGGTGATGGTGGCTGTTTTCCCCAGGTAGCACCTCCCCTATAGCACTAAAAGTGGGTGGGTCAGGGTCAGTTCCATATATTATCCAGATACATAGCTATTTTGGTTTTATTCCCTTATAGGAAAGTATCTGCAATAATCTTGACTTTGTGTCGCATCCTACCCTCGTGACAGAAGGGGAGATAACTATGCATGATCTTATTTCCCTTATTGTTGTGTGTGAGACAATTGTTCGTTCGTATAAAGTGACCTTTCACTGCAGACCTTTATTAATTCACTTCACACACCTCAGTTTCTCTTACCTGCATTTTACAGATTAGGAAAAAAGAGTTATCTCCCCTACACTGAAGCTGACTTTTTTTCTTTTCTAACAGGAATAGGAAGATTGTGTTGTGGTATTAATATTTAATGAGATTGGTTTGGTTTGTTTTACGGCATATCAACCTTGGTGGGTCATTTAATGCCGACTAAGTTTGGGATTCACAGCAATAGTTTGATAAAAAACAAAATGTATATATATGTATAAATATTAACTATTGTTCAATTACTCATATTTTTTTAGTACAATCCCATTTCTTTTAGGAAATGTAAAATCCTGGATGGTCTTATTTTCGTGAAAAAAAACTTCTTCAAGGATGGCTTTGACATTAAATAACTCACAAAGGTTGATATGCCATTAAACGTAGAAACCAAACCATCAGACAATACGACATTCTGAAGAATGAATAGATGAATACTTATGTTTTCGAAATTGGGGCTACTTTTTAAAAAAATTGTGATACAGTGGTGTTCTGAGGGAGAATAATTTCCCTACAAGATGTTGGACTCGTCCAATGAAACGCATAAATAATACAGACAACACAAGAGTATTGTTTCAGTAGTAGTTAGTTGCTACAAAGAATCTAATTACTGTTGTGAAAAAGTTGCGTGTTGAACTATTTTATTTATATCTTTTGTACTAAAAGGGTAATAAACCTGTTAACCTTTTCTTCCAGATTTCAATATTGTCATTTGATAACTCATTAATTTTTATAAATTAACCTGATAAAATTAACTTAGCATAATTCATGCTTATCCCTCAACTGGGAATTGGGGGAGACAAAACATTTGTAAAATGTTTAAATAGAAACGGACAAAAACTTTAATGCCTTGAAACCTGATGTGAGGGAGAATAATTTCCCTACAAGAAGTTGGACTCGTCCAATGAAATGCATAAATATCAATATACTGACTACACTAAAGCTAGCTTTTGCTGACAACTCCTTAGCCGTTACTGCTATGTAAGAACTGCACATTTTGCTTCCTATTCCTATTCTCATTATATTTTTCTTGTACAAAGAAATGGACTACATGAGGGTATTCATAATTAGTCTTGCAAATAACAGATTAGCTATTACTGCTTTGAAGAACTGAGCGTTTGTTTCCTATTCTTATTATATTTCACTATTTCCTTTTTTTCTTTTCCTTATAGAAGTCCATCGCAGAGAACGATGACATCACTCCATGTCTTCAACAGTTGTGGACCCTCTGGTGGTTAGTTATTTCCCTGTACAAAAGGTAATAAACATTATTGTTAACCATTTCAGATTTTCTTGTTGGTTTTTGATAACTCAGTCCCAACAAGAGGTATCTCATGTTACTTCTGACTATTGCCATTTTTTTCACCAATTAAAAACATTAATTTTTTTTTTTGTAGAAATTTCACTTTTTATAAGTTTTTTATTTCTTATTTTGATATGTAAACATACAAAGAAAAAAAAAACCTTTTTAAATTATATATGCTTTTATGATAACTTTTGTGTAAATTATTTTATATATTATCATTTTTTTGGTTTATTATTCATTAGTAATTATTCATAGTAATCAAACTGGTTTGGATTTGATATTCAGTTTATTTTAATTTATTAATGAATGAATACTGAAAATTTAATTATTCCCGAGCCGTCAAAGGCCCTTCGGCCTCTGGAGTGGCTTGGCAATAAAATTAACAGTGTCGATCCCAGGGGGCTATTCCCCCAGGCAATACCTGCCACCTTGATTTAAAGGGGCAGGGCTGGGTTTATTGCCCAGCACCCGAGGCGCCCCCCCTCAAGGGGGAATGCCGACAGGATCGCATTTTTTGTGCCTACCACCCATGAGCTTCGGCTTGTGGGTAGGCCCACATAAAAATGTCCTTGTGTCACACCCTCATAAGTGGGATGAGAGGCAAATATCCTGAAAATTTAATTATAACAGATGAAATGATATTTCTTATAAGTTCTTAGCGTGTCATGCTTATTGATTCTTATTCATAGCATTTTTCAAAAAGCAAGGGAGTGTTATTTTGACATTGACTTATCTCCCCTTTGACTAACATCTATATATGTAACAGGGTGATATGTGTCGCACAGGCCAACTCAAGTTGTAGTAGTAGTCGTCATTATTAGTAGCCGTTAGATCAAGGAACAACATACACGCAAGTTGTATAGTCAGAAGGGGCTTAATATCTATTTCCAGGCTTGTGGGCTCTTCCTCAGAGAAAGAAGGAAAGACAGACAGACAGGGTACGGTTAAATTATTCTACCTTCTAACATGGTATCATCTTCTGTACTGCTGTCCCACACCCACACAAGGGACCGGGACAAACTTCTGACCCGTATTACAGCTGAAAGGAAAAGAGGCAGATTTTCTTCTCCTCCCGTTTCTCGTCCCTGCGTCACATCCATTTCCGGTCAACACCCCGGAACTTCCGTTTTTATTTTTAACTCTATTTCCGGGGTCATTCTTCGGTCCAATTACTTGCACCCCACTTAGTGTTTACTCTTCCCAATTTTAACCTTTCTTTGTTCTTATTTTTTCTTCTCCTATCTCTCTAGGAATCCGAATACAGTTTTATCTTTAATCTCAAATTCTGGTAGACCCTAATAATTACACTACATATATTGATATTCGTGTTCCTTAATTGTACAACTGTTATCATCTTGCAACACCCTTTGGTTAAAAACAAGACCGTCCAAATCACCCAAGATGAAATGCAAAAAATGTAAATCCTGATTATCTGGTGTTGCTTATCTGCTGAATTATTTCTTATGTGTTGTCACCTTAGCTAAATAATTGACCATTCCATTTTTGTCAAAGATAGAAAGGAGAGAAAAAGGACATGCTACACAGAAAAAATATAATAAAGAGAGTAGGGCAAAGATAAAGGGGGTAAGTGTACGAAAGCGATTACACTAATCTATTTCAATCGAACATAATGAAAAGAAGGAAAGGAAAAAGTGTGAGAGATAGTTAAAACAAAATGATTATACTTCTTACATATTGAACTATTTGTAATAGCTCTTAAGTAAACATATCAAACTGTTGAAGTGAGTTAGTGTATAGTTGGTTTGAACAACAGCAACTAGCTAAGCACAACTGAACCAGTGCCAAGACAGTTGGTACTTATTGAAATCAAGAATAGTCCATTCTTGCATTTGGGTGATTCCATTCCCTGAGTCCTGATTGGCTGCTTGGTTTCTATGATGTTATGAGGCTTCATAAATAACCTGGCATTTTGCAGAGGTATTGCAGCAAGATATTCATATTTAGTTATGACTACTTGCTGCCTTGTCTTACCAATTTAACGGTAATTGGAACTAGTATGATTATTCTACACAAACATTGTAATAACTAAATTATCATTGTGTTGTATATACACAGGTCTTGTTAGTTTGGTAGATTATCTGTGGCATTGGTTTTTGGTTTAATTTCTTGAGGATCTCTTAATTCAAAACAACATAACAATCAAGGTTTGGGTTGGGTTGGGTCGGTGGCTGTTTTATTATCTCATCAACAGATGCTAGACTGCTAGAAATGAGGAGCAGTAATTTTCTGTTTGATCCTGACCGTTGGTCTGCTGTGGGGTTCATCCGCCCAATGTTTTGTAATGCAAAACACGTGTCATGCCCACCAAAATAAATAGAAAAAGAAGAAAATTCAAACCATTTTGTGGACCTTTTATTTATATATATATATATATATATATATATATAAATAACTTCTTATCACCTCCCATTTACCAACAAATGCCCTGAAGATGATCTAATTAATAGATCGAAACACTGCAGCGTCGGCTAATAAACTCACCACTTAACCCATTTAAACCTGTGTTTTTTCATTTTTCCTAATATACTACATACCGTCGGATTCACTTCCTTTCTTCACATATATATATATGCCATACAAGCTGGTGACACTACAGAATAATGAGAAATATTGTGTTGGTAACACCTGGCATTATTCAACCGTAAACAACCTAATGTTACCAATGAAACTTTTTAATTCTATGTAGTGAGGTTCATCCGTCATATCTCACATCCACATTGCTGCTACCATGGTTTCTGGTATAACATGCTCTTACGGCTTGTAGGAACTGCTGTAAAAAAAAAAAAAAAAAAAAAAAAATTTCTAGTTTTTTTATGTATAAATTTTGATCTATTTATCATCATCAAGTTGTGCTGATAGCACGGATTCTCTTGACTCTTGTTTAAGTCTCTAAATGGTATCCAGTGTTCATACAGAGCTGATAAATGAAAGTTTTTGCTGGTTGGCCAACACCGGTTTGTCAATGGGTAGGAGTAAAAGAATGACACTTATGAGTTCCTTATTTCTCCAGCAGTGCCCAGCATGTCTTGTTCATCTTACTTGGATGGTTTGTGAGATGGGAGGTAAGTGGCCGTACAGGTGTTTTGTAGAGTGCTGCTTCCAAGATCTGTTCAAAACAGCATATAACATCCTTGTGTAGTTCCATCTAGCTTTTCCAAGTGTCTCATTAGTTCAAGTGCAGTCATACAGTATTACTGACACAGCTACAGATTTTCACATGGTTGATAACTTATCAATAGCAGTCTAATATATATATATATATATATATAAAGATTTCTGTAGATCAAACAAGAGAAAAGTAAATATTTTAAAGGTCTACAATGTGGTTTAAATTTTTTTTCTCTTTTCATTTTTGGGGACAGGACATGTTTCAGGTTACAAAGTGCAAACAAATCTCAACACCCTCAAACAACAGAAACCTCCATTCATTGGAGCAGCTACATGAATGCAGCAATGGAAACTTTTGAGTAATGCTGATCTCTCAGGCAGACAATCATACATTACTTCTAAAATAAAGAGGAAGATTTCATAGACTGATATAGATTTGTTTACAGTTTGTAATCCAAAACAGGTTGTGCCCTCCAAAATAAATAGAAAAGAAGAAAATTTAAACCATTTTATGGACCTTTTAGATATATATAAAGGTCACAAAATGGTTTGAATATATATATATATATATATACACATATACACACAACCTGGGAACATTACAGAGTAAATAAAAAATATAGTTTTGGTAACACCAGGCATTATTCAATTTTGAACAACCTAATGTTACCAATGAAACTTTTAATTCTAAGTAGTGAGACCATTTTGTTAATACAATAGAAACATCTGGACCATATTACCTTTAGGCACCCCTTTTTGATCTCGATTAAGAAAGGACATGTTTTTCATTTACACCGTCAATATCCGGTTGTTTGTTAGGGGTTGGGGATAAAGGTTAGTTTTATAATTTAAAAAAATCTAAAAATCATCTGTTAAAACAACTGGATATTGACGGTGTAAATGAAAAACATGTCCTTTCTTAATCAAGATCAAAAAGGGGTGCCTAAAGGTCATGTGGTCCAAAAATTTTTTTCAGCTTCAAAACTGAAAGAATTTCTACCAATGATTCATATCAATACAACAAATAGAAAAACCAGATAAAAATTACGCCCTGTCGGCTGGGGCGTTAGAATATATAGGTGGTGAATGTAACTGCAGACTGTATCTGTGGTAAAAATTTGCTAAACAATAGAAGCGAATAAGTGTTTAAGTGTAGACATATTAACAAATTTCTCTTGATTCATCTACCATCCCTAATGGGATTTTATACCCGTTTATTTTAAACTGTCAGAGAAAATTTTTTTTTTCTCTCGTTTGCATATCACATGTACTAATACCTGAGCAAGTTATATACATATTTTTTTTTAAGTAAATGTCTCACAAAAGATTTCACCACATGAAACACACCTCATGCTACACAAACACTTGTTTGGCTACTTTTGCACAAGTACAATGGGATATAAGGTCAATTTCTTAAACAGGGTTGACTTCAGAAGTTTCCTTCTCCTAGATTGGTTGCCTAAACAAGGTTAAAGAGGCCAGTCTGCTCTATTGAGGGCTAATTTAATTCAATTGGTAAAGCATTCGCCTTTGAGCCACATACTGGTTCGATACTGGCCCTCATCAACTCAGGTTGGCAAGCCCCAACCCCTTTTTACCATATGGGTGCTAGAAGGCGGTGACTGAGGGTCTTACATGTCCTGGGAATGACGTTAAACTCTATTTGATGGTGAGGTTCCAGTTCTGGAGGTTTGGGGAATGTGGATCACCCCTTCATCACCATTGCTCCCTGGTCCACTCTGACCCGGAGTGGTAGTACCTGTTAGGGTCCCATCTATGGGTTAAATAAAAAAACATGAGTTGATAAAAAAATTGTATTATCCATTAAGAATTGATTTATTTAAAAACTTTATCGGCATTAAATGACCCACCGTGGTTGATATGCCGTAAAACAAAACAAATCAACTCAGTACCTGAGTAGCATGTCTTGGATCTGTGTAGTAAAGGGGGGAGCTGATGGTAGGTGGTCTAGCGCTAGTGAAATGGAGATATAATTCCTCGCTGTTACCAACAATAGACCACTCCACCTACTTTACTTTTTTATTACTGCTATATAGGATTAAGAGAGATTAAGAGAGAAAAATTTTAAAATAAAAAATTAAAATCCATATTTAATGTTATTAAAAGCTTCGGCAAAAGACAAGAAAATAGAATACAATAAAAATGTATTTTTAATTTATTTAATGTTTATAAGTTGAACAATGAATTAAATTATGAAAAATTCATTTTTTTTTTTTTTTAAAATTTTAAAAACTTAAAATATTTTTTGTTCAATCGTGTTCATATAGATATTGAATAAATAAATTAGCTAATTTTTAATTAAATAAAGAAAAATAAAAATGAAAACATTCAGGCATCATAACTCGATTTTTAGTCCCATTTTTAATTAGACTTTAATAATAAAATTAATTTTTTAAAAAGCAAAGGAAAGAAAAATATTATAAATCGATTCATTTTGAATATTGATTATAGATTTATCATTAATGTTAAGATAAGAATAACTTCAAAGGAAAAAAAAAAAGAAAAAATTAACTGATTTGTCAATATTAAACGTGTGATAGAAAAAAAAATGCCTGCAATATATTGGATTGTTGATTTTTAAAACAAAGTAACACAATTCTAACGACAAATAGGGAAAGATTTTTAATAAGTAATCAAAATATATATATTTACCAACCCCTCTGCACGAGGAGGATGTGACACAAGGTCAATTTCTTAAGCAGAGTTCAACAGGTTTGAATTCAGAGTTTTCCTTCTCCTAGACCGGTTGCCTAACCAAGGTTAAAGAGCCCAGTCTGCCCTACTATTTATCCATAGCTGGAGGGAGAGTAGGTTTCATACCTTTCCCAAGGGTATTAGCGCTAAGTGAAATACAATTACCAGGATTTGAACTCGGGGCGACGAGTCCATTTTCCATGACGTTAACCATTACACCACGCGCTTCCATTACTTTTATTACTGCTATATGAATTGGATTTATGTCACCAAGTCCATTTCCTTCAATGGAAACCATTATACCACACACTTCCACTTCACAAAATTATAACATCTTATTATAATGGAGATTCGGTGTCTGTCTGTAACTATGTCACTGCTTACATCACAATACCCTCAAGAAATGCGTAAGTTTATTCATTGTCAAAATCATTAATACATAGAATAGAATAAATCTTATTTTATTAATGATGCCTCTATGAAAATCTGAGTTAGATTTGCCTTAAAATAGTCCATGTTATTAGTGCGTTTAAAATCCTGCAATGTGTCTTGTATATCACTAAGAAATAAAGGTTTACATAATATATGGTGGTGGATAGTTTGCATACTGGTTTTAACAAAACTGGGTTTAATAAATAATTACTTGGTGATCTCTAATATTATATTTTTCATTTAATTCGATGAATGATTTTTATGGGCATGCCTACAAAGTCAGAAAACAGCACTGCTCACGTGACTTTTGGAAACATTTCTTCATGCTCTGAATTGCGGAGGCATGGAATAAGCTGCCCGTGTCTGTTGTAGGCTGCTGAAACACTGAATCTTTCAAAGCCTCCATGCTTACTGTAGTCCGCCAACACTATACCTGATGCCACTCTCCACATACATGCATATTACTACTGTAAACTGTTCATGTTCCTGACACTAATACATTATTCTGTGTACTTGACATGAGACTTTGATGAGTTGTGGTGCACCTGAGCACTGTACACAATAAATTACATTAAAACATAAATACTTATGTCCAGAGGAGAGTGCATATTCTTGCTAGTTGGAATTAAAGAAAAAAATTAGTCATGGAAAAAAAAAAAATGGGGGTGGGGAACTGAAAATAAATATTCTTTTGTTGTTGTGTAGCAATCACACAAACAAGATAAAATTATCTAGTGGTGGTGGTGTAGCATGAAGTGTGTTCTGTGATACCCCTATTTGATTTTCGGTTATTTCCTATAACTCCAACATAAACGAAGGGGAACCACTCTTTGATAAATTATTTATTTTCCCATTAAACTAACCTCGTCTTCTTTTTTCCTAGTAGATCAATAAATAAATGAATAAATAATTTATCAGTTGTAAAGTTTTTAAATGCCATCCTTGGCCAGTTGAAAAGGGCTTAAAGTAAGTAAGTCCTGAGTTATGGAATCCTTTGGTAAGCAAATAAGTCCTATCCTGCGTATTATTAAAGGTCCAGTGATTTAATCCTATGTCCGTCGTCCACGAAAGTCGAAGTAGTTATGGCCAGTACTGTCAGTTTAAGTATTGTATCAGCAGCAGAGTACTGCCAGCGATTGGCCAAGAGTTTGATCATATGGTTCTCGCAAGGTCTATAAGTAGGAGTGGACTTTTGACACACACCTTATATACCCAAAAAATCTCAACATCAGTCAAGAGTGGTTCCCCTTTGTTTAAGTTGGAGTAATAGGAAATAACCTGATTTTCAATGTCCTTTTCAGATCTGAAGAAAAGATAAAATAACAACAAACAATCATAGATCTTTTTTTTTTTTTTTTTTTTTTAGTACAACTCCATCAACATGTAGAAATTTCAAAGTTCTACATAACACTTGAAGTTTAAGATTTATTTACATTCTTTTCTTTGTACATAATACAGTCACCATGTCGCAGGAGATTATATATATATATATATATATATATATATATATATTGTATATAATCTGAAGGACTTGGAGATGAACAAAATTATTCTTCATTTTAAATTTAGTAAATGTCAGGCTTTACCCAAGACGATAACCTGACCATTGTGGGGGAGGGGACAGGGGGGGACTACAAGCATCTCATACAGCTAAGCAAAAGGGGGGAGGAGGAAATGAAAAGAGAGGAGTAAGAGGTGAAATAGAAAGGGAGGAAATGAAAGAGGAGGAGTAAGAGGTGAGATAGAAAGGAGGCTGGAAGGATGAGAGGGAGGGAAATAAAGTTGTCTACGATGAAGTCTATATTTCTGATTTTTTTTTTTTGTTTTTTTTACATAAATAATATTTTTCCTCAAACATTTTTTTAATGATTGATTTTTTTTTTTTTTTTTTTTTTTTTAAACATTGAATACTATCCTTCATTTTATTTATTCATAAAAGAAAGGCGAAAAATAAAAAGCTACAACTTCTAATACTGATTTTATGAATTCATTTTTTTTTTTTTCCCATATTTCATTTATAATTATTTTTTTTTTAAACTTTAATTTTACAATTTTCCATGGACAGTATTTTTAAATATATTTATTTTTTGTTTTTTTTTTTTTTTTTTTTTTTTTTAAGAGCTGGGTTAGTGATGGTGATAAAGAGGGGAAAAAAGAAAAAAATGATGGGAGAGAGATAATGAGAAAAAGGAAAGTTAGGGTGTGGAGGGGTAAGGGACAATAAAAAATATATGCAACATCAACCTCTTCATTATTTTTCTTCTTTTTTTTTCATAACCACTCACCCACATCAATTTTTAAAATTTTATTTTCAAAATCATTTTTAAAAAAATCATTTAATTTAATTTTTTTATACATATTTTTCTCAACAAGCCATGTGGCATATTTAGTTTTTTGTTTTTCAAAGAATTCAAATTCAGAATTAGGGGTGGGTGGGAAGGGTGTTAGGGAGGGGTTCATGGTGGAGAGGAATAGATGAGGAAATAGCATTTGTGTTTGTCTTTTCTTTCTTTTTTCTTTCTCATTTATTTATAACAATAACTGTACATAAAAATTGTTCTAAATCAATATTTCGTCGTTCATTCTGTCTACAGGCTCTTTTTTGTTTCCAGAACTAAAGAGCAAAGTTTTTTTTTTCATTCAACACAGCAAAATCTGAAGCTTTTATTTCATATATGAACAATTTTTTTTTTTTTTTTTTTTTTAACTGACTTCATATTTTGGATTATTATTTTAAATCTTAATTTGGATTAATTTGTTGTCCCCCTTTTCGTAAAACTTTTTTCTTACATTCTTTCCCGCTCCTTGTCAGCAATTTTGTCTTTCTTCTTTTCTTTAAACTCTTTCTTCTAGTGATCAAAACACTTTGCTCAGGGGGTGACTGAGTAGTTAAAAAAACAAAAATGAAAAAAAAAAAGAATTTTTGGTAGCTTTTTTATATCTTTGACATCACAGAAAAACAAAAATATAAAAATTGCACACACTGAGATTCTAAGAACAGAATATAAACTTTAAAGTTACCCAGATGAAATGAACAAACACACACACACATATATATATATATATATATATATATATATATATATATATATAATCTCAGCAAGCCTAGTTCTAGTCACAGAAGATGCTGTTTGTGTGTTTCACTTAGTGCTAATACCCTTGAGAAAGGTGTGAATCCATTTCTTCTCCTACCAGACGTAGGTAAATAGTAAGACAGACCGAGCTCTCTTGCCTTGTTTGGGCAACTGATCGGGAAGAAGGAAAACTTTGGATTCAAGACCCCTACCAACACGTCATGAGCCAGCATGGCAGGGTAAGGCCCATTACTCCCCATGTCTTTCAGATGATAAGAAAGGTCTGTCTTCTATGAGGTTGAGAAAAAAATTCAATTATATATATATATATATATATATTTTAACAAATTTCAAAATGATAATCTTAGATTTTCTGCTATTTTCAATTAATTTTTGAATTATATTTATTCAGATGAAATAATTTTCATTCAGATCATTTTTGTTAATTTTATTGAAACTATCATTTGACCTTTTAATTTTATTTTTAATCATTTCAATAAAAAAATTATCAGTGCTGGTAAAGAAAATTTTAAAAAATAGTATTAGGTAAGACCGCCCCCCCCTCCCCTGGTAAAAAAAAAAAAATTGTTCATTATAAATATATGTGTGTGTATGCAAGATTGTGTGCGTGTGTGCAGGTATGTGCGTATATATACATACACACACATAAATATATATATACATATATGCCAAAAAAAAAAAAAAAAATACACATCATGTGTGTATGCATATATATATATATGTATGTATAAAGAAAAGGAGAGAAAGATTGATACATATAGGTAATTACTTACATATACACACAAAGCATAGAGAAGAACCAATTTTTTTTATGGCTTACAAATTCTATTAGATTTATTTATTTTTTTAAAATTTCTTTTCTCTCATTTTATCTTTTCTTTAGACAACAACTGAATGTATACACAGGCATACATAATTCTTTCATGATTTTTTGGGTTGTATCCCCCACTCCCAGATATTTTTTAAATTTTTTTGTGACTTTTTTATTTATTTTTATTTTTTTTTAGATTTAAGAGTTTATATTTTCTTTAGAACAAGAGCTATCACAAACATAATGAGAGGCTATTTTGTCACTCTCATTTTCTATATATTTAAAAAAAAAAATTCCAACAAATAAAAAATAAATACCCACCTTCATTTAAGTGTGGATTATTTATTTATTCTTTTTTTTAAAAATTTTCCCTCCCAACCTCCCCTCAATGTAAAATAGATTGAAAACATTTAAAGACTTAAGTTGTGAAATGAAAAAAAAAATTTTTTTTTTATTTTTATTTTTAAAATTTTTAGATGAAGCATTGTCATTCCTATTAATTTTTGGCTAGTTTTTCCCTTTATCTTATTTTTGTTGCTTTTTATTTAAAATGTCTCAGGCTGTTTTTTTTACATTCCATAACTTTTTGAGCAAGCGGCATGGATCTGAAGTGAAGGATTTTCCTCTGGCGTGAATTCCATATAATTGACATGGACAGCACTTTACCAATTAGGCCATGGATTAACAAGTGAATTTAAAGTATAAGATGCTAATTCTTTATTTCAGATCTATCCTGCTTGTTTATTGGCCATAAGTTCATTAAACAATTCTTTTACCCCCGCCAACCCCCCCCCCAAACAATCGGATGAAAGAAAAAGTAGTCAAAAATTAATGAATTGAAGTTTATTTTTTTTATTTTTATGGATTGAAGCATAGACTCTATTATTCTGCTAAAGGTCAAGTGTTAACTCTTTCCAATGTCAGTTTTTCCAATCTTTATATTATACACACATCCTATTACCAAATTATAGGAACCAAATTATAGGAACATACTTCATAGCTGATAAGTGTCTCTTTCTTTCTTTTTTTTCTTTTAATGATAGGAGGAAAAATTTTCATGTAACTTCAAGTATTTTAGACATTTGTGATATAATATTCCTCTCACGTGGTGTAAAGTTTAGCAAACCAATGTTAGTGAGTTTGATTCTCACTGGGCGCCCCATACTTCTGGCTTTGTGCCACATCTAAGCTAAGCTTAGTAAATAACTATATAATACTCCTCTTTCACACACACACACACACACACACACACACATTTAATGATCTTTATACACTAGATATCATAAATAATCTTTCAATTAAAATATATAATTCTTTTTTTTATCTAAGTTAGGATAGTGTAGACAGTCAACAATGCATGATAACTGTCAATTTTTCATCCTCTGCAATCATCAGACAAATTTGGTCTAATGATAACATAGTCAACAGTGTTTGGTAACTGTCAGTTTCTTGCCTATATTTACATTATACTAACTTACATATACTTACATATAGATGCTTTATCGCTGATATTGAGCACTCTTTATCTATTACTAGCAGCGACTACCTGGATTGCCTGGATAGAGGGGTTTTTTTTTTAAGTTAGTCCCACAGATCCATTGTTACTGAATCTTGAGTTGAATCCTCATGGGATGCCCCATTTAAATCCCTATGTAAAAAAAAAAATAGACCTTGCATTGATCCAGCTACTCTGAAAAGAAATGTTAATGTCTACTATCTAAAATATTAAATTGAAAAAAAATTCCATGCTGTTATTTAAATTTTATTTTTTAATTATCTTCATGAATATAAATCAAGTCTCTATTATTTTTGCTCAAAAACCAAGCCCTGGTGATATTCAATGTGTATATATATTTACTTTGTCGTTAATTGTTTCATTTTTTAAGTTTCTTTCAAACATATTATATATACACAACTGCTCTTTATTATGTATATGTGTATAGATAAAAGGGTATGAAAACACACAATACTGTTAAAATGAAAATATTTTCATTCTAACAGTATTGTGTGTTTTCATATCCTTTTATCTATACATATACTGTCTGATTCCTTTCCTTACTCTTAACTCATATATGTATAGATTATACTAAAGAGCTTTTCTGATGTTTAGTTTAATGACATGAAAGTTATATTATATATATATATATATATATATATATATATATATATATATATATATTCTAGGATTGAGTTAGGTTTGAAAAAATTCCATTTTAATTGTTTCTAATTAGTTGTAATTTACAATTAAAAACTGACCCATCTCTCACTCACATTCTGCCTATCACTTTCTCCCTCTCTGTGTATATCTTGATTACCTCCTCATTACATATGTTAGTTTCTCATTGAGAGTGAGAGAGATTGGAGTGTGCAAAACATATTTGTATGTTAAATTTCATAAGCAGTGAGCCAGTAGGTTCAACATCTTGGCTCTCAGTAAATTTAAATTAGGTCAAACTTACCTTTTCTTAGTAATCTTACAAAATGATTTTAATGTTTTTTTTTTTTTTTTTTTTTTTTTTTTAAATTCTCCGACCCGTATTTATTTATTTTAAAATTTAATTCGCTTTGCAATCTCACTTTTCCTTAATCCTAATTATCTACCCAGAGCTCAATATTTATAAATATAACAAACTATATTATTGATATTAATAAATATATTTTAGATATGTATGTTAAGGAAGAATATTTATGTGACTCAGTATATAAGATCCTGGCATTGTTCTTTCAAACTGACAAATAGAGAGTATATCTATATAGAAACTTATATGAATGTTAGATTAAGTTATGAGCTTTGGTTTGTGCATGGCTCCCCATGTAAAAAAGACTTTCTGTTAATCTTGCCTGGTTGGGAGGTCAGTATATACTTTCTACATGAATTATTAAGCTTTACTTCCTTGCTGTGTAAGCTACTTAAAGTAGTGGTTCACGTACTCAACTTATTCAGATTTTTAATAACAGCAATAATAAAAACAACTTCTGACTTTGTAATATCTTTTATATCTATCTTTTTATTTTAAATTCTTTTAACTCTTTAACATCCTATACCACCTCATTCCACCTGGCCAGAAGTCACATTCATTTTCCTAATCTACCCCAAATGATAGCCTTTGTTTAAATGTAATATTAAACATTTAGAAGTCTTTGGTTTAAGGGAAATAACAGATAACTTTAAATGAAATGGCCATTTTTAGCTATTTTTTGATAAATGTTTATAGGAATTGGGTTCTGGACTTAGAAAATTCTCAACAGGATGTTAAGAGTTAAAGTCATCAGCATTTCTCAACCGGGGTTCCTTGGAACCCTAAGGTTCCACAAAAGGTCCCTAAGTTTTCCATAGGAACAAGTGAGATAAGCTAATGAACTTTTAACTTTTTATTTAATTTCATATGCAGCTGTTTTCATTCTGTTTACACTTATATTATAGGTATATGATATTGATTACTTATGTTTATTTTTTAAGTTTGAGTTTAGAATTTTTTTTGTGTGAATGAAAACTCCCTGATGAAGTATTATAAATGAACAGTATGAATTTTATTTAGTATTACCGAAAAATTTGACAATGTATTAATTTTTCCTTAAACCAGTTATTCCAAAAATATATACTATGATATTTACCACGTGAACTACGATGGAAATAAAATGAGAAAGATATGGTATATGACTTTGTTTTGTGCATGAGTTCGTTGAGAGATGTCATTTATTTTAAGGGTTATGCAAGGGTTGAGAAATGCTGAACTAGAAATTTACCATTTTTTATTATTTACCCCTTGAATGAGAATAATAATCAAAAAGATTTATCAACAGAAATATATTAATTCTAAGCTTGTAAAGATTTAATCTTTGTAGTTCTAAATTTAAAAATTTCTAATTAGTAAAAAAAAAAGTCGGAGTGGCCTATTGTCGGTATCAGCTGAACAGTGAGGGAGTCTATCCCCTTTTCACTAGTGCTAGACAAGGAAGATTGTTTTAGCTGAAGTGGAGTGCCACACCTACTGTCAGCTTCCAGAGGTTTTATCTCCCCTTTTTCACTAGTGCTAGACAAGGAAGATTGTTTTAGCTGAAGTGGAGTTCCACACCTACTGTCAGCTTTCAGATGTTTTATCGTACAGACAGATCAGATTACCCAAGCTGTGCCCTTCATCTGTTAAGTTGGCAAGGACCAGTATCAAACGTGGAACTCTGTGATTCCTAGATGGATGCTCTACTGGCCGAGCTAAACACTAGCCTCCTATCTAATTAAGCATTGGATAATAATGCTTGATTATATCAACATTAGGAAGAAGAGGTATGTTTTAAAGAAATGGAAATTAAAGTTGTAAATAACTGAAGGACAATGCCAATTTTGGTAAGTATATAGGTAAATAGATATTCTGATAAACTTTCCAAAGTCATCAGCCATAGTTATACTTATGTCAGGGCACTGTATCTCATATGCAAGACTACAGAATTCAGGGCACTGTATCTCATATGCAAGACTACAGAATTCAGGGCACTGTATCTCATATGCAAGACTACAGAATTCAGGGCACTGAATTGTATTAATGGCCCAGTTTTGTTGATACAGCCCTTATTTTGGAACCTATGGATCTGTACATGTGTGCGTGTGTATATATTATATATGATCATTTAGTGGAATACTGTTACTTGTATGTTTAATTTGAGTAAATTGGAACGCATTGAGGTTGCTGCAATTTTATTTTCTCTGTGTGTGTGTGTGTATATATAATAAAAAGTAAAGTCATCGGGGTGGCCTAAAGTCGGTATCAGCCAATCAGCAAGGGAGTCTATCCCCTTTTCACTAGCGCTAGACCAAGGAGATTGTTTAAACGTCTGAGGTAGAGTGCCACACCTACCACCAGCTCCTTACTTTACCGCACAGATCCTTGTGTTACTCATATGCTGAGTTGGCGAGGGCCGGTATCGAACTAGGAATCTTGTGGTTTCTAGCTGAACGCTCAACCGACTGACCTAACCCAGCCCTATAAATATATATATATATACACACACTCCACAGAATTAGCAGAAAATCTTAATCCTCATATGATAATATTTCTCTGAATTTTTGAGATGAAGTTTGATAGTCCAAATAATCCAAATAATATTCATATGATAAATTTTAAGTATTATCAAATGTAGTATATGTTGAATCACGCTTTACGAAAATAATCTCTTTCATGATCATACACACAACTAACCAACAAAAAAAATGGATTTTTAAATCGGTTTGTTTGTTCCTGTTGTGCTAGATTCCTAAATAAAAAAGTTTATATAAATCTTGTATGAAAAACCTTAGAACTTTACAATCTTCAAGTATTTTAGACATTTGTTATGTTTTGATCAGTAATTATTGTTCCTCTTCA
The DNA here is from genome assembly GCA_023376005.1 of Doryteuthis pealeii. Lineage (NCBI taxonomy): Eukaryota > Metazoa > Mollusca > Cephalopoda > Myopsida > Loliginidae > Doryteuthis > Doryteuthis pealeii. Next base: position 72,102,636 of record CM042157.1, read on the forward strand.
ATTTTTTTGGTTGTAAAAATCACAGATTGAAAATAGTTTGAAATTTCTTGTTGAATTAACAGAGCCTCAGTTTTAAAAGGAGAAAACAGTAAAACAAAACAAAAAAACAAAAAAACTCCCAAGTTTTTATATTGAATATTAAGCTTTTAAAAAAATTAATTACAAATTAAAACTCCTTAAAAATCTAATTACAAATTAAAACTCCTTAAAAATCTAATTACAAATTAAAACTCCTTAAAAAATCTTGTAAAGCAAATGCAAGACAAAATTATTTTAGCTACAGAGTGGTGAATACATGGAATAAACTACCTTCATCAGTAGTGAATGCCCCATCTCTAAACTCCTTCAAGGCAAGGTTGGATAATCTGTGGAATGACATTAAATATTCAGTGGATTTAAAATGAATATTTGCAAGGAACAGCTGACAGGTCTCAGACCTAATATACTAGCTGAAAAGATATTATTATTATTATATAAATATGAGATGCTCTTAATAACTATAAAGACTAGTTGTTTGTCAATCATATTCTACAATAGGTAATTTTACTTTTTTTTCACCTTGTGCAATGCCATTATTTATAAATGATCAGATACTACATTCAGAGGAATAAGATATAACTTTAAAATTGAGTACAAAAAAAAAAAAAAAAAAAATCTTATTTTAAAATTGTTCTCAATTTGAAATGCCTGGAATACTTTAAACTATTCAAACCAATAGATAAGTTTATTCTCACCCAAGAAATGAACACTTCTTGTTTTTCTATTAAAAGAATAACTTACTTTCTTTTGTCATTAGAAATGAAAATATATTGAATATCCAGTGCTATAAATATGTTGAGACTCCTTACAGCTGTCATGGTAATTTGGCAGTGGTAATACAATAATTACACCTGATATAGTCTACACTTGCTTTGTTTTAAGAAGATTTATAATATGAAGCTAGGAAAAAATATTTAATCAACAACCAAATCTTGATTGTAGATATTTTTTTTTTGAAATATATGATTTTAAATATATGAATAGAAGAAAAATACTTATAAGCTTACTGTAAATTTATAATAAATAAGGTATTTTTTTTTAAACAGATAAAAAGCTTAATTTGTATAGAAGCAGTCTTGTTTGTTGATAGAAATGAAATGTCCAATCTGTTTAAAAAAGTAAACAGAAAAAAATACTCAAGACTGGTATTAGATTTAAAAGATTCAAGAATTATCATCTATAAAAACCTGTTTATTATCATCTAACACTTTTGGATAGGATTGAAATTATTATCATCTAACACTTTTGGATAGGATTGAAATTATTATCATCTAACACTTTTGGATAGGATTGAAATTATTATCATCTAACACTTTTGGATAGGATTGAAATTATTATCATCTAACACTTTTGGATAGGATCGAAATTTTACCTGGTGAGGCCCTTTCCTAAAAAGATTTTGGGTAAAAAATAATATATATATATATATATGCCTAGACTACCCTAACTTAGATATATATATGCTCTATCACTGATATTGAGCACCCTTTATTTATAAATATCGCAAATTATATTATCAATAATATATATATATTATATTGATGAATTAGTGTTTAAGAATAAAAACTAATGATGAAATAAAAATATATAAAAAAAAAAAAGTCCCCGAGGATGTGTGGACCTAAGCTATATGTAAGTCCAGCACTGCTTTTGAGATACATAGTGAAAATATATATATAAAAAAAATTAGGACTTAGTTTTCTTTGTACTTGCATTGGAAATTCTTCATTGATAATTCAAACCGTTTTCTTTGTTTATAATCTTTGCCTTTTGCTTATAAAATGAATAGTGTAATGATTGTTTTATTTATAATAGAACCTAAAAAAAAGAAGAAATTGATACATAGTAGTATCTCAGTAGTTTATATATGAATTATGATGATGATGATGATACAAGAAATACATATATGAGAAAAGGGGTTCATAACCAACATGTTCTAAGCTCTGTAAAGTTATGAAAATTTGAGTCTTTCAAGAGATTTTTTGTTGTCATCGTAAGACAGGACAGAATTATCTACCTTGAAAAGTGTAAAATTTTGCGGGTCCGGTTGCTCACCAATGTTCTCAGAAATGTAAGTAATGTGCGAATAGCAGATTTCTGTTAGTAGTCAGTGTGGGGAAGGGAATCACAACACTGTAAAGAAAGCCCAGCTAAATTTCAAAGATTTTCCTTCCATTCTCCTGCAGTGATTAAACTCTCGAGTTAAGCAGGTCACAAAACATTTTACAATGCATACAATGTCACAGTAACAGCTTCAAGTTAATTATCTATTATTATTTTTTTTTTTTTTTTTTCAAATTTCAGGAAGATTCTGGGTTCAGTGTAGAACTTGATAATTTTGATAACCAGCAGTTAAAACTTATTTTTCAAAATATAATAAATTTGAAAAGGAAGAAGAAAAAGAAAAAAAAATCATCAATAAAGTTGTCTTTGTTATTGACCAATCAGCTTCCAGCTTCAGCCAGCAAATGGGGTATAGTCACTCAACTTCATGAGTTTCAGTTCCATAAGAAAGTTAATAAAAAAAATTATTATTAACTGCTTTTAGGATAAGTTAAATAGTAATTATTATTTTTTTAAATAATTGCATGGAGTGTCTCAGTTTAAATTGTTGGATCATTTAGGGTCAGAACTTGACCCTTTTGCTGCTGCCCTTTCCAGCAAAAAAAAAAAAGACTTTAGAACCTATGAATAATTACAAGAAACTTCTGTAAAATTACCCAGGGTTTGTGTGTGGGGAAAATATGTACTTGTACATGACATGACACTAGGCATTCAACTAGAGTCACCCATGGGACAGTGAAAGGGTTAAATGTTTAATCTTATCCAGAAATAATAAATTTAAATTATGCTCTGTGATTTAAAAAAAAAAAAAAAAAAAAAAAAAAACTTAGGAAGGTAAATGCTTGGAAAAATTTTGACAATTTTTTTTATTTGTCTGTATTTTTGAGATGAGGTTTGATGTGAATAATTTTGATTTTTCACACTGTTGTCTTTATAGTGGTATGTATAAACACATTTCAGATGCTGTATCTTCAGGTGTTGCCAGTGTATCCAAGTATAGTAATGATCCATTCTTTTTTTTTCTTTTTTTCTTAATGACTGTGATTCTTCTCACTAGACATGTCTGAATCATAGACGTGCACCCCCCCCCCCAAAAAAAAAACACTCAATGACATCATTTGTTGAATGAGATCTTAAAACGTTATTCATTGCCTTGTTTGATCAACAGTCAAACTATTAAAAATGATTTCCCAGGTTGGATCATTACTATACTCTGATACACAGGGAACACCTGAGGAAGTTCGGAGGATACAGAGGCTGAAAGATTGTGTTTATACATACCACAATAAAGATCAGGACAACAGTCTGAAAAATCAAAATTATCAACATTTTTTCCTTACATTCTTGTATCAAAGCTTTGCTATAATATAGAAATGAAATGATAGAAATACAGGGTGATTGAAAAGTAACTCCCTATTTTTAACTATCTATAATTATTTTATATGCAGTTACATTTTTCTCAATTTTTTAATTTATGTTCTTTAATATATGGCAATTAAATATTTGTTGTTGTTGGTGCTCCTCCACATTTTGCTATTGTTGTTCGTGAATGGCTGAATCATCATTTACCTTAGATGGATGGGTAGATGTGGTCTGCATGCATGTTCGGCCAGAGGCTCTGATTTAACACCCTGCAACTTCTTTCTTTGTGGTTGGTTGAAGGAGCAAGTCTACTTTATGAAAGTTGGAAGAACTTGAAGTAGAAATACAAGAATTTATTTTTGCCATTCCATAAGAGTTGCTGGGAAGATCACTTGATGTAATTCCCATATAGAATATTTTAAATAAAACTCCATGTATGTTCTTCTCTTTAATGTTTTGAAAAAATAATGATTCAGAAATAAATTATAAGACTTTTAAAATAAGGAAGGGAGTTACTTTACAATCACCCTTTATATTATGTATCAGTAAATCTTTGGAAACTTTTAGAAGTTTTCTGATCCTGAAAATGTTAAACGGACACATTCTTTTTACAAAAACGATTGAAAGAGCATTATCAAGCAGTTTTCTATTCTCATGAAATTAGAGAGTTATACAAAATGAAGCAGGAAGATTGGGCAGGGGGTGGAGTATTCTTTAGGTAATAAATTTGGAATAACATTATAAAATAAGATGAAAGCAATGTTTTGGAGCTGAAGGAAGAAGTATAATCCAGCATGGATAAAAAACAAGAAAAAGAAACTTTTTTTTTTTTTTTTTTTTTTTTTTAAATTATATGCACCAATGTTAAGGCTGGAACCAAGTAGATGGTATCCTCAAAAAGAAAAATGGAACAATAAAAAATACATTTTCATTTTTTTTTTTTTTTTTAGTGTCAATGTTTGCCCACTTTGAACAGAAAACATATACATTAGCAACAATGACCAATGGTTAGTGCACTAAGAGAGAAAGAGAGGGCACCCAATCTAAGGCTAAAAGAGATGAATTATCAGTCAATAAATCCCTGAGGTAAGAGGGTAGGAAAAAAGGGGGTAAGGATGACTGGTGGCCCCTTTAGTGCCATGAAGCTTTTTAAAATAAACCACAACACAACAAAATTGTTGCCAATATAATTAAAAAGAAATATAAAAATCTGTTTTTATTTTTTTTTCATTTATTTATAAGATTGATTTTAGCTTAGATTAGGTGATGTGGAGAATATATATATATATATCCCAATGTCTTGTCTACAGATTTATGTGTAGATGACATAAAAAAACTGACATAATATCAGTATCTTTCTGTCAACATACAGCCCTGTTTGCTATTATTGGCACACTTTCATTTTAAAAAAAAATTATATCTTTAGAAATAAACGGAAAAATAACCAAATTCATATAAACTTTTTATCGTTTGCTGTTCTTTATAAAACATGATTTAAAAAAAAAATTTTTTAGGAGATATTCTAGATTATGTGGTCAAATTTCATTAGTGCCAATAATTGTGACCAAGACTGTATACAAGCATTCTTTTTTTTTTTAAATTTTGATGTTGTCAATGTTGTACGTCTGTTTTGTGGGTATATTATGCAAATATAATAAAAGTGCAGGCATTTTTGTTAAGTGTTGTCAAGGGAGATAACTAAGCCCTCCTCCTTGCTGGTTGAAGCACCTTAAATTTTTTTAAATCAGTTTTTTTAGTCAAAAGAAATTTTTATTTCTAGATTCAATTTTTGGTGCAATAATCTATTTGGGGAGTGGGAGTGGGGGTTCTACCAGCTAAGAAAATATTTCAAAGTCAGCAGTAGCTATAAGGTTGGTAATATTCCAAAAATAATGATACCGATTTTTTTTCTTGCCAATTTCTTTAGATATGACCATAGATTTGTCAAAAAAAAAAAAAAAAAAAATATGACTCTCATAGACGATTAATTTTCATAAAATTTGATATAAAAATTTTCTTACATTAAATTATTGGGGTTGAATTTTGAAAATATCCAAATTGATTTTTTTTATTCAACAATTATGTGAAAAAATGTGATGAACATTTGTGTAAAAGAAAAAAATGTAATATTTTCAAAATCTATTACAATGAACAAATTAATGAAATTTAAAACAATCTTTCTCTGATTTTTCTTTTCAATAATGCAAATTTTATGAAAATTGATTAAACTTTTTTTTTTTTTAAGAGTTTTTTTTTTAAGAGCAGTCAAATTTTTGATAAGTTTGGTCATTGCCACATTTAATTTAAAAAGATCTTTTTTAAAAAGTAGACTGTAAAGAATTAGGAAATTGTAGTCTGACTGAAGACTTTTAAAAAATCTCTTTTGTCTCAGAATTAAATAAATGAACTATTGTTTCATTAATAGAATCATTACCAGCTTTATATATATGTATTGTGCAAATTATGTAGTGCAATTTATCACTATATTTGATATTATGCATCTAATGTTCCATCAATTGAGTTGTTGATAATTTAAACTCTTTTCATGAATAAAACTTGAGTAATTTGAGCAAGAAGTTTGAAAAATAGAAATGGCATTATCCCCCCCCCCATCAAATTAGATCATGTAAGATATTCTCCTTTCCACAGCAATAAATATTAATCAAATCAATTGCACCCCACCCACTTCTTTTCATAAGATTAAATTAAGGTGAGAGTAGGACTCTCCACCTCTAAAGAGATTATAATCCCCTTAGAAGGAGGCGTGTAGTCTAATGGTTAGAATCGTAGGAAATGGACTCGTTGACCCGAGTTCAATTCCTGGATGAAACTGTTTGCATTTCACATGGCGCTAATACCCTTGGGAAAGGTATGAATCCAATTCTCCCTCCAGCTATGGGCAAATAGCAGGGTAGACTGGGCTCTGTAACCTGGGCTAGCTAACCAGTCTAGGAGAAGGAAAACTCTGAATTCAAACCTGTTAAACTCCGCTTAAGAAATTGACCTTGTGTCACATCCTGCCCGTGCGGAGGGGTTGGTAAATATATATATAACCCCTTAGAAATGCACCAATGTATTTGGACTAGTATCCTCCTATTTTTTTTATTGTTGTCATAGTTACATTTCAGACGTTGTACCCTGTGATCTTTTTCAGGTGTCTGTTGTGTACCCTGTAACCTTTTGAGAATTTCAAAGCAAACCCTTAATTTAATCTGCATGAGTAAGTTCTTCTCATTCTGCTACTTGTGCTTAGTGGATTGAATAAATGGTTCAGTTTGAAATTACCAGCTCCAAAGCAATCAGAGGTTTGGGTGTCAGACTAAGTAAAGCTTAGTAAATAACAACTCCGATAGGCATGTGAAGATGCCTAATAAGGTACAACGGTTGAAATATTGGGACTATAATAACAACAGCCATATTGAGGGCAGGGATACATTCGTGTATAATAATAATAATAATTCCATGATCTCATGAAATTCAACTAGCGTTATTTTTCTTGGAACATATATATCTTATAGTTAATGTAAAGTATTAAGAGCACATATATTTTACAAACTAATATAGATGACTAAATTGGCATATCTGGTGAGGTGGGTATGTGGACACCCAGTATCACTAAAAACAAGAGATGTCAAAGGGTAGATGAGCTCCAGGAGAACCAAAGGCCATCCACACCGATCGATAGTAGTAGGATTGGGGTACTTACTACTCACATAAATCTCCCAATGGGATAGATGGGGTTCCTTAGCCTTGGACAACAATTCCTCTAGACAAGGAAAAGTCTGTAAGGAAAACCCTTTGCTGCCTAGCGGTTATACCCCACCCCAAGGAAAGGCCAGGGTAGTAAACTCTGAAATCAAATTCATAGCTGTAGTCCCTAAGATGGTATGATGCTGAACTTCAGCACTATCCAGCAACACTAACCTTTCCTTTAGACCACAATGCCAGTGTGGAGAGGGGGACCTGCTGCTTGGGCAACAGCTCATCCTCCATATCAACCCACCCAGGTTTAGACACTCATCATCTTTAGTAGATGGAGATGGATGGATGCCAATGGATAGTATATTAAAAACAATTAAAGTAAAGTCATCGGGGGCGGCCTAATGTCGGTATCAGCCAATCAGCGAGGGAGTCTATCCCCTTTTCACTAGTGCTAGACCAAGGAGAATGTTTTTTTGCATCTGAGATGGAGCGCCACACCTACCATCAGCTCCTTACTTTACTGCACAGATCCCTGTGCTACTCATATGCTGAGTTGGCAAGGGCCGGTATTGAACTAGGAACCTTGTGGTTTCTAGCCAAACGCTCTACAGACTGAGCTAACCCGGCCACCAAAGCAACATTACTCACCCTAGTATCAAGTACAGAAAAGAAATATTTCTATGGAGTTGATGGTATTATCAGAAGACATAAAACAAAAAAGAAATAGCCAGAAATTTTCGTTTGAAGATACATTCTTATTTCATTTACAAGTAAAAATGATAACAAACAAATAAAAAAACATTTTAAAAATTGTCATATAATACCTGAATAATAAGAATGGAATTGTCTGTTTTCCTGATAAACAATTTCTGATAAAAACCTTGGAAGAGAGAAACGAGATCTCATAGAACTTGTTAATTTAATATGCCAATTGCTAATAACTCTGTTCACCTTGTATTTTTCCTTAATACTCATTGTGTTTATCCCTATCCTTTCTCTGTTAACCCTGATACTTGAGTTACAACAAAAATGCATTTGATTGTTTCCCTTTAAAATAACGTGTCTGGTGAATTCATTGTGTGGCATATCACAAATAAGTTCATCCTGTAGTAAATTTATCGCAGATGAATTATTTGTTTCAAAATTCGGGATTTAATCATTGCTTTTAAGAATTTGATAAAGAGCTAAAGTGTTAGGGAAACCCTATATTATAAGAACAATTAAGAGAGAAATAGATGAGAGAGACTGAGAATTCGACAGAGTGATAATTCAAGAGAGACAGAAACTGAGAATTCGACAGAGAGAGATAATTCAAGAGAGAGACAGAAACTGAGAATTCAAGAGAGAGACAGAAACTGAGAATTCAAAGAGAGACAGAAACTGAGAATTCAAAAGAGAAAAAGAGATAATTCAAAAGAAGTAATCTCATACAATAAATTTACCTGCAATAAATTTACCACACGATTAATATACTAACAATAAATAATTATTAGTCAAATTTAAGAAAAATTCAACTAAAAAGATATATAAATTTCTTAGCCCTTATTTGATGATTATGTAAGCAGTGTTTTGTGCATTAGTTTTAACACCAAATATTTTTTTTTCAAGCCAATAGCAAGCAATATGTAAAGACTGGTAAAGTTTCCCTAACATTGTCTGTATCAAAATACTTTGTTTTTTTTCTCTTTCAAATCATCACTAACCTTTGTTGGTTATTTTTATACGATAGAAAAACAATCTTAAATAAGAAAATTGATAGCTGTTTTTTTAAGAGTGAGAGAAAGATGATGAGATCGTTTTTGTGCTTTTTCTTTTCAAATAACAAAATCATTCTTTATTGTGATCTTTCAGAATTTATTGGCATGTATCGGTCGGCGAATGAAACTAGCTAAGATAGAACAAAGAAAGTGGTATTGGTTATTTCCTATAAATCTAACATAAACAAAGGGGAACCACTCTTGACTGATAAATTATTTATTTATTTAATCAATACTGTTGGTTTGAACAACTAGCTAAACACAACTGAACCAGTACCAAGACAATTGTACTTATGGGAATCCAGAATAGTCCACTCATGCATTTGGGTGATTCCATTCCTTGAGTCCTGATTGGCTGCTTGGTTTCTATGATGTTATGAGGCTTCATAAATACCCTGGCATTTTGCAGTAGTATTCCAGCAAGACAGATTCGTATTAAGTTACAATTACTTGCTGCCTTGTCTTACCAATTCAACAGTAATTGGAACTAGTATGATTATTCTACAAATGGGAAAATAAATAAATAATTTATCAGTCAAGAGTTCCCCTTTGTTTATGATAGACTTATAGGAAATAACTGAAAGCGGTATGACCAGTTTTGTCCCCTGTCACTGCAAATGAATCTTGCCCAGGTACATGGTTGCATCACTATACCAACCATTTTTTTTTTGTAAATAAATTCTGGCGGCAGATTCTATGAGGTGTGTGTGTGTGCGTGTGTGTGTGTGTGTGGGGGGGGGCAGTTGCAGTGAACAACCAAATAAATTCAGAAAAGATCAGGATAGAATGAATTGTTTTTTGTTTCTTTTTTTATAAACTCAAGAAGGTGTGTGAGTAATCTTAAGTTTAATTCAATGACTTTATAAATATTAAAGGATTTTAGCATATGCTAAAAAAAAAAAAAAATGAATAAATATCTTGTAAGTCTGCATGTTTTATGAATGATGAATTTCAAAGTTATTTTAACCCTTTCACTCCTGCTGAGACTATCGGTGTCCCAGTCGACGAATTCCATTTCCATTTTAACAACTTCAAACGTCGCACTAAAAGATTAATTTTGCACATCTAAAACTGAAACTAAAAAAAAAACAAAACAAACTTGGTTGTGACAGTTAAAATATTTCAAGGTCGAAGCAGAGAAAAACTTATAGTAAGAGTTCTTGTATAGGCAGATTTGATTGATTTTGTGTCTGGAAGGAAGGTGAAGAAGAAGAATGAGTCGTCCAAATTTATTTTGTTATTTTTAATTGCCAAATTGTTGTGATCTGTAAATTCATCATGTTGTAAATTTAATAATAATAATGAAATTTATTATGTATAGTGTTCAAGTGCACCACAACCCATTAAAGGCTCATGTATAGTACATAGAATAATGTACTTGTATGTGTGCGTGCATATGTGTATGGAGGGGGGATATCAGGTATAGTTTTGTCGAATTACAGGAAGCATGGAGGTTTTGAAAGATGCAGTGTTTCAGCAGCCTACAACGGTTGCAGGCAGTTTATTCCATGCCTCAGCAACTCTGAGTGTGAAAAAAATGTTTCTGAAAGTCATGTGAGCTATGCTGTTTTCTGACTTTGTAGGCAGGTTAATTATTTGTGGATAACATTTAAAATTTAGTCATTAGTTTTAAGAATATAATAAAAAGAGCTAAATGGGTTAGAGGAAACCCTATATTATATGAACAATTAATCTGATACGATTAATTTACTTAGAATCAGGATGAAGACAGTGATGCCCAAATTTTGTTGTTGTCTTTAATTACTAATCTGTCATGCAATTTAAATATAAATATAGAGAATATCTAAAATAACATGACAATTTGGTAATTTTCAAATAATAAAAAGTATGAAAGAAACACAGAAAAATATATTTGGAGGGTGAATAAAAGTTGGTTAATTCTAATTTATTCATTTAAAAACAAATCGTTTTCTGAAAATGTGGAAAAAAAATTAATTTGTTAATCAGAGAATGATTAGTTTCAAGCCTTTACTTGAAGTTACCTTTTGTTTGAACTCTTAAACAAACTATCAGTAATTTTAAGTCAATTATTTTCCTCTGTTTATTATATATATATATATATATATATATAGTTAATTCCTTGTTAGTATTGGAGAAATGATAATAAAGTGCTCAATTACTTCTGTAAGAGCTGTATTTATTTAATTATAGTTTACAATACATTTAAGAGACCGTTTTATCAATGGTTTCGGAGCCTCACCTTTAGGTGATTGGTTATCATCAGATGACGCCCAATCACCTAAAGGTAAGGCTCCGAAACCATTGGTAAAACGGACTCTTAAATGTATTGTAAACTATAATTAAATAAATAAATAAATATAAATATATATATATATATATATATATATATATATATATATATATATAATAGAGTAAGCCTAATGAGTCAGAGAATATCTACCTAGGTTTCTCCTAACCGATCATCAGGATAATTCTGAGTCAGAATTATTCTGATAATCCATTGGTTGATCACATCCAGATGTATAAAAAAAAAGTAAATTTTCACTGGTAAGATTTATTAAAAAAATAGTCATGGGTAAATATTGGCTTAATATTATCAACTTTAACATATAAGTCAGAGGCTGTTTTTTTTTTTTTGCCTCTTATGTACTATAAAACAGGAGTACATAAAAATATGACCAAGTATATTTTTACTTTTAGTTTACATGAAGGTGTTTTATGATACTAAAATCCTTTAGTCATTAGTATACAAGTAACTAGAGATTTTACATTTTCATTAAATTCCACTTGAATAATATTTTAACTGTTACCTTGACATACTTCAAAATGAGCAATAATCTTATCATAATGGAGATAATGTGTCTGTAACTGAAAGTACATCACCACTGGTGTCTTAATTCCCATAGTTATTTAATGTCATTAATGCGTTTAGCATCCTGCAATGAGTATTATATATCACTAAGAAATAAAAGTTTATTTACATAGTATATGGTGTGTATAATTTGCATACTGGTTTTTACAAAACATTGTTTTATTCTCAAACTTGTTAAAAGCAATCTTATGTGTAATTTTATTTAGAAAAATCAATTAAAATAAAATAAAAGTAATCTTTGTGTTTTTATTTAGTTTCACCAGTCTTTTTAATTTGATATACTTTATTACATTAAAACTTAAATACTTTTTTTGCTAGAAATAATAATGTACCTCAATGATACTCTTCTGATTCAGAAATATTACCTGATATCCCCGGGATGGGGACGGGTAGAAAGACTTGCTTAAAGTCTTTAAAAAATTCAAGATAGAGGACTTGGTCTCTGTACATTCATATTGCTACATGTGATAAAAAAAAAAAAAGTTTATACAAGCTGCCCATTGAATGTTCAAGAATTATATTCACTCGTGAATTTCACTATGGTAAACCCACATTGTAATATATTACAGTGTTAAAGCGACAAGATTATTAATAGTTTATTTTAGGCCAATTTTCAATAGTTTAATGTGAGAGAATAAACGTATTTGATTAGTTTTCTTCACATTAGTTTTTTTATGTTAAAATAAAGAAGTATTGTAATCTTTTTTTTTTTGCAATGTTGGTAAAATAAGAAAAAAAAAAGAAAAGAAAAAAGAATTTAACAAATCTTATTATGTAGTTTCTGCTACAGACAGACTCCATCTGTCTGTAGTCGAAACTACATCACCACCAACATCACAATTCCCTTAGTTATTTACATTATATTTTCAATGTTTATTAAATAACCATTATCTAATCTTAATTAGCATCTTGATTTATTAACAATAACTCTATTAAGGTCTAGCTGAGATAGATTTGCTTCAAATCAATCTATATTATTGTATTTAAAATATCATTAAGAAATGAATATTTAACATAGTATAATGGTGTGAATGATTTGCATACTAGTTTTAAGAAAACCATGTTTAATAAATAATTACTTGGTGCTATTAATTTTTAATATTATTGTTTTATTCTCAAATGTATTAAAAGCAATCCTATGTATAATTTAATATTGAAATCAATTAGAATAAAGTAAAAATAAGTGTTATCGTTTTTTTGTGTTCATATTTAATTTCATTAGTCTTCCTGATACAATATATTTAATTATATTAAAACTTAAATACCGGAGGGTACATTTTTTCTTCTAGTAATAATTAATTGTAATTTTTACTTGAAGTAAATCCAGCCCCCCTAAATGACCCCCAGTCTGACTCCAGAATCATCTGATGATAATTTTCTTTTTGCAAAATATTCTCTCAGGTTTGAAATGTAAAGAAAGACAAATGGCAACATAAATCCTAGGCAAAATTTTATTTTAAATTTTGGTTTCTTTTTTCAATGGCATATCAACTATCATAGGTTATTTAATGCCAAAGTCATCCTTGTAGAAGAACAGTAGATGTACTAAAAAAAAAAAAAAAAGTAGTTGTCAGAGTGGCCTATAGTCGGTATCAACTGGACAGCGAAAGAATCTATCCCCTTTTCACTAGCACTAGACCAGGGAGATTGTTTATGGTGGAGTGCTACATCTATTATCAGCTCCCCACTTTATCACGCAGATCAGATTACACAATCTGTGCTACTCATGTGCTAAGTTGACGGGGACCAGTATTGAACCAGGAACCTTGTGATTCCTAGGCAGGTGCTCTACCGACTGAGCTAAACTGGACCCTTTAGAGATACTATTTAACCCATAATTGGGGGTGGGTGGATAAAGGGTGTGGTGCTTTCAATGTGACTTGACTAAGCATTATTGTTTGAATTTCTATCCAAGTGAATAAAAGTAACTAAAATCGTCGGGTTGGCCTAAAGTCGGTATCAGCCAGACAGCAAGGGAGTTTATCCCCTTTTCATTAGCGCTAGACCAAGGAGATTGTTTTGGCATCTGAGACGGAGTGCCACGCCTACCATCAACTCCTCACTTTATCACACAGATCCTTGTGCTACACTTACGCTGAGTTGGCGAGGGCTGGTATCGAACTCGGCACCTCATGGTTCCTAGTCGGACACTCTACTGACTAAGCTAATAGGGTCAGCATGGCGAGGGAAGTCTGATCTGATGTTGGAAGACCCAAAACTTCCCAATGACCCATGCAGATAACATCACTGACGACAACCACTAGCGCCCCAAATATAGGAGCGTATATTTAAAGTGCTAAATTATCTTAGTCATACAGTGAAAGAGCCAATAAGTTTATGTAGTAATAACATGCCCCTATTCAATATCTAATTGTAAAAAAAATATCAAAATAGAGCTGCTGTATGAAGTAGGGACACTTACTGTATAAACAGATGTTTTATACTCGTAAATAATACTGATTTCACTAGTCAATAAACTAACTCACAAAAATGAGAGTGTAGGTTATTTGCATAAACTATAACCACTAAAATCACAGATGATTTGGTTTCCAGATGAACTAAAAATCAGAACAAGGTAAAAAGAAAAGTTAGTTTTCAGAAAAAAAAAAAAAAAAAAAAAAAAAAGTAGATAGGTAAAAAATAAGCGGAGTGGCCTATTGTCGGTATCAGCGAGGGAGTCCCCTTTTTTAGCACTAGCCTAGGGAGATTGTCTTTGCATCTGAGGTGGAGTGCCACAGCTACCATCAGCTTCCCACTTTACCGCACAGATCCAAGCTGTGCTACTCATGTGCTGAGTTGGCAAGGACCAGTATCAAACCTGGAATCTTGTGGTTGAGGTGGATGCTCTACCGACTGAGCTAAATCGTAGATAAGTATAGTGTAGATATTATAAATAGTTCCTAGGCATCACAGATTTTATTTATTTATTACAGGTGACCCAACAAAAACAAACAAAAAAACAGAACCAAAATTCTGTTTTTTTTTTCGGGTCACCCTGTATTCATTTTTATTCAGGCAATTGTGGGCATCATTGCATGATAAACCTTGCCTATTTTTAAGACATCTAATTCTAAGCTTGAATCAGTCATTAGGGGTTGTGAGTATGTAAGAAGAAATTAATAAAAAAAATTAGTTGAGATATATATATATCGTGTGTATATATATATATATATATATATATATATATATAAAAAATAGGGAAAAAAAAGTTATTCGCTCTGATTAAGTAGCAATTAATATTTTTTGGCTTCACATCAAAATCAAATCTGCAACTTGAATATCTTAATAATTTAATAAGAAATACAGTGGTACCTCGGTTCTTGAATGACTCTGAAGTCGAACATTTCAGAGTTCAAACAAAAAATTTGAGTAATAAAGGCCTCTGTTGTTGAACAAATTTTCAACTTTGAACACACAAGTCAAGCAAATGACTGCCGTGGCAAACCGAAGACGGCCAAACAGTTGGTCGAATCTACCCAAGCAGCATCAGTCGCTATCTTGAACGAGTGTCTGATATTGTTTTTGTGCAAATTCTTTGCTTAATTTGTGTTTATTCTCTATTTTATGGTTACTTTAATCCTTATTCATGGATCCTAAAAAAGGTAGCAGTGATACTACTGGAACTACTGGAAAGTAAAAGAGGAAAGTTGTGAGGTCTGATGGTCAAGAACGCATAAATCCACTTTACACTATTTCTTATGGAAAATATTGTTTCAGTTTTCAAACGAATTATGTTAGAAAACTGAGGTTCTATTATATAAACACAAAAATAAACCTTGAAAATTTTCTTGTATAGCTAAATATGCTCACTAAAAAATTGATATTTTTAAACTTAGGTTTACTATTTCCCTATCAGCATTTTATTTAATATGCTGATTATCTCCCTTGCAGTTCTCAAACATAATTTTGGAATGAATTATATTCGAAAACCGAGGTTCCACTGTATCAAAAATACATGGTTTATCTTTTTTTCCATTTGGAAATAATAGCTTAAATCTGTCTCGCTATGGTTTTAATAATATACTGAATGTGTGTGTGTATGTACATAAATATACATACACACATTGCAGATTGCCCGTATATATAAATACTATCATTTGTAGAAAGTGATAAGAGATAAAAAGGATGCTTTTTTTTTTTTTTTGGTTGTCATTTTTTTTTAATAAAAAAAAAATCTCAGCAGTACACATGGGTAGTTTGGAAAGCAACATGAGGGAAAAAAGTACCCCCCGCCCCGAGAAATTCCAATGCAAAATGTAAACAAAATATAAATAATAATAATTGTAGCAATGTCAGAAAAAAATTTCAATTATTATGGGCTTTGTTCGTATGGCAGTATATGTATAGATATATAAATATGTGTGTGTCTATATATATATATACATACACATGAGAAAATGGAAATACATCCGGTATGTAAATATATAATAAAACAAGATATTCTAACTATAATAAAATCATCCTTTGAAAACCTTGTTTTACATATATATACATATATATATCTGGCTCAATTTATTATCCAGGGAAACAAATATACAATACATGAGCCCCCCCCCCATCTCAAATACTTTACCTTTTCCAATAGGAGACAGTATGTGTGTGTGTGTGTGTGTGTATATATATATATATATATATATAATCAAATATTTGCAAGAGATGTTCATTTTTGTTTTTTGTAAGAAATTGGAAACAAAAAATTGTATTATGTCAGCTATTGTGTGTATTTTTATATATAATATATATATATATATTATATATATATATACACACACACATTCATGTTTAGGCAGCAAATTTCTTATTGAAAAATACATATCAGCAATCATTGGCTGTTTGGTAATAATGCTTTTGTTTAATTCATGTTTCTGAACAACTTCCAGTTATGTGATTATAATTTATGTCCCCAATAGTTTTTTTTTTAAGTGGAGCTTGGAAAATGTTTTCTACTGAAAGGTGATATGTAAAGTTAAATGAATTGGTATCACCCAAAAGCTGATATCACTAATTTGTTTTTCTCATGAAATATCATACACACATGTTAATTCATAGATCTCATACATACATATTCATGTGTTTTTGGCACATGAACACAGCAGCACTTTATATAAGTTTGAAAAAGGGGCACAGGGAGTTATGATTCCTTAGCTAGCTAATAATACTGGGTGAAATTTTTTAAAATGTCTTTTTTTTTTTTTAATGGTGAAAAATAAGCATTGTCAGAATGCTAAAAAAGATTCTGACATTTCCCGAAAGAAGCCAAAATTGTTCTTGAGTGCCATGCCTTTGAAACCAGCAGATTGGCAGGCTGTTGAGACAGACAAACGCAAAACTAAGAGGAGTAAAAGAGCTTAGCAGATGAAAAGAGATAAATGACACTTAAACAAATATAAAATAAACCAATCACAGCCAAATTTATAATCAACCAATCAAATTATGAGACTTATATGATGCATGGGAGTTGCACTTTGCAGGAGACCCTATAGAGAAACATTTAGATTTTGATTGATGATTAAGAATAAAGAATATTGTTGAAAGAAAAAGGTAGATTACTTAGAAAATAGTCTTTTTTTTTAAAACTTATAAAAAGCAACCTTATGCAAGCCAAAATAATTCTAAGAATTAAAATATTTCTACCTTTTTGAGAGGTTAAAAAAAAAGAAGAGGGGTGAAATTTTGAGGAGAGGTTAAAAAAAAAGGGGTGAAATTTTAAGGAGAGATTTAAAAAAAAAATGTGACATTTTGAGGAGAGATTAAAAAGAGGACGACATTTTGAGGAATTTCAAAATAAAACAATGAGATATTAGTTTCGTTTGCTAATTAGAAAATTTTTGAGCTTTTTATTTTGATAATTCTTCATTATGTGTGTAAGTTTGTTTCTTGTGAATTTGGAAATTGGGACCATCCAAAGGCAGACAGGCTTTTTTTTTTTTCTTTTTTTGCTGGTATAGAAGCACATTGACTATAGGAACATAAGAATAAATTCTTTTGATGATAGATAAAAGTTGGTTGAACATAATGGATTTAGATTTTTTTTTTTCATTTCTTTCTCTTGACTATCATCTTTTATATCCTTTTCATGTAATATTTTGATGTTGCTCTGAAGAGTTGGGGACAGGGGAAGAAAAATACATAAATTCTATGAAAACTTTAATTCCATTTTTCTTTTTTAAGATATGTGTATAGTAAAAGATAAGAAGAAAAAAAGTAAGCTGTAGTTTTTCGGAAAATAAATAACTTGATTGTTTTTCTGCTCCCAGACACTACTTGTGTATTATAAATATTTTTAATAGATGCTGAGAAAAAATAATAATAATCAAAAGTAAATGCCAAGTATGTGGAAAAAAAAAAAAATCTCTTCCACTTTTTTGGTCCGTAATTGATTTAAGCAACATAAAAAGATAACCAAATATTTTTGTTTTTGTTTTAAAATGAAGTTTAATTGATGGACATGAGACTGGAGAGAGAGAAAAAAAAATTCATGAGGTAATTTTTTTTTTCAGTTTCTTTTGCTTGTTTTATGTGTATAAATACTCCTTTTTACTAGAAAGCTGAAAATAAAGACTGCCTTGTTGTTTTTTTTAAAATAAAGGCAAAAAAAAAAAAAAAAAAATTCAAAATAAATAAAAAAAAAATATTAACTTCAGCAGAGTGTTAAGAACACTCTTTTGTTTTTTGTTTGTTTTTTTTTTGTTTGTTTGTTAAAGAATCTGTAGAGAGGGGAGGGGTGTGTGAAAAAAAAAACAAACAAAGAGAGAGAGGAAATTAAAGTTATGATAGTATATAAATTAAATATTTAACACTTTTTTTCTTTCTCTCTGTTTAAATATTGTCAATCAGCTCACCACAGCAGTCTGTCAGGATATAACCGATTCTATCGTCGGCAGATATATTCCTGCAACAAGTTTCTTGTAATTTTTTTCTTTCTTTTTTCTGTTTTTTTTTTTTGTTTTGTTTTTCTAAACCAAGACGTACCCTACATTCAACGTAGTTACGCTGTCTCTTGAATTTTACATAGACTGATTTTGCAGTTAAAAATATTCAATGAGTTCTTCTTCCTTTCACTGAGCATGCACACACACACAATTAAAAAAAAAAAAGAAAAAAAAAAAAAAAAAAAAAAAAAAAAAGAACAACTCAAAACAAACAACAACTAAAAAATAAAATGCTGGTTATAGTGAAGGAGTGTGGATATCAAGGTTCAGCCAGTTCTTCCTCTTCCTCCTCATTATCTAACTGGTCAGCTGTTTCTTCATTCAAACTTGAGGTATCAAAGCGTACAGTTACTGTGCTCGAGTCACGGCTGTGCTGGCTTCTGTCATCCTCTGTGGAGTCAAATTGGAATCTAGTCTCTTCTGAATCCTTGCAGCCACTACTGCTGCCTCCTGAATTGTTACAGAAGCTAGCTGAGGGACTTATTGGGTTCATACTCTGGTACCAGTCTCTATTATCTTCTAATGTATCCAAAATTTCTTGAGCGCTCGGGTAAACCAAGTCTGCCCATGTCTCCCACAGTGGATGGACAATGTAATCAATGAATCCAACCTGGAATTGGAAAAAATAAATTACAATACTTAAATACTTACATTTATATACATATAAAAATAATTCAAAACTAATTTGTATATTTATCTTTTTTATTTAAATGAATATTTACTTAGCACATTCTCTTTTAGACATGTTTGACAAACACAAATCATTTGTTGTTCATCAATTTTTTTAAAAAGTTTAACTTTTTCAAGTATGGATCATAACTGTATAAAAATTGTCCAATATATATATATATATATATATATATATATATATATTTCTAATCCTATTAGTAAACTCTTGTGGTATGAAAAAAAAGGCAAATAATTTATTAAAACTATACTACAAAACTTTGCCTTGGAAAAAAAGATGAAAAAAGAAAAGATCAAGAGAGTCACACCAACCAAAAATTATTAAGACTATAACACTTGGCCAAAAGAAAAATATATATAAGCCACTAGGATTGTCTAAGGCTAAAATGTAAAGAGTACTCGATACCTAAGTAGAGCAAATATATCTGACTCCTTAGGATTAACATTAATATATATATATGACAAAAGGATTAACATTAATATATATATGACAAAATAAATAATTACATTAATATATATATGACAAAAGATATACATTTGAGACATGACCGACATATATATGGCGCGAATGCCCACGTTGGTGAATATTGTAACATCTTTCGTTTTTTGCAGTATTAAGGTTTTTTGTTTTTTTGTTTTGTAAACTCATTTGACTTTCCTCTCCGACCCAAACAACTACGGGAGTGAATGAGCTCTGATGATGATTTTTGTAAAATCGAAATATTGATCAATATCAGCTATGATTATATTATAAATTGTTTTCTTCTTTAACAGCATTGTGTGATGTTTTCATTCCACCTTTTCTTACTCATATATATATATATATATATTTACCAACCCCTCCACACGAGTAGGATGTGACACATACACATGGTCAATTTCTTAAGCTTAGTTTAATAGGTTTTAATTCAATTTTCCTTCTTGTATACCAGTTTCCATAGCAAGGTTAAAGAGTCCAGTATGTCCTATTTATTCATACCTGGACAGAGATTAGCTGGATGCATACCTATGTAAAAAGCAAACAGCCTCATCTAGGATTTGAACTCTAGTCACCTTGTCCATTTCCTATGATGATAACCACCATGTACCTCTGAGTTATTATAGTCAAAAGACTTTTGACCATCATTAGTCATTTATCAAAAATACAAGTTTTCATTTTTTGAAATCCAGAAGCTCAATAACAATAAATGTGAATTTTTAAATATTTACTAATGAATTCTATCTATCATATATGTATATCCGGCGGAAACTTCGAAAATAAAACAATTTACGACAAAGTAAATATATATACACATTAAATATCACCAGAGCTTGGTTTTTGAGCAAAAAATAAGTGATTTGATTTATATTCGTGAAGATAATTAAAAAATAAAATTTAAATGATAACATAGATTTTTTTTTTCATTTAATATTTTAGATAGTAGACATTAACATTTCTTTTCAGAGTAGCTGGATCAATGCAAGGTCTTTTTTTTTACATAGGGATTTAAATGGGGCATCCTGCGAGGATTCAACTCACGATTCAGTAATAATGGACTAACTTTAATGTTTGTAATAAGAATTGTCAGAGGTTCGTTTCTTTGTTTAATGGCAAATGGAATATCAAAACTTGTGGGTCATTTTAATGTCAAAGTCATCCTTGTAGAAGAGCAGTAGTGTTACTATTTAACCCATAGTTGGAAGGTGTGAATTGATATTGTGGTGTTTTAGAATATTTGAGTAAATTTAACCTTGCTGTACTATTTTGAAAATAAAATAAAATAAACATAAGGAAATGTATAAATTTAGCAAAAGTTTATAACATGAATTTTATTTTTTCATGACGACTTAAAAGTAAAAGCCGTTTTCAGAGGTCATTGAGCTCAATGTTAAATTGATTAGGACAAGAGTTATCTCCCTTGAGAAATGATCAAGGTGAATATGAAGATAGATTTATTTTTTTACATCATTAAGTTGCAAATTGGATTGGAAATTGCTTTATTCTCTAGCATCTTTTATTGCTGTTGTACTAAAAAAATCTTACAACAATGTGGGTGGCATTTTTGTTATTATGGTAACATAAATAGAAAAAAAATGGATTATAATATAGACATAAGCTCCTACTTTTTTTTATTAAACATGTGCATATATATATATATATATATATATATATATATATATATATATATATATGTATGTATGTGTGTGTGTGTGTGAAAGTAAGCAAACAATCTGTTTGAGATGGCGATAGCCGATAGTTTTTGGGAGAATATGTGCTTAATTGAAGTCATACCTAATTTTGAAAATTAATTAGTTGATAATTAATGAATTAGGCGAGCATATCTGTTCAAATGTAAAGCGTAAACAAATCGAGAAAAAATCAATCTCTGTCAAAGCCAATGCCGAAATGTACATACAGAGATTGACTTTTTCTCGATTTGTTTACACTTTACATTTGAACAGATATGCTCGCCTAATTCATTAATTATCAACTAATTAATTTTCAAAATTAGGTATGACTTCAATTAAGCACATATATATGTGTGTGTATCAGGGGAAAATGGAAATGAATCTGATATGTAAATATGTGAAAAAAAAAAAAATTGAATACAAAGTACGTCACATAATTTTGAAATAGAATGCAAAGTTTTGTCTCTTTTTTTTTTTTCAATATTTATATTGAATATTATTAAGAAGTTACAACATCACATTAACACTGTCTTGATGGTTGGCTAAAATCAAAGTAGATATAATGAACTTGATATGTAAATGTACAATTATTCTTATCAATAAATATGTCTTGCACCAGAGCCCTATAAGTAGAATAATGTTTCCACTATAATAGTATATATGTATTTAAGTGGAAGGTACTATTTCTCTGAATTTTTTATATGAAGCTTGATAATTTGTATTATTCGGACTATTGTCCTCATCTTTATTATCTACACAATGTTTTGGCTGATGTGTCCTCTGGCCTTCTTCAGGTGTTTTGGCTGTGAGAAGGTTCCAGAGTTTAACAAGAAAGGCCAGAGGGAACATCGGCCAAAACATTGTGTAGATAACAATAAAGAGGAGGACAATAGTACAAATAATACAAATTAAGTGAAAGGGTTAAAATGTGGGTATTTACCTGTGATTTCTCTACAGTAGCGGTGTGCCGGTCACACATGGGGCTAATGTCTAAGCCTTTATCACGTTCCATGTCTCCTTGAATGAAAAATTCTTCCATGATTCGGTCAACCCATTTTCTGTAAACTTCTAAAGGTTTTGTGGGATTACTCAAATCTGAGCAGTGGACCATATTTTGCAAGACCTAAAATATTTGAAAAAATTAAAAATATGATTCAAATGTTAGCTGATTTTAAACAGTTTTTCATCAAAAGTAACAAAATTCCATTTCATTTTAATTATACACTGAATAAAGAAAAATAGAACCTTTTAATTTTTACATAAACTTTTTTCGGTTATTTCCTATAACTCCAACCTAAAAGAAGGGGAACTACTCTGACTGATAAATTATTTATTTATTTACAGATCTACTAGGAAAAAAAGAAGACGGGGTAAGGTTAGTTTAATGGGAAAATAATGGGTAGATTAACTAACAAATAAAATTTATTCAGAGTGGTTCCCCATTTTTAGGTTAGAGTTTTAGGAAATAACCCTTTTTTCTCTATGAAAAAAAAAAAAAAAATCCATAGAAATTCTGAAACTACTAGGGTGAGTCAAAAGTTTTGCAATATTTGTGTAACTTATTGGTTTTATTCTTCAAGCTACAAAAAAAAGGCAGACAAACATTCAAAGTAGAGGCCATCATGCTGCACCATCTGAAGCCACCTTTCTGAGAGTTCTTGTACTTTGAGGCGTAGAACTCCTTCACTGACTTGAAGCATTGTGAGTGCTGGAAGTGAGCCGTGGATCAGAACAAGTAATAATCCGAGGAAGTTAGATCCAGAGTATATGCTGGGTGAAGTCACCTTTCTGCCAGTTCTTTGATATACACACTAGACTACTGGGATGCAAATTAACCAGAGTGGTTGCTATCTATTGTGAAGTTTGAAAATGTATTTAGATGAATTCCAAAAAAGTTAAGGTAGTCAAGTTATTTTAGAATGATTTCAGTGTATTATTTTTTTTCTTTTAATTGTGTCATTCATCATCATTAATTTTTTTTATGTATTAGATATATTCCTTTAAATATTAACTTTATAACTCACCTGAATTCTGTCAGTATAGTTATCCAGCAGTAAAACTCCTGAACCAGCAACTTTCTTTGTTTCTACCATTGTCTTCAGATCTGCCAGCAGACTCATATGTTTGGACATGTCGGTAGCTAACACCTAGCAATAGAAAAGCAGGAATCAAAGATCTATGTAATGCCAAATTCTATGTTGGTTTTGTTTTTAAACACATTTTTTTCTATTTAACCCAGGTACTACCAGGTCATTTGAGAATATGGTTTTCATTGGACATTAAAGTCATGTGATCAGATGACACTAAGAAGTTAGAAAATTTGATTAGTCAGTTAGAAAAAGCTGATGCAATTGGTTGAGAATTCAATCTTTGCTCAACTGATTCCTCATAATCAATGAATAATGTTCATAACATAAAAATGTGTCTTAATGTTCAAAACTACTACACAGGAAGAATACACTAAACCATCATCATCTTATATATATATATATATATTTTAAAATAAGTGTATTTTGGCAGCATTTTTTCTTTTATACAAGTTTTGTTGAACTGTACAGACAATTCCTGTTGGACAAGTTTTTCGTTGATCTGTTCCAATTTTCGGGCCATCTTTCTGGTGTCAGGGTGTAACTGGTATAACAGTCCTCCAAAGGTTTCAAAACGAGTGCTTTCGGCAATACAATTTGCCATCCTCAGGTGGGAAATGATGGTATGATTTCGTGTCTCGTTTTTTAACGAGAATGAGTAGTAGCAAGGAATTAGAAGTGGGAGGTAATAAGCATTGGTAGTAGGAGGTTGTAGGAATGGTAGTGGTTCGAGCGAGCTTTGCAGTAGTGGTTTTATGTGGGAGGGTTATAGAGGAAGGAGGATAGGTGGAAAATTATAAACATTTGAGAATATGTTGACTTGTTTCAAAGTTTATTTTGTTTAAGGTAGATTTTTTTTTTGTTTGATAATAAAGCTTCGATTATTTGAAGTTTTTGTTTGTTTTTTTTCTTCATGTAGTGTGCGTGAATTGTCTGTACAGTTCAACAAAACTTGTATATTTATTTATTTATTGTAATGCCAATGAGAAAAAAGTAAATATTTCATAATAAAAAGGTGCACAAATTGGTTTGAATTTTTTTTCTTTTCAAGAATATAAAAATGATGAAATAAAATAAATAGGAACACAAAACAAAATTAAAATCACTTTGTGGACCTTTTTTATTATATATATATATATATATATATATATACTTAAAGAAGAAATACTTACCATATCTATAACCATTTTTCTAAGCGATTGGCGATGCTTTCTGGAAAGATTTGCAAAAATATCACAGTTCTCTTCCTGTAAGAGTTTAAATGCTACGGCCAAGTGGTGGTTCTCCAACACTGATTCATCATTATACATAAGGGCAAGCTCTGAACCTACAGAAAAAGAGAGAGAAAATATATTTAAAACTTTTGAATAACAGATGATGAAAATAAGGTTAAAATTGTGAATCTACAATATTACTGAAATGAAAGAAAGGTTGAATTTACAACTGTTTACTACAACAGGAACCATCCATAAAATGCTGTTCAAATTAGTAGTGCACATATTTAAGTATATCTTAATATAATGGAGATTATGTGTGTCTGTCTAACTGAAACTATGTCACTACCAACGTCACAATTCCCTTTGTTATTTACATTCATATTCTAAAATATTGTTGAGTTATCTGCCCTTTATATTATTGATAAAAGCTTAAAACAAGTTTCTAAAATATTGTTGAGTTATCTACCCTTGCTTGGAGAATGAATTTTCTGAATTGAGATTTTTTTTAAGGCATCACGAAAATTTCATTAGACTAAATTAATTTTTGTGGTATATTTTAAATCCCAGTATCAGTTGGTTTTGTTGGATTATTTGATGCAGAAGTCAAATTTTTATTACTAACAAACTAATAATAATAATAATCCTTAGTAAACAATTATAGCTTGAAGTAACTATTCTTTATACAAATAATTTGTACAGTTATATGGTTTCAAATAACTAATGATTAATAATCATTGGTAAATTATAATTTCAAGTAACTATTCCTATTTATTAATCATTTGTTTACACACAATCATATGGTTTCAAGCATTTCATGCAATTATATGGTTCAAGTAATTAATCCTTTCTGAACAATGATATCTTTAAGTAACTATTTTTAATACAAATAATTTGCACCCAGTTATAGGGTTTCAAATATGCCTATCTAATATCAATAATTTTCAAACAGCTTTATTTTACCTATAGATGGGAACTTTACAGGTACAACCACTCTAGGTCAGAGTGAACCTGGAAGTAATGGTAGTGAAAGGGTGATTCCACACTCTCCAAAACTGGAACCTCGACACTGCATGTGTTATACCCAGGACTCCCAGTTCCTTTTGGTAGGGTGGCTTCTCTTTCTTTTTTTTTTTGGTCACTCATTAATAGGAAATAACAGGGAAAATCATAAGTGATTAATTTTTTTATTTTTTATTTTTTTTTTAGAAGTATAGTTTTGTCGAATTACAGGAAGCATGGAGGTTTTGAAAGATGCAGTGTTTTGGCAGCCTACAACGGATGCAGGCAGTTTATTCCATGCCTCAGCAACTCTGAAAGTCATGTGGGTTATACTCTCAAAGGCAGAACGAGATAGGCAACTCTGAAAGTCATGTGGGTTATACTCTCAAAGGCAGAATGAGATGGGGTGGAAGTTTTTTTTTGTGCATTCAAAAAATTAGAGGGATTTTCCAGCATTTTATGGTAGATTGTTGAAAGGAGAATAAAAAGGATTACTTACTCGTGTTTACTAAAAACTGATTTGTAACTCCTGGGTGATCAACATCATGAATTGTACAAGCGAATATGGCTGCTAATACTTCAAGATCTGTGAATACGTTCTGTAATAGAAAAAAAAAGGAATAAAGTTGAAATAAAATTAAAAGATAGTTATTTCCTATAACTCCAACATAAACAAAGGTGAACTACTCTTAACTGATAAATAATTTATTTTCGCATTAAACTAACCCTAACACTGTCTTCTTTTTTCCTAGTAGATCAATAAATAAATAATTTATCAGTCAATCAGAGTGGTTCCCCTTTTTTATGTTGGACTTATAGGAAATGACCTAAAAGACTAATGTTGCAAAATAATTCCAGTAATAACTAACATTATTTTAATATATTTCAATCCAAAAGTCACATTGACATATTTTGGTGGTATTGTGGTGAACCGGAAGTTAACGCTTTGAAAGCAGAAATGGAAAGACAAAAATAAATGCTTTGTGCATGGAGATCAGTGCAGGTAAAAAGAGAAAAATAAAAATATTAAAAATGATAATTTTCAACCAATCAGATGCATTCGCGCCTATAAAGAAGTTTTTCAAAAAGACCTAGTTGGAGCCTACCTAAATCCTATATAAACAAAGGTTTTTGAAGAACAGGAGAGAAAGAACCAACATGACTGAATACTCCATGCTTCTGTTTTAAGAAATATTTCCCTACTGCTGAAGGTATTATAAGCTATATCTTTCTCTCTCTCTAATTAACTTGACTGCTGATTTGAATTTTAAACATTACCCTTTCTATCTCAGTTGGAGTCACTTCAACACCTTTTTATTATCTTATTACATGAACATTTAAAAAAGCATATTCTGCAGGACTTTGATCAGTATCCTTGATTATTGTAATCTTTTGTTTCAATACACATATTACTTGTTGAATTTATGAGTTCTTTGTTTTTCTGTCTTAATATATGTGACCTTATGGTGTGTTGATTGGAATTACCCAAATATATATTCCATCAACTCATTCACTATAAGGTGTGCTGAAGATCATAAATTGAATTTATAAACTCTCCCAAAACAGCATTGGTTGAATTGGCCAATTAAAAACCCCAAACATTACTATTTAAAGGTGTTGATAAATTGTTGCATAATTGCTAGCTGGATGTACAGACGAATGGATAAGGATTATATAACTCTTTTAACACAGAATCAGCTAACAAGGATTAAAACTGATACTACATCTTTCTACTTCAAGAAAGGATCAAACTAGTAAATAATGCTAATCCGTTTCAATCGAACATAATGAAAAGATCGAAAGAAAGAAAAAGAGTAAGAGAGTTACATCAAGATTATTATACTTTTTACATACTGAACTTTTTTTGCAATAGCTCTTAAGTAAACATATCAAACGTAATAATTAAATCATCATACTGTGGTATATCCACAGGTCCTGCTAGTTAAATAAAAAATTTTTGTTAAGCAACTTTTATTAAAGTTGATTCTTAAACTGAATTAGAAGTGTGACTTACCTCCAGAGCTGATACTGACAACAAAACATGGGTTGACTGCGTGACATCTGCAGCATGCATGGCATTATGGTATGGGACGTCTCGATGGTAGTGGTCTTCCAGGTGCATCAAATAAGTCACAACAGTCTGGGCCGGAATATTGAATGTCTTCAGCAAGTTTCTTTCCTGATAATGAAAGGTTTTTTGTTCATTCAGTGTTAAATAAAAGTTTGACTCTTTGAACATTTCATTATTCTATTAAACACAACAATAAGTTAATCATATATAAATAATTATGTACTCTTATTTTTTAAACAATTTTCAAATATATTTTTAACAAATATTTTAATGCTTTTAATTTTGATACATTTGAAAATTGTTAAAATATATATCAAAATTAAAAACATTAAAATATTTGTTAAAAAATATATTTTTTAACAAATATTTTGATATACATTTTTTTAAATATTTCAATGCTTTTAATTTTGATATATTTTTTTAAAACAATTTTCAAATGTATTTTTTCAACAAATATTTTAATGCTTTTAATTTAGAAATAATTTTTAACAATTTTTCAAATGTATTTTCTTAAATATCTTAATGCTTTTAATTTTGATACATTTGAAAATTGGTAAAAAATATATAAAAATTAAAAGTATTAAAGTATTTGTTAAAAATATATATTTCTTTAACAAATATTTTGATGCTTTTAATTTAGAAATATTTTTTAACAATTTTTCAAATGTATTTTTTAAATATTTTAATTTAGATATTTTTTTTTAATACTATCTTAACACTGTTAATTTTGATATATTTAAAAAAAAATTGATGTTTTTAATTTTGTTCTAATTCACTCATTCAGTATGGAAATAGAAATTTATTTTCTGAGTCTTACCTGTAATATAGTGTATGTCACACAAGTGAGTGGCCGGTTATTGGAATATTCAGAGATTTTAAACAAATCCACGCCCCATTTGTCAATGTCTGCCAAATACTGTAGAAGAAGAGGAAAAAGAAAAAAAAATGAACATATGGAAATTATTTAAATGAAGATCTTAGATTTTGCTGTATTTTTATATAATTTTATAATTTCTTGGTTTTCTTTAACTGCAAATGAGAGGCAGTTCAATATTATTGGCATCCTTCCATCTACTAAAGAGTATAGGGTTATTTCCTATAAGTCCAACATAAACAAAGGGGAACCACTCTTGACTGATAAATTATTTATTGATCTACGAGGAAATAAGACAGGGTTAGGGTTTCGGGTTAGTTTAATGGGAAAATAATTGATGAATTAGAGTGGTTCCCCTTTGTTTATGTTGGACTTATAGGAAATAATTGAGTATAGTGTCCCCCCGCCAAAAAAAAATATATAGAAAATTTTTTTTTAAATTAAAAAAGCAATATTAAAGGGGGTGGGGGCTAATTTGTGTACTTGTGATTCAACAGGCCATTTGCACAGGGGGTTGAAATTTGGAAATTTATTTGAACTTTTAATTTGGTCAAAGGTCTGATGGAACATTACAGCACCTCTTCCATGGGTGGAATGTCTATTGTGTAAAATGGGGTTTTGACAGTAAGACATATTCTAAATAAATCTAGAAAAGTGACAACAGATGCCCATGGATATAAAACCCCACATGTTTTATATCCTAACAATTCCTAATGTGGTCACACATACCAAAGTGATTATATAATGGTACAGGAAGAAGCTTTCTTTTGTTTATAATCCAGCTCTTGAAAAACATTAAACTTCTATTTCATGTTTTTATGACGTTAGTCCTCTGATGTAATCCTTTAAAGCTGTCCAAAAAAAAAAATCAAAAAAAAAATCTAAGGAGTGGTTGTGTTTCAAGTCCTTGATAGTTGGCTTTGTTTTTAACCCTATTCTTCAAAAGAATTCTCAATACATAAAACCTACATCATCAACTTATCCTTTTTTTTCCTTTTCTTTTTTTTTCTTTTTTTGAAAGTAATTTTCTACGTCATTGGATTACCAAGTGATTCACATGAAATCTATTTCATCATTTTTATCATAACTTCTTGAAAATTTCATTTTTCTAATGGAAATTATTATTGAGTGGTCAACATTCGGTTATTTCCTATAACTCCAACCTAAAAGAAGGGGAACCACTCTGAATGAATTTTATAAATTATTCATTTATTTATTGATCTACTAGGAAAAAAAGAAGACACGATTAGGGTTAGTTTAATGGGAAAATAATAGGTAGATTAATTAACAGATAAAATTCATTCAGAGTGGTTCCCCTTTTTTTTAGGTTGGAGTTATAGGAAATAACCCAAAATTCAATGCAAACATTAATTTAAAACACAATTTCAGGAATTCTATCAAAAAAAAAAAAAAAATATTGGAATTTTCTTTAATCTTATTCATTTCAGATGATACAAAGATTTTTTTACTATAAAATAACTTTTAGAAACATTTTGTAACTTTTCCCCATGTGGTCATGTATATATTTATCAGGCAAAACCTATGTCCCTAACTTACAACGTCAGATTTCATAAATTTGGGGGCTAATTTAATGTTTAAAATGTATTAAAAATTGATTACATATGTAATATTATTATTATTTTTTTTTTTTTTACTGATGCTCATTATGTAAGTATTTTTCAACTAAAACTAAAATTTAACTTAAAATAATCAATTTAATTAATTTTAACTTGTTTTTTTAAGTGATAAAGTCTGTTTTTTGGTGGTACCTATCTTTTACACTTGACAATAAATATCACATGTCAAATTGTTGGGATTGTTCTTTGATAAACCACAAAAAATGCAACAAATTTTTTTTTTAAATTTGGAGGGAAATTATTACATTTTTCTCACGATAAGTAGAGAAAGGATAAATACAGATATAAAGTAGGAGGATTGGAGTAAATCCAACAGAATGTAGTAAAGATTAGAGGGAGAAATGTGGACAAAGGAACAAAACTCAGACACTCCCTCCCCATCCACCAAAGATTTCCTTCTGACCAATCAAATCCTCACAAACGCTACCCCATCCACCTGACTTCATCCCCAAATCCACCCCTCTCCCATCCACTTTCTCTTCTATAAAACACATATATGATGCTTTAATGATCAAATAAACGACTGATGAAGCCAGGCTCAATGCACGGCGAAATATATCTCCTACATATACTTGTCTGAGTTTTGTTCCTTTGTCCAGATATAAAGTGTGTATTTACCTAACCCCTTCATAATGAACAGGATGAGACATAGGGTCAATTTCTAAGCAGAGTTTAACAGTTTCCATTCTGCCCAATATTTACCCATAGCAGGAGTGATTCATACCTTTTCCAGGTCATACCATCATGGTGTAATGGTTAGCAAGCTAGTCTCAGCATAACACAACCTCATTACAGCCTTGTCATATCTATTTCCTATGATGGTAACCATTACACCATACCACCTCCTCAGTTATGCCAAATAATTGGGACTGTTCTGATAAACCACAAAAAATGCAACAATTTTTACAAAAATATTTTTTTGGAAATGAATACATTTTTGTCATAATGACCTTGGGTCAAAACCACAAAAGAAAGAATAAAATGTAATTACAGAGACACAGTAGCACCTACAAGTAGACTGAAACAATTTTTTAAAATAAAATGTTGATTTTTAGTATCATTAGCATTATTTGGACTATTGTCCTCATCTTCATTGTTATCTGTATAACGTTTCAGCCGATTTCTTCTTGGACTCGGGAACCTTCTTGTTGTAATCGTGAGCCATCACAGAACTTTGAACCCAACCCGTTATTCAATCCACTAGGGGTATCCTGTTCTCATTCCGATAACCATAGCTGGGGTACAGGTGTTAAGCTGTGTTAATTATTATTCTATGTTACTGTTTCTCCTAAACCAAAGGATTTTATTATTTCACCCACCTAGGAATTGCAAGATTCCCTGCCAACTCAGTATATGAGTAGCACGGGTTGGGTAATTTGACCTGTATGGTAAAAGTGGGGAGCTGACTGTAGGTGTGGTGCTCTACTTCAGTAAAAACAATCTCCCTGAGAAAAGGGGATAGACTCCCTTGCTGTCCGGCTGATATCGACAATAGTCCACCCAGCCAACTTAACTTTTTTTTTTTGTCATGCTGTAAAACCAATTAAATTCCCAATTTTTATCGGAAGGTTTTTCATGGGATAGCAGCAGCGGCAACAGAAATGGTAAAAGAATCTTGAAAGGAAAGCAAAATAAACAATCTCAACATTCTAGGTATTTACCACGTACCCCACTGTCAATAGGCTGTATAATGGCAGTCACTAGAGGTGGACAACCATCATATATATAGTCAGTTGCCAATCAACTCTTTTGCCAAAGAGTTCCTTCAACTGAAACAGTCCAAGGGAGATAACTCATAATCAACACCACCCACTCATAGTTGGCGGGTGCAAAAAATGTGTTGATCCCATCGGCATTCCTTCTCAAGGGGGGTGCCTCAAGCACCGGGCAATAAACCCAGCCCCTTTAAATCGAAGGAGAAGGTGTTGCCTGGGGGGATGGCCCCCTGGGATCAACAATGTTATTTTATAAGGCCCAGGGCCGAAGCCACTGGACCCCCCGGTTGAAACTGGAGTTAGATATGTTGAACATATCTACATACTGCGCAAACACATTCTATAATGAATCTTGGTTACATATACTTTATTTTCATGGCATCTATCTTATGTAGTGGTGTGGAGGAGGAGAAGAGGTTAATTGAAAAAATATGTCATCTAAATCTGGGTGGAGACCTCTTAGTATGTTTATCATTTAGGCTAGTAATTCCCAATCACTCTAGGGAACCTTAGGGTTTTACAAGAACAACAGGGATAAATAACACTGGTTTACAAAGAAATTGAGACAAGCACAAAAATAGCTGTTTTAACCTAATTTGGGGGTGCTGAATTCAGATTGGAAATCCGTTTTTACATATGCATACTGTACATTTTGTACACATACTGTACATAAAGGCGTATATGCATTCGGGGTTAATTTCTAATATTGTATGACTTATGTCTTCTTTTTTAGTTATTATGCAATAAATGTAAGTGATAGCATTACATTATATATATATATAGCTATATATCAAGACGAATTTTGGCAGTTAAGCGTAGCCAACACGTCTCGATCAACATCCAGTAGTGCACTGGCAGTCAGCAGATCATCTAAGAAAACACATTTCTAACTGTCTGCAGTACTATGAATTGTGTACATTGTGTCATCCAAGTATATTTATTCCGTCAATGTTCTTTATCTATCCTGTTTTATCTGTAATAAGCTGCTGCAACTGTTAAAATAAGCATGTATATACTCTGTATATACTAAAATGAGACTATTTAAAAGACAGAAAACTAGAGGTGATAGAGCAAAACTGTTTATAAATTTGAATTCAGCACACCCAAATTAGTAAAAAACACCTATTCACATTCTTGCCTCAGACAAAAAATATTTTTTGTAAACCAGTGTAATTATACCAAAGTTTAATAAATAAAAAAAAATCATTTTGTGAATAATTAGTTTCAGGTTTTATTAAGAATTAAACAAGAAATGAACTATTGTCTGTTGAGGAAGAACTGTTTTTTTAAATTTTTTAATCAAGAATTAAGCTAAAAATGCCAAAAGAAGCAACCCCAAGTATCAAATAATGGGTATCTTCTTTTTATTAATTTAACCCTCAGCGTCCCATGACTGTAGATTTGTCCACCCTGGGGCTTCTGGTTTGAAAAATAGCTAAAACTATAAAATCTTCTAATCTATTATTTAACCACTTTACAGATTATTGAATAAAATGACATATCTTTGTGATATTTTTATTAGTGTGATTGTAATGAAGTGCTTGAACTTAAAGAATAAAGCAATCTTAGAGGCAAAACCAGTGAGTAACAATTGGAGAGTATCAGCCGAGCATGGCATCTCACAGTCCAGTGTGGTTTATCATCATGATCTCAGTGAAAACATCCAGAGTTGTTGAGTTGTGCCACATGTTACCAAAATATTGCAAAACTTTTGACTCATGCTAGTATCATTGTGATGTTTTTATTAGTGTGACTGTAATGAAGTGCTTGAACTTAGAGAATAAAACAATCTCCAATTCAATTCACAACTTAACCCCCAAGCCTTAGCCATTCACCCTGGGGCGCCTGGTTTGAAAAATAGCTAAAAATGTAAAATGTTATAACCTGTTATTAAATTGCCTTATAGGCTGTTAAATAAAATGACACATCTTTGTGATGTTTTTATTATTGTGATTGCCATGAATAAAACAATCTCTAGTCCAATTCACAACTTAATCCTTAAAATTCTGAGCCTCACACAAGCCTTAACCATTCACCCTGGGGTTCCTGGCTTGAGAAAATAGTTGAAGACATAAAAAGTTTTAATCTGTTATTCAACCAATTTACAGGCTGTTAAATAACGAGTTGAAACTTTCTATAGACAATTTAAAATATAAAAAAATCTATACATCAATACTCGTGTTCCTTAATTGTATGACCTTATCATCTTGCAACACCTCTAGTTAAAAATGAAATCATCCAAATTTTCCCAGGGACTCATTCAAAGCAAATATGTGCGTCACAGGACTAAATCAAAAAGCTATCAACATCACTGATGTTATAGCATTTTGTCAGGGGACCTAGAATATTTTGACTGTATCCCCTGAAGATGGGTAAGAACTCCCAAATAAAAAGGGGTGTTCTGGGTATAATACTAAACTGTATCTGGTGTCGAGGCTCCAGTTCTGGAGCTATGGGAAGTGTGGAGTTATTCCTTCATTGCCATTACTTCCAGGTCCACTCTGACACGGAGTATGTATGGGTTCAAATAGATCTGTTTGAAAACTTAGTATTGTTTTGGCTTGATAAATTTGGAAATTTAAATGTTTTTAGTGAACTCAGAGCGTTTGGCTAGGAATCACAGGTTCTTGGTTCGATACCGGCCCTCACCAACTCAGCATATGAGTAGTATAGGGATCTGTGCAGTAAAGTGAGGAGCTGATGGCAGGTGTGGCACACCACCTCAGATGCTAAAATAATCTCCTTGGTCTAGCGCTAACGAAAAGG
Organism: Doryteuthis pealeii; assembly: GCA_023376005.1. Classification (NCBI taxonomy): domain Eukaryota; kingdom Metazoa; phylum Mollusca; class Cephalopoda; order Myopsida; family Loliginidae; genus Doryteuthis; species Doryteuthis pealeii. Next base: position 72,137,568 of record CM042157.1, read on the forward strand.
GGATAGACTCCTTCGCAGTCTGGCTGATACTGACATTAGGCTGCCCCGACAATGACTTAACATAAACATATCTGAAACTTGCTCATACCTAAAATTTTAGCTCTCAACCCAAAGCAAAAAATTGACAGAGTGAGAGCTTTCAACTTGGAAAACCCCTAAGTTGCAGCTTTCGTATGTTAAGGTACCATTGTATATTCTTGTTTTTGTTGGAAACTTACCTTTCCAAGTTCTTCTTTGTGAGGTGTTTCCACACCATATTTCGGGACAACTCCGGTGAAACTGTTTGTGTGTTTAAGTTTACGTACTCCAGATATCTGACACATAGGCCGATTTTTCTCTTTGGAAGGGGTTTCTTTGATTCCAGGTCGTTCTGTATCTTCTACCTTCAGCGTCGGCACATCAAGTTCTTGTTGTTTATCTGCAATAGTAAATAAAAAACAACTATGAAAAACAAAATCTCACTAAGATAGGAAACATATATACAAGGGTCATTCAATAAATAAGATCACTTTTTCCTAAGAAATTAGCAACAGGAAGCACTGTTTACAGTTGGATCTTCTTCAAGGAAGCCAATAGTGATGAGTCCTTTCATGTTCCAGAAGATTGTCAGCATGGCCTTCTTTACTGACTGCTGCATCCATAACTTTTTTGGACCATATGACCTTTAGGCGAGTGGTCTAATGGTTAGAGTCGTAGGAAATGGACTCATCAACCAGGGTTCAATTCCTCGATGAAGCTGTTTGGATTTCACATGGCGATAATACCCTTGGGAAAGTTATGAATCCAATTCTCCCTCCAACTATAGGTAAATAGTAGAGCAGACTGTGCTCTTTAACCATGGCTAGGTAACCAGTCTAGGAGAAGGAAAACTGAATTCAAACCTGTTAAACTCCGCTTAAGAAATTGACCTTGTATCGTGTGGAATGGTTGGTAAATATATATGACCTTTAGGCACCCCTTTTGTGATCTCGATTCATAAGGACATGTTTTTCATTTACAGTCAAAATCCAATTGTTGGTTAGGGTTAGGGGTTAGTTTTATAATTAAAAAAAAAACTCTAAAAATCGTCTGTTAACAAACTGGATTTTGACGGTGTAAATGAAAAACATTTCCTTATGAATTGAGATCGCAAAAGGGGTAAAAGGTCATATGGTCCACTTTTTCTTTACTCCACAAATTGACTTTTTGACTCCGTCTTGAAGTGGCAAACCCATGTTTAGTCCATATGTAAACTTTTTTATTTTTTTTTTAACTAAAACATACTTCTCTGTACACATCACACAATCTTTTATTCGGTTACAGACAGACACAGGGCTTATATCAAAATATTCTTGTCTTTTGGCTATTTTTGATAATATTAAAAAAAAAATTCTTTCTCCAATAAAGATGCTGCATGTTAATCTCATAGAAATATGGATTCAACAAGCAGAGTTCAAATCTTGGACCATGCTGTTCAAATTTCTATCTGCACTAACACCTTGGGAATTCATCTCCTCTTCCTTCACCCCAGCTCTGGGTAAATAGTATGGCAGACTGAACTCTTACCTTGTAGGTAAGCAAACTAGTCGATGAGAAGGAAAACTGAATTAAAAAGCCAAGAGCTTGTGGGGCTAGCAACTCCAGCCATATACAATATTTATTCAGACATTTTAGATAAAAAAACAAAAGAAAAGAAAAAAAAGAAAAGAAAATATCTAGTTGTTTTAAGTGTAAGGTAATGAATGGCTAAACTGTAGGTGCCATACTGCTGGTCAGTAGTCATGGCTGCCTGCTCTCTCATTTCTTGTTAAGTGACTGACCAACTAAGTAGAGAGGGGCAAAGAGAACTGTTTTCAGGGGATGGGAGCTTACTTAATGGAGTGAGCACTTAAAAAGTTGTTGAGGTTTTCCTATAGATGTACAAGCCCTTCTTAGTCAGTCTCGGTTGGTCAGATTTAGATGAGTGAGCATTTAATGATACTTGACACGGGAATAGCTATTTCACCTGCTTATTTTATTACCTCTCTCTCCTTCTCTCTCTCTGTACAGGTGACAGTGTCCTAGGTATAAAACTGAACTACATTTTGGACTAGGCTGTTTGCATTTCACATAGAACTAATACCCTTGGGAAAGGTACGAATCCAACTATTCACCCTCCAACTATGGGTAACTAGTAGGGCAGACTGGGCTCTTTGACCTTGGTATGGCATCCGATCTAGGAGAACGAAAACTCTGAATTCAAACCAAAGGGTCTCTTTTCTTGTTAGTCAAAACTACTTAGGTCTTCCTCCTATTTCTGTTTGATATATATGAAAAAAGGATATAATTAAATAACCTAAGAAGGTTGATATGCCATTAAAGAAATCAAACCACTTAGAAGAGAATAGACAATAATGAAAAATTTATAGACTTGTTTTTCCTGGAATGGTGTTGGTTAAATCTAGTACAAAATCTCTAAGTGTAAAACAAGCTTTTAGGTTAATGGCATGTCAGGGGTCAAAATTGATCTTTGAGATCATTGGATTATTTGGACTATTGTCCTCATCTTCATTGTCATCTGTACAATGTTTTGGCTGATGTGCCCTCCTGCCGTCTTCAGGTATTTCTTCTCGGACTCAGGAACCTTCTTGGAACTTTGAACCTAACCCTTTATTCAGTCCACAGAGGTATCCTGTTCTCATTCCGCTAACCATAGCTGGGGTACCGGCATTAAGCTGTGTTAATTACTATTCTATGTTACTAGTGCCCCTGACCAGTATTGAACTTCCATTCTCGAGATAACTGTCACTTAGAACTGTCTTAACTCCTTTATCCACTAGGCTGTCTGTCCAATTGGACTAAAACTGTTTTATTGCCAACTGCTCAACTCATACTATTTTCATGGCTCAACTTTGAATGACACAAATTTTATTGCCAACTGCTCAACTCATGCTATTTTCATGACACAATTTGAATGACAAAAACATCCATTTTATCATGATTGATGACGACTCATTTCTAAGTCAGGCAGACACTCCTTCATTCAAGCAATCAGTGGCCAGAAGCTATCTAGTCTTAGTGGAGTATTTAACATTTCTTTTTTTACTTTATCATCTTTCTCAAAATGGAAAAATGGGTTGTTGTTGTTATTATTGATAAAGATCTTTGAACATGATCAATCAAGCATTACCACCCGGCTATGCATCGGCCACACTAGATTAACCCACTCCTTCATTCTAAAAGAAGAACCTCCACCTAAATTTCATGTGGAAACCGGTATACAAAAAAAAAACAGATTCTGATTGAATGCACACACCTCTCCCACACTCGAAGAAAGTTCTACAATGTTAACAGCATGGACAAACTATTTGGAAAAATAGATCCCAAGGGCATACTAAACTTTTTGAAAAGAACCGGCCTCCTATCAAGGATGTAAGTTCATATACCTACAAAAATCACCCACAGACTCTCTTGATGTTCAAATCCTCAACAGAAAACTTGATTTTTAAAAATAACTAAACCCCTATCACTATACCTAAATAATACCAATAGAAGCAAGATCTGGAATGATATGCAAGTGGCTGCACACGTGGCAGCTGTACCTTACAAAAAAAAAAAAAAAAAAAAAAAAAAAAACTATTCGGCATAAAATGACCCAATAGGTTGATGTGCCATAAAACCAACCAACAATGATCAGTCAAGCTTAGTGATTCTTTGATAGATAAAGAAAGAATAATTTACTAATGAGATCACAATTGACAAATTAGCAGATAATGAACAAACAAATATACCAAGTAAATCTTATTCGATAATCCTGTGATAGATTTCTATTAGCAAATTTCATTAGTATACACATCAGTTTCTGAGAATATTTCCAAAATTCTTTTGGTACATTGAATGGATCAAAAAAAAAAAAAGTCTCTAAAACATTATCAGGATTGATTACTTTTATATTATAGGGAAGACTGTGCTCTTTATCCTTTGCACAGCAACCAGTCTAGGAGAAGGGATATTGAATTCAAAACAGCTGTGTTCTGCTTAAAAATAGCTCTTGTTTGCACTTCTCAGCCACCAAAAATTTGATGACAGACCTCTGTTCACAAATCCTGTCTGTAGTGGAAGTGTTAAGTAAATACATACTTTTATTTTGATAAAAGAGTTTACAAAAAAAAAAAAAAAAAATAACTAAAAACTTCTTTTGCTTCCACTGAGTGACCACTCAGCTTGTGAAGTACTTAGGATATTTGTTTGCTCATTACCTGATAAATCTTTGGTTTGGCCGAGAGCCAAGATGTATAAATGGTTGGCAGTTAATGGGTTAAAGTTACCACTGAATTTAGAAAATGGCAACTGAGATGTTCCTGCTGGAGGTGATGGGTTAAACAAATCCTCATTAACACTATATGAAGCACTATATTGTTTCAGTCAAAGTTAACATAACAAAAATATTTACAGTTGTAAACATAAATACAAGGTTTGAGGTTTAACATCCTGTTGAGAATTTTCTAAGTCCAGAGCCCCATTCCTATAAGGATTTATCAATAAATGGCTAAAAATGGCCTTTTCATTTAAAGTTACCTGTTATTTCCCTTAAATCAAAGACTTCTAAATATGTTTAATATTACATTTAACAAAGTCCAGATCCCATTCCTATAAGGATTTATCAATAAATGGCTAAAAATGGCCTTTTCATTTAAAGTTACCTGTTATTTCCCTTAAATCAAAGACTTCTAAATATGTTTAATATTACATTTAAACAAAGTCCAGAGCCCCATTCCTATAAGGATTTATCAATAAATGGCTAAAAATGGCCTTTTCATTTAAAGTTACCTGTTATTTCCCTTAAATCAAAGACTTCTAAATATGTTTAATATTACATTTAAACAAAGTCCAGATCCCCATTCCTATAAGGATTTATCAATAAATGGCTAAAATTTTCCTTAAATCAAAGACTGCTAAATATGTTTAATATTACATTTAAACAAAGGCTATCATTTGGGGTAGATTAGTAAAACAAATGTGACTTTTGGCCGGGTGGAATTAGGTGGTATAGGATGTTAAGAGTTAATTCTGTGATAGTAAATTGGAAGAGTGATGACCATTTCTTTAAATTCTTCTAATATCTATTATGATACTGCTTATTCTTCCATTGAGTTCTATCTTGTCCTTGTTGTTATAACACAGAGACATTTTCATGTGTACACACTTTTATTCACCCGATACATTCTTAGCCAGCCAGCCAGCCTGTGTACATATGAGCAGAGACAGAAAAACATGTCTTGCCCAAATGGGCTGATAGACAAGAATGAATAAAACAAAAATGACTTCAGCATAAAATAACCCAACAAGGTTTGACATTCCATAAAAACCAACCAACCAACCAACAGATGCTGATTAAGAGACCCCTCATGTCCCCCCCCCCAACATCTTTATAGAAAGTGCAAAGTTCCTGAAAGAATAGTTTTTAAGTGTCTTTCATATTCTGTACAAACAAACACTTGAAATTGTTAGGCGTGTAACTTCTGGTTCTACAGCAATAGGTGCAAAAAAAAATAAATAAATAAAAAAAATAAAAAAAAATGGTGCTATGATAGGGAAAGCAGGAAAGGCTTGGTTTCAAACTTCAACCTTTTCGTCTCTTGCTTCAGCAATCGACTTTGACACAATTAAATATTTTGCTAACTTTTTTCTTTTTTTTTTTTTTTTTTTTTTACCCCAAAATATTTTCCTCAGATTTGTTCCCTTTTGAAAGTACTGAATTATTGAATTAAGGGGCCAGTTTAACTCAGTCGGTAGATTACCCGCCTAGGAAAAGGAAAATATATATAGAGAGGGGGTGAGCATGTGGAAGCGATAACGCTAATCTGTTTCAATTGAACAATGAAAAGAAGGAATGAAAGAAAAAAGAGTGAGAGAGTGTTAAATCAAGATTATTATACTTTTTACATATTGAACTATTTTGGCAATAGCTCTTAAGTAAACATATAAAATGTAATAATTGAATTATCATACTGTGATATATCCACAGGTCCTGCTAGTAAGATTTATTTTTGGTAACTGTTACTAGGCAGTTGTTGTTTTAATGTAATCATATATATATATATATATATATATACACATCATTCCTGGTTCTATACCGGTCGCCACCAGCTCAACGTATGAGTAGCACAGATTAGGTAATCTGTTCTGTGCGGTGAAGTGGGGACTTGATGGTAGGTATTGTGCTCCACCTTAACCTAAAAAAAGAAAAGAAAGAAAGTCTCCTTGGTCTAGCAATAGCAAAAAGAGGATAGACTCCCTCACTGTCTGGCTTATACCTACAATAGGCCACTCTACCAACTTTAACTTTCTTTTTTAAACCTTCTTATGAATATTCATCCATCTACTATCAACAAATACACTTGCTTAGATAGCTCATAAAAATATATATATTTATAGCTTATGAGTGTTGTTTATTATATAAATACTAAACTAAATGTTGGGAGGAGGTTCATTTCCAAGGTGAACACATGAACAAAAACCATTAATCTGATAGGGAAAACAGTAAGCATTAGTTTCTCTGGTTATTTCCTAGTTGAATAATATGATATTACAGGGTGACCCAGAAAAAACAGAACCCAAATTATTTATCCCCTCCCCCGCAGTTAAGTAACATAATATTACAGTGTGACCCAGAAAACACAGAACCCACAAATTTTGTAATAAAACTTAATTTTCATTTTCATTTTTTTTAAAAAGTTTAAGTCCAACAAGGGTTAGGGTTGGGGTTTAATGGGAAAATAAATAATTTGGGTTCTGTTTTTTCTGGGTCACTCATGTTACTCAACTAGGAAATAACCGTTTCTCTTTATGTAAACCTGTGCTCTATCAATTGAACTGAACTGCATGTAAAAGGGTAGAGGATTTTCTTGGTAATTTATATGAGGTTCTAAAATGAACGCACATTTAGAATATGAAGAAAGTATTTAGGTTATTTCCTATAAGTCTAACATAAACAAAGGGTAACCACTATTGGCTGATAAATTATTTATTTTCTCATTAAACTAACTCTAAACCCTAACCCTGTCTTCTTTTTTCCTAGTAGATCAATAAATAAATAAATAATTTATCAGTGAATAAGAGTGGTTCCCCTTTGTTTATGTTAGATTTATAGGAAATAACCAGTATTTGTGTGTATGCACCCCCCCTTCAATCTATGATATGGGAGGCCCATACCAATCTTTGCAAAGTAGTAATCATAGAAAATATGAAACCCCTTGCCTTCTGGGGTCCAAAGCAGGTTTGGGCCCCTTCTGGTCAGGAGGTAGTGTGTGCCGGTCCTGTGTGTATGGAATTCTACTATAATAGAAAAAGTATGTCCCTTCTACTTTATCAGAGAAAATAAAAATTAATGGATTTCAGTTAACTGGAAGAGAACAGATACTACACTTTGAGAGAGAGAAAAAAAAGTAACAAAAAGTATTTACTGTCATGGTCAGTACTCTGATGTTTCTGAATACAATAGTAACTTTTAATTTTCTGAAATTGTCTTATTTGTATGCATGTGTGTGTGTATATATATATATATATATATATATATATATATATATATATATATAATTGATAATTTTGAATCATATTACCACGACCAGACAACTCGGCAAACACCATTTGCGACATCCGGAGCACTGGACAGCTGTTTCGACCTCCTTTGGTCTCATCAGCAGTGCATACCACAATCTCCGCCACTAGAGATTGAACCAGTGGACCACAGCGTGAAGAGCGAGGAATTAACACACTGGGCCACCAGCCCATGCCACAAACGGAGAATGCCAAATCACCTAGTCAATGGTAATATTAATTCAAATGCGCAGTCACCTAACCTATAATATATATATATATATATACTTTAAATATATGCTCCTTATTACATTTTGGGCACTGGTAGCTGTTTTAATGTAATCAATCCCCTTTTTATCACCTTTCCAGTTATTAATAAATGGATAATATTATACTAATTGGGACAAAGAATGAAAATGAAGTACTTATAACTGGGTGACAGGGAATACCAATTTCTACATCAATATTGCCCATAAAATCTTTTAATCTGTTATTTAACAGTCCATAAAATGTAATTACAATTTCAGTTATTTTTCAGCCAAGAGTCCAGAATTCTAAGGGTTAAATATGAAACTTTCTCAATAGTATTAGTATCGGTTATTTTTTGTGTTGGGAAAGAAAATAAAATGGAGTACATTTTTTGTTTTATTTAATCAAATCATCATTATATATATATATATGTGTGTGTACATGTATGTAGTATGTCAGTATATGTGTGTGTACATGAATGTAATGTGTCAGTATATATTTGTGTGTAGTGTGTACATGTATGTAATGTGTCAGTATATATGTGTATGTGTAGTGTGTACATATATGTAATATGTGTATGTGTAGTGTGTACATATATGTAATATGCGTCTGAATGTAGTGCATACATATATGTAATGTGTGTGTGTCTGTACATAACGTATGTGTCTATATGTAATGTATGTAGTGCCTGTATGTAATTTGTGTAGTGTGTGTGTATATATAAATATGTTATATATACATCTGTGTAAGTGTAAGAGAAAAGTATGTGTCTATATGTAATGTATGTAACTTGCATAGTGTGTGTGTGTATATATATATAAATATGTAATATATACATCTGTGTAAGTGTAATATAAAAGTATGTGATGTGTGTGCGTGAGATCTATATAATCAGTGAATAAGCAGCTACCGTTTGACGTCATAATAAAGAGACAGAGCATTCATATGAAATAATTATACTTGTGTAGTTGATAGAATCACTTCATCTCCATAATTAATGAGGTGGTGGTGGCGAGGGTTAAGGGTGCCTCTAAGTTCAGTGCAGTTACTACTAACCTTCTAACCAACACCTACATCAGGTCACACACACTTTTTCTTCTTCTTCTTTTTCTTCTTCTTCAATTCCAAATGTAAAAAGAAACCAACCATTAACTTTAGGGTCTGCCAAAATGTTGACTCGTTTTCATTTTAAAAACGAATTAAAATTAATTAAATCGATTATTTAAGGTCTAATTTTTGTCCAATTTGAATAGTAGTAATCAGTAAAAAAAAAAAGCAAAATTATATTACACATGTAATTTATTTTTAATACATTTTAAACTATTTTTCGGTCAATTTTGCTCATTATATTGTAAACATGGCCATAAACACTGCCTAAGACGATGTAAAATTCGTATTTTACAAAATAGATTTAATCCCCCGATTGAAAATTTTTTACCAAAAATCAAGATTTTAATCCGATTTTAATGAAATTTTCAGTGTTGATTTATCAATGAATGAATCTTATAATGCATCAGTTATTTTATTTGAAAACTTTCTGATTTAATTAGGTATTTCTGCTATGGTAATTTAATATATAAAATTAATTTAAAATATGAAAAACCTAATTTTAAGTTTCAAATTTTATACTTTCAGATTCTAAAAACAAATATTTATTTAATAACTACTTTAGTTTATTATTGTTATCTAATATTTTTGTAGAAAAACTCTATTGAAAATGTATCCCCCCCCCTAAACAGAACAAATATCGATGTATATTTTTTATTTTATAAGATAATAGCCAATTAAATAATTAATGAAAAAGAGTAAAAAAAAAAAAAAATTTTTTTATTTTACATTTTATTTTCCGATTTTCGGTACTTATTTTCTACCAGGATAGCTCCCTTAAATTTTTTTTCTTCTATTCACACCTTCGATCTTTTGTCTTTTTTTATCTAAACTGTTATTAGTTTCAAATGTATATAACCCCACCGATATTTTGCGCCTCCCCAATAAGGGGGGGGGGTCAATGTTATGTAACCTGAAAAAAATCAAAGTTTTGAAATAAACATGCATTATAAGATTCATTCATTAAAATCGGATAATTCCCTGATTTTTGGTAAATTTTTTTCAATAGAGGAGGGGGTGTAAATTTATTTTGTAAAATACTGATTTTCGGCAACTTTGGCAGTGCCTAATTAACTTCGTCAACAGGAGGGGAAAAGAGGAGTAGTAGATCCCATTCCACTTTAACCCAACACACACACAATTTAAAGAAAAAGTTTAAATTTTGCAATGGTCAACACTAGATTTTTCTTTCTCCTTAGCTAAAATTTTTCTTTTTTTTCTAACATTGGCACCATGTCTTACTCTCTGTCATGTTCTCTTAAAACAATGTCTTTCCTCCGCCTCTTTCTCGTTATCCTTTTTAACTCCTATCCACATTCTTTCTATTTCCTGAGATTCCTTTTTCATTTTTCTCCCTCACTCTTCATTTTCTATATCATTTGAAGGACTTTAAAAGTGGACCCAAACAACCAGTATACTTTCTTTAATTTACTATATAACTAAATGTAAATATGGGTTTGGCTCCTATGAACTTTAAAAAAATTATTTATTTAAGACATTCAAACAAGGAGCAGTAAATTTGCTTTCTGTCTCTTTTGCCAGAGGCATGACGATATCATTACTTTTAAAACTGACTAAACACCAGTTTTACCCACATCGGCAGCAACAATATTGCCTCTGAAAAAAAAAAAAAAAAAAAAAAAAAAAAAAAAAAGATTGGTGGGGGGAGAGAGGAGCACTTGACTTGTGACTTTTGTTGTTGTAATGACGTCAAAGCTGACATCTCCAACCAACTCTTTTTCCTCCTTTTGTGTGTGTGTGTGTGTGTGTGTGTGCTGCTGACAGAAGAAGAAAATGAAGGAGGGAGGCAGCCGTTGCTCTCTCACTAGTGAGTGAGTGAGTGAGTGACTCCTCGTATAATAGATACCATTTTTTTCCAAGACTCACTGACGAAATCAAGTATTCAAAACGATAATACAATTGAAGAATTATTATTTCTATTATTCATGTTTTTTTGTTTGTCTTTCCCTCTTTGAGTCTGATTTTAGTCTCGATTTTAAGACTGCTATAAATTCACGTGCTACTTTCTTTGTTTCTGCCTGCTGCTTTAATAGATTTGCAATAGAACATGTGTATGAAAAACATGAGGTTGAGCTAGAATATATATACATACACACACACACACACACACAGACTATATATATATATATATATATATATATATGTATGTACATAATACATACATACACAGACTATATAGTATAGTATATAATATGCACATGCACACACTACACACATAATATATATATGCACACACACACAATATATATATATATATATATGCACACACATATATATATACACACATACATACACATATATATGCACACACATATATATATATACACACACATACATACATATGCACACACACACATACATATATATGCACACACACACACACACACACATATATATATATATGCACACACACACACACACACACACATATATATGTGCACACACATGTGCACACACACACACACACACACACACACAACACACACACACACACACACATATATATATATATATATATATATATATATATATATATATACATGGTGCACGAAAATGGGAGACTACACACCTATTAAGCAAATAGAAAAACACTTGTGTTTGTTATATAGATGTTATATAAATACACATCATGTTAATGTAAACACTCAACCAAATACACACACAGACATATAGATTACACTGTATTTATTTACCAGCTTATAAGTTGCTATTCCTACAACCTATAAAAAAATGTTGCCATATATTGGTACTGTATCTAAAGTGCTGGTATTGGTATTATGGATAGGAGGTCAACTCCTCTGGATACTGCAGCTTTGCAGAGTGGGGATCAGTTGTTATGATCCAAAGTTTTAACCCCCCCAAAAAAAAAAACAAACTATTTCTCTCTCTGCCATTTCTTTGCCCCCCCCCCCAAAAAAAAAAGTATTTCTGTCTTTGCTTCATTTCTGTTTTGCCCTCTCAGCTTGTCTTTATAAACTGATACACATAAACACAAGTATGACATACTTTTCTCTATTCCCGATTGCTTTTCTCATAAAATGTTAATAACTTCCTTAATTAAAGAACTTTAAACACTGTCATCTCAAGTTTAAAATGCTCATCTCATATATGTTGCATAATAATGTTAATAAAATACTAGCTGAAGTATCTGTCCTTTGAAGGAATAGGTATTTCCTCAGTCGGTAGAGTATCTGGCTCAGAACCACAAGGTTCTGGGTTCAGTGCCAGCCCTTGCCATCTCAGTGTATAACTAGCATGGCTTGGATCTGTGCAGTAAAGTGGGGAGCTGATGGTAGGTGTGGCGTTCCACTTCAGATGCAAAAACAATCTCCCAGGTCTAGCGCTAGCGAAAAGTGGATAGACTCCCTTGCTGTCCGGCTGATACCGGCAATAGGCCACTCCGTCTACTTTACTTTATTTATCCAAACTGTGTCCTTCAAGCAGGATATAATACAAGGTCAAGTTTTAAGTAAAAGTCGGGGCGGCCTAATGTCGGTATCAGTCAGACAGCGAGGGAGTCTATCCCCTTTTCACTAGCGCTAGACAAAGATTATTTTAGTATCTGAGGTGGTGCGCCACACCTACCATCAGCTCCTCACTTTACTGCACAGATCCGTTTGCTACTCATACACTGAGTTGGCGAGGGCCAGTATCGAACCAGGAACCTTGTGATTCCTAGCCGAATGCTCTACCGACTGAGTAAATAACCCAACTTGTCCTACTATTCTACTGGAGAGAGAAGATTCATGCCTTTACCTAGGGTAGAAGTGCAAAGTGAAACCGTCCTAGATTTGAACCTGGGTCGCCAATTCTATTTCCTATGACTATAACCATTATGTTTAGTGTGCCTCCAAGGTAATGGGTAGACTTGATTATTTAACTAGAAACGGCTACCCAGCGTTGCTTGGGTAGAGGAGAAAAGAAAAGAGAAAAAACATTGAAATGCCGAAAATGGTCAAGTAGAATTTTAACGTTATTTTATAATGCTATTTGATTTTTAAATGAGTTCGATAATATAAAATCAAATCTTCATTATTTTTGCTCAAAAACCAAGCCCTGGTGATATTTGATGTGTAAATATATTTACTTTGAAAATAAAACAATTAACGACAAAGTTTCCTCCAAACATACAGATTCACACAACTGCCCTTTATATATGTATAGATAATCTTTGTTGCCAATCAAAAATTTAAACCAAATGATGCCATATATATATATATATATATTTACCAACCCCTCTGCACGAGCAGGATGTGACACAAGGTCAATTTCTTAAGCGGAGTTTAACAGGTTTGAATTCAGAGTTTTCCTTCTCCTAGACCGGTTGCCTAACCAAGGCTAAAGAGCCCGGTCTGCCCTGCTATTTACCCATAGCTGAAGGGAGAGTAGGATTCATACCTTTCCCAAGGGTATTAGCACAAAGTGAAATGCAATTACCACGTCCAGGATTTGAACTCGGGGTGACGAGTCCATTTCCCATGACTTTAACCATTACACCACGTGCTTCCAAATAATGCCATATATGTGTGGAAATAGTATATCGATCCATAGTTGTGTGTGTGGTGTAAATGGTTACCATTATGGGAAATGGACACAACGAGATGAGTTAAAATCCTGGACGAGGCTGTCTGCATTTTACATAGCACTTGGGAAAGGTATGAATCCAACTATTCTCCCTCCAGCTATGGGTAAATAGTAGGGCAGACTGGACTCTTTAACGTTGTTATGGCAACCAGTCTAGGAGAAGGAAAACTCTGAATTCAAACCTCTTATGTTAAACTCCGCTTAAGAAATTGACTTTGTGTCATATCCTGTTTGTGCAGAGGAGTTGGTATATATATATATATATATATATATATATATATAGGCTCCCCACTTTACTGCACTGATCAGATTACCCATAGTGATACTCATGCACTGATTTGGCAGGGATCGGTATTGAACCAGGAACCTTGCGATTCAGAGGCGGGTGCTCTACCAACTGAGTTAAACTGGCCCCTATAAGCATATAAATATGCATAACCCTACCATCATGACGACTACTATTGCACTTTACATAAGGATTTTAATGGCGCATACTGCGAGGATCTAATTTGTGATTCAGTAATAATGGATCTGCGAGACTAAATTTTTGGACCATATGCCCTTTCTTTTGCGATCTCGTTTCATAAGGACATTTTTTTCATTTACACTGTCAGAATCCGGTTGTTTGTTAACAGATGATTTTTAGAGTTTTTTTTTTTAAATTATAAAAGTAACCCCAAATCCCTAACAAACAACCAGATTTTGACGGTGTAAATGAAAAAAAATGTCCTTATGAAACGAGATCGCAAAAGGGGTGCCTAAAGGGCATATGGTCCAAATTTTTTGCTACCCCTGATACCATTGTGTGTACAAGAACAAGATACTTACTACACTTTGCTTATTCTGGCACGTAGTCACAACTGTGGGTCACCCAGTGAGGATTGCACATGTATAATAATCTAGGGAGATTATTTTGCTAACTCTACAGAAAGTGCTCTCTCTCTCTCTCTCTCTCGTATAATCTGTATATTTTAACTTCCTGCTTTTATGTTTTGCTAATGTGATTGAGCTGTAATTCAACTGATGTCTAAGTGAATGCTGCTTATAAAACATGAACTTTGGCATATAGGTATGTACGTGTGTGTGTGTGTCAGTTATTACATGATTTAAGCACTTTAAATATAATGGTGTACCGCCGAGTTAGCTCATGGTGCAATTTTCGATCGTAGAAGGTCATGCAAAAATGCAATTATCACGTTAGAAATGCCCGTTTCTCAAAATCTGTGTGTGAACGAAAAAGAGTGAGAGATAGAGAGAGGGGCAAACCTCTTTCACTCTCCAAACCCTAATGTCTGGTGATGTGATGTGTGGTTTTATAGAAGTCAGCCAAGTGGGGTTTTTATTTGTTTTTTTTTGGTCTTTTTTGAGAGCTGGGTGGGGGTCCAGAACTCTACAAACTGGACAAAAACGAAGAGGAGCAGATAGTTTGGAAAAGTACCAAAACTTGACAGTTGAAGATTTTAATCATAAGGTACATGAAAAGACGAGATAAAAAAAACCCCAACATATTTCCTTATCAAAAAATTACTTTTCTTTTTTTTTTTTTTTGCAGGTGAGTAAATGTTGGTGTCTTTTGAAAGAGTAACATCTACCTCTTATAGAACTAGTAACACACATCTTATCATAATGGAGATTTGGTGTCTGTCTGTAACCAAAATTACATCACTGCTTATGTCACAATACCCTCAGGAATTGCGTAAATTTATCAATGAGTTATTGGTTATTTCCTATAACTCCAACCTGAAAAAGGGGAACCACTCTGAATGAATTTTATCTGTTAATTAATCTACCCATTATTTTCCCGTTAAACTAACCCTAAATCCTACCCCTAACCCAGTGTTATTTTTTCCTAGTAGATCAATAAATGAATAAATAAATAATTTATCAGTCAATCAGAGTGGTTTCCCCCTTTTTTAGGTTGGAGTTATAGGAAATAACCTTTAAATGATTATTTTGAAGAATATTATGGTTCCAATGGTTGTTCATTTCTGTCTTGGTAAACACAATTTCAGTCTCCATACTTTTTGAACACTTTTGTTTGGTTGAAATTCCTAATGATAATTTGTGTTGAGACCCAAAGCAGAAAAGGATGGAAAGAATAAACATTCATTTCAGCTTATCTTATATATATATATATATATATATATATACATATAAGATAGGGTCTGTCCCTAGAGTGTGTTGTAGAAATCAAGATTCAGTTAAGATCTCCATAAAAGTCTCACAACTATCAAAATAGTAGTTCCTGGATTTGACTTAGTATGTTTATTGAGGGTGGGAGAATTTGAAAAAATCAAGGGTATCATTTAACATGTGAATACACAAATAGCTGAAGAATCCAAAGTTTATTTGTCTAATTATATTGGAATGTCTTGCATATAAAAGAATCTAATAATGCGGAATAATGATGTCTAATAATAATAATGTGGAATAATAATACAAATCCATCTAAGAATGTCTTGCATATATAAGTGTTTGCAAGAAGTGATAGAATATTTTGAATTGAAAATCACACAGGAGAGAAACTGAGTTAACAAGCACTGTTGAATTTATGTCTATGCTATGAGAATTTATATATATATATATATATATATATCCACAGACATCAGTGTAGCTACTTAGCATCTACTTCTGGAGTGAAACCTGACTGACTTTTCATCAGTCTGATTCCTTAACCCCTTGACCGTCATCAGCTGCCAGTAAGAAGTGGAGTTCAAACTGATATATATATATATATATATAAACTATCACTAGAGAGTCCAAATACGTAATAAAATTGAAATTAAGGCTTTTCTTAGATTTTATAATCCTAGCAGGAACCCTTATTAGAATATATATATATATATATTCTAATGGTGGTTCCTGCTGGGAATATAAAATCTGGGAAAAGCCTTAATTTCAACTTTATTCCAGCAGTTGAAATCTATCTTTTATCTCAAAAGCCTTTGGTAGTAAATGGTTTGATGGAGTCTATTAACTTTCACTGTATGAAAAGTGACCAATCCTCTCTCTCGCAATTTATATACATAAGTAGTAAGTAAGTTGTCAGGGTGGCCTAAAGTTGGTATCAGCCAGACAGTGAGGAAGTCTATCCCTTTTTCACTAGCGCTAGACCAAGGAGATTGTTGTGGCATCTGAGGCAGGGTGCTACTCCTGGCATCAGGTCCTCACTTTACCACACAGATCCCTGTGCTACTCATACGTTGAGCTGGCGAGGGCCGGTATCGAACCGGGAACCTTGTGGTTCCTAGTTGAACGCTCTTCCGACTTAGGTATACCAGTCCTTAATTTATTTACATACCATCAGAGAATTTAAGTTTGAAAGGTAAGAAATATTGAATTCAAAGTGAATGGTATCAATGTCTTCCTATACTGTTTTGTTGAAGAAAAAAAAACATTTGTAAACAGGTAAAGACCAAATCCTTTACTATGATATGAACTCTGACCTTAACTCTTGAGATACTTTCAAGAAACTGTTGGCTGTGGGTGGTGACCCGTGATGCTTAAGGATAGAGCCCAGGTGGATGAGTAGTTCATGACTTGCAATACTCCACTTTGGCCCTATCTTGGGCTAGACGGGCGGTCGGAGAGGCCCCCTCCGATCAATCGGCTGGTCACGTCAAGCCCTAGCACCTATATGATTTTCCCAACCCTATTGCCCTTATGGCAAGCCCCAACTCCTTTTTATCATATGGGTGCTAGAAGGCGGTGACTGAGGGTCTACATGTCCTGGGAATGACGTTAAACTATCTGATGGTGAGGTTCCAGTTTTGGAGGTTTGGGAATGTGGAGCACCCCTTCATCACCATTGCTCCCTGGTCCACTCTGACCCGGAGTGGTAGTACCTGTTAGGGTCCCATCTATGGGTTAAATAGAAAAACATGAGTTTATAAACAAAATTGTATTATCCATTAAGAATTGATTTATTTCAAAACTTTATCGGCATTAAATGACCCACTGAGGTTGATATGCCGTAAAACCAAACCAAACTTTCAAGAAAATCTCTTCAATATATTACAGCTTTGTTATTTCTATTCATTTCTTTTTCTCTTACAGAATATGTTTCCTCCTATCACCCAGTTCTCTTTTTTTTTGGTGGGGGAGAAGGGGGTTTACTACCAGATGACTTTGGTGTTTCTAATCAAACTGTGTCCTTAAGCAACTTGAAAATACGTGATTACCTTGCTACTCACAGTCTCTGCTGAATTATGTAAAGGTTAAATCCTACCCAATATTTTTTGGTTGCAAGAGGTAAACCGCAATCATCAGAAAGGGTAGTTCCATAAATCATTTTTGACTAGCATCTACGTCTTTGTTGTTTTTATCACAAATGTTTGACTGTTGTTTTTGACCTCTTTCAAGTAACAAAAAAAAAAACAAACAACATTGGGACAGATTGCATAAAAGATATAGAGGGGGGGGGTGTTAAACCAAAAGTTGTAGATTATTCATTGTGTACTAGTTAGTTAGATAGTTTAGGTTAAAAGTATGGTAAGTGTAACCCAAAGCCAAACTTTTTAAGACATTTTTTTCCAATGCAAGTATCATTGGGAAACAGGGAACAAGAAAAGTTTTGTTAAATGGGCCAAAGTAAGTAAAGTCGGCATCAGCCAATCAGCGAGGGAGTCTATCCCCTTTTCACTAGCGCTAGACAAAGGAGATTGTTTTTTTTGCGTCTGAGGTGTAGCGCTACACCTACCATCAGCTCCTTACTTTACCACACAGATCCCTGTGCTACTCATACGCTGAGTTGGCGAGGGCTGGTATTGAACTAGGAAACTTGTTTCTAGCCGAACGCTCTACCGACTGAGCTAACCCAGCCCATTTTCTTGTTCCCCAATTGCATCTGCAATAGTAAAGTAAAAAGTAAATTTGGCTGAGTGGCCTTTTGTTGGTATCAGCCAAACAGTGAGGGAGTCTATTACCTTTTCGCTATCACTAGACCAGGGAGACTTTTTTTTTCTGAGGTGGAATGCCACACCTACCGTCAACTCCCAACTTTACCGCACAGAATCTGTGCTACTCGTTTGCTGAGTTGGTGGGGACTGGTATCAAAATTGGAACCTTTGCATTCCAAGGCGGGTGCTCTACCAAGGCCCTCTAAGATAGAGGGCCTTGGCTCTACCCACTGAGCTAAACCTGTCCCTAATGGAAAAATAAGGTCTAAAAAAAGTTTGCCTTAGATTTTACCTTTACAGCTCTTTTAAGAATTGGTTTTATTTTTAACCAGAGGATATTCAGGGTTATTCAAAATCAAAATCTTTTTTTCATAATAAATATTTAAAAAAAAAAAAAAAAAAAAATTTCTAAATTGTGGCCATAAGTCAGAAGATAGATAGAGAGAGAGAGAGAGAGAATTCATGTTACTTCCTTCAAGCACGTGACTTTTGGTTCTTGTGTAACAGCCAGATATTTAGGTGCAACATCAGAACTTACTTGGAGTAGACCCAAAGATAAAAAGGATGTGTGTGTGTGTCGGGGGATGGGGTACATATTTAGAAAATTCCAACACACACACACACACACACACTGCTGCTTGTATGTTTTTAAATCTTTTTTTTTTATGAGAGAAAATAAAAGCAAATATACGTGACAGCAGACACGCTACTCTACAAGCTTCTAGGTACCTATTTCGACACAGAATTTTTTATGCTAACAAATTTATCTATCAAATAAAAGTAATATAAGAACTTATAAATAAGTAATATTTGACAAAGAAATAAAGTAATATCATTTAAATACATTATATATACTAGTACAAAATAAAAAACACCTCCGGGCGATGTAAAAATAGATTTTTGAAACATATTGCCTGAGGGGTGGGAGTAAAAAATTCAATGTCAGCAAGTTTGTACCCTAAGTAAGTAAAATCATCAAATTCATTAAAGGATTAAAGAATAAAACATTTTGAAATGTAAACTTTAAATATGTATTAAAATAAAACAAACTATATATAGATATATAATACCAGTCATGTATTTATTAAAACTTGTTTTAAAAAACAATGAGGACTGTCTAATGTTTTATGTTCAAATTTTGAGTGTATTTATTCTATGTTATGACGCTTTTGGGTAATGTGACGTAAGCAGTGACGTAATTTTTGTTACAGATAAAAACCGGAAGCGAATCTCCATTATTAATATATATATATATATATACACACACACACACACTGTTCAGAGGGTGATGTAATTAAACATTGAAATATTAACTACACTTAATTTGCTAATGGAATACTGATTACCAATAAGTAGAAGAATTATTTACATTCACTTGCAAAAATATGAGACCTCCGCATGCAAGTATTTAAATTCTAACGTAATAAAATTTATTAGAAAGACAGACGAAACTCAATAAGAACACATATAAACAGGTTACGTTTATTTACTAAGTCTAACATAAACAAAGGGGTGTTTATCAGTTGAGAGTGGTATGTTAGTCTTATAGGAAATAACCCAGATACATAGGATTGATAGCATTTTTAGGAATAAACAATATAATTAGAAATCAGTAACATCAAGTAATTATTTATTAAACATGGTTTTGTTAAAACCAGTATGCAAATTATCAACACCCTTATAGTATACTTTATTTCTTTTCATATATAAGACATATTAACAACCCGTTCTCTGGTGCGGGGGTCCGGTAGCTTCGGCCACTAGACCTGTGTTATTGATTAATAGCGTTGATCCCAGGGGGCCATTCCCCAGGTAACACCCGCCTCCTTAATTTAAAGGGGCAGGACTGAGTTTATTGCCCTGTGTCTGAGGCACCCCCCCTCCACCGAAAGCAAATGCCGACGGGATCAACACATTTTTTGCACCCGCCACCCATGAGCTTTGGTTTGTGGGTGGTCCCACATTAATAGGGCCTTGTGCCTAACCCGTACACATGGGGTGCGTGGTAAATACCCACATTAATAACATGGGCTGTTTTGAGGCAAATCTAACTCGGCAAGACTTTAATAGACATCATTAATAAAAAATATGCTAATCAAGTTTAAATAATGATGATTTAATAATCATTGAGAATATAGCGTAAATAAGAAAGGGAATTCTAATGTTGGTGGTGACATAGTTTCTGTTACAGATGCACACATAATTGTCATTATTACTTTTATATACTTTGTCTAAAAATTATCTGATGTTCAAGCATTTTACATGTCCACATATGCCTTGGAGTGTCTAGACATTTGCATATATCTATACAAAAGCATTCCGAATTTTAAAAAATAAATTGAATTTTTTTACCCCTCTACAGAGGTGTAGTCGGTGTATTCTAAAGCCCTAGCTGACTGGGCTGGCAAAAGAGCTGGCATTTATCCCAAACTTTAAAAACAATACAATGGTAATTTCATTAAAGACTTGATACTTGTTTAAAATTGCTATCTGTTCAGGGATTATAAATCTTCTCTCCCCTCTCCGCCTCTGTAGATATGGGTTAAATAGTACCACAACTGTTTTCTAAATGAATGACTTTGGCATTAAATGACCCAAGAACATTGATATGCCAATAAAACAAACAAACCAAACATGTTCAGAAATGTACACAATAAAGTATGACATCACACAATACTGTGTACAATATGGAACACTGCCCTAGTTTTAAGTATAACAAACCCAGACCCAACCATAACCTTAAAAAAACAAACAATGAAAATACAATCTACTTTATGAAATTGTCCTATACTTAAACTATTGTCTTTTCTTTTGATGTCATTAAGGAAGAGAAATAGGTTTCCATGTCAATGCTGTGTGATGTCATACCTTGTATACATTTCTTGGTATTATTCAATAGACACCAATTATCCAGAATTTGGGTTTAAAAAAAAGAAAAAAAAAGGCATTCGGTGCAAATGCAGAAACCACAAAATTATTATTCAGTGGCAAATTGAGTAGGGAACTGCATTATTCACTCAGACAATTTTAAGCATATTGCTCTTTTTTTTTTAAGAAAAAAAGTTGCATTTTTGTTAGGTTATAGTACCAGAACTGTTGTTCTAAATGCCAATAAAACAAACAAACCAAACCTGTTTAGAAATGTACACAACAAAGTATGACATCACACAATACTGTGTACAATATGGAACGCTGCCCTAGTTTTAAGTATAACAAACCTAAGTTTTGTCTCTTTTTTTCTAATTATCAAAAATAAATTATTTCACAAGGACCGTAATTTTAATTGGAGCTTGGAAATCTGGTTGTGATTTGTTTTGGATATCTCTGATCTCAATACAGAATTTAAAATTCTCCAAGGAACAAACCTTTGAGATGGCCAGACAACTCAGACTCACCCTACGTCACACAAAATGTATGTCCCATAGCTCTGCAGAGAAAATAGGATCGGAAGTATCCAAAATAAACTACAACCAGTATATATTACACATACACACTAACGTAATGAAAATTTTAGTAAAACATATTCTATGCCAATATTAGGGGAAGTGAAGTTAAAATTATCAGAAATTATTTTAATTGGGGGGGGGGGGATTTCTAGAAATATATCTGGTGGTAAACTATTGAAAAATTGTGATCCTAATAAAAATCTTTATCAGCTGAAAGATACAATAAATCTAAAGTGTACTTTGATTTTAAGGAAATTACATCAAAAGTTTTGTCATCTATCTATACATATATAAAGGGCAGTTGCGTGTATATGTATGTCCGGAGGAAACTTTGAAAATAAAACAATTAATGACAAAGTAAATATATATACACATTAAATATCACCAGGGCTTGGTTTTTGAGTAAAAATAATAGATTTGATTTATATTCGTGAAGATAATTAAAAAATTAAATTTAAATGATAACAGCATAATTTTTTTTGTATTTAATGTTGTAAATAGTAGACATTAGTTTTTCTTTACAGAGTGGCTAGATCAGCACAAGGTTTTCTTTTTTTAACATAGGGATATAAATGGGGCATCCCACGAGGATTCAACTCACACTTCAGTAATAATAGATCTGTGGGACTAACTTTAAAAAAAACTCTACCCAGGCGACGCCTGGTAGCCTCTATTAGTTAATAATAAAATAATAAATGGAATTACTAATTATGTTAGACGTTTTTTTAATATTTTTCCTTGAACTGGAAACTTACCCTCTCAAATTTTAACGGCATGTCTGGAAAAAATGTAAAATCTGATATTCCATGTTTATTTCTTTTCGGCTATAGAAATTCCATTCATTGGAAAAGAAAAACATTTAACTTTTAAATTGAGTGCTGTTTCTACATATGCTGTTGAAATTTGAATATGAATTGGTCAAAGTATTAGATTATAAAATCAAACCAATTTTTCTGAAACATCCAGTACTATGTTACAAGATAGCCAAATCAGAATACCTCCTACCCTCTATCATACACTGTACCCAGGTAAAAATCAGAACTGTTCTTCAGAGTGTCCCAATTTTATTTTATTTTTTTGCAAGTGTGTATGTGTGTGTACATAGTTTTGAACAGAAATTAGGTCAGTTTTGAAATAGAACGCTACTAAAAGCAATAGAATGCTAAGTTTTGTCTCTTTTTTTCTTTTCATATTTATATTAAATATTATTCAGAAATTACAACATCACATATTAACCATGTCCTGAAGATGGTTTAATTTACAAACCAAAATGTTTACGGTTGGGTATAATAAAATCATCTTCTGAATACCTAGTTTATATATATATATATATATATATATATATATATATATAAAATGTCAAATATTGAGCAACAACTAAAAATGTCTATTAAAACCATTAGTGTTCAAAACAACTGACACTTTTATGACATGAGTTGATCATCTGGTATCTGACTTGTGATTTTAATGGTTTTCAGGTTTTAATAATCATTTCCCAATATTTGACTATTAAGTGGCTCTATTCTAGACATTGAGGACTATCACTAAAATTACATGAGTTTTGTTTTAAATATTACTGATTTTATTTATATATATATATATATATATATATATATATATATATATATATATATATATATATATATATATATATATATATATATATATATATGGCCGGATTAGCTCAGTCGGTAGAGCGTTTGGCTAGAAACCACAAGGTTCCTAGTTCGATACCGGTCCTCGCCGACTCAGCGTAGGAGTAGCACAGGGATCTGTGCGGTAAAGTGAGGAGCTGATGGTAGGTGTGGCGCTCCACCTCAGACGCTAAGATAATCTCCTTGGTCTAGCGCTAGTGAAAAGGGAATAGACTCCCTCGCTGATTGGCTGATACCGACATTAGGCCGCCCCGACGACTTTACTATATATATATTACTAGCAGCTGCTACTCGGTGTCGCCTGGGTAGAGTTTTTTTTTAAGTTAAGATTTTATATATATATATATATATATATATATATATATATATATGTTATAAATACTGTTTCCACCAAGATGACTCACTTATCAGATGAAGCATTGAATCAAATTAATTGAAATAAATAAGTAAAAAAAAAAAAAAAATCAGTCTTGATAAATTAAGTTCACTGCTATCTTTTTAGTGACGTAACAGAATGAAAGCAATGTGTTCATGTTTGTGCTCAATAAACGAATATTAATTTGATGGATCTTGATAAAAAATGGACACAAGATTATTAATTTCATTTTTTTTCTTTGATTCGTATTGGTATTTATCTTCTCTACTTAATTTTAAAAAAACTACTTTTGTACTAAGTAGAATTATTAATAATACTATTATTATTAAATATAATATTTAAATATAATAATATTATTTAATATAATAATATAAATAATATCCATATTAAATATCCTAGTATATATATGTATAGTAATTTGGTTTTTTGTTGTTTTTTTTAAAGCAATATGTAATTAAAAACAACCTAAACCGTAACCCAATTCGCAAAAAGTTCATTTATAGACTGTAGTTAAACTGTCATGGGGGACCACCAAAAAACTTTCCGTTTTAATTTTCTGACCAATTTGCAAGTTTAGCCCACCTTGGTCTCTAAAAAAAGTTGTTCAAGGAAAATTGAAATTACAATAAGTAAGAATGAAGAGCACTAACTCTTTGCACTGAATACTAATTGCATCTTATTAGTTTTTACTATGACTCCAACCATTCCACCAAGCACAAATTTGGCCTATAACTTTGTTCCTTTTTAAAAAAAATTCTATACAAGTAATCAGAGGTTTAGATAATGGGCCAGAATAACTGACCAGTGCATAACGAGGAGCACTCAAAAAGTATTGAGAATGAAGCTGTATTTACCAAAACAGACATTAATGAATTAAATGTTAATTTTCTTCAAAATAGTCCTCTTAGTATCCAATACACTTGGAGCACTGGGGAGTGTGGAGTACCATTGCCATTACTCCTAAGGTCTCCTCTGACCTGAAGTGGTAGTACCTATTAGGGACCTATCTATAGGTCAAATAGATCAGTTTGTAAATTATGTGTATTAGATAGGAATACTTGATATTGTATAAACAAACAAAGAAAAAAAGAATTGATATCATATAAACAAAAAAGTACTTAAACTAAACAAAAATGTAGATATAAATATACAGTAATAATTCACTAACCCCCTAGGCATAAAATAACCCCGACATGTTGATATACCATTAAAATCAATCAAACAATCAGTCTACTGGGGCTAAAGAGCCAAGTCTGCCCTGTTATTTTACCTACAGTTGGGATAATATCAAAACTATTCTGCCTATAAAAAGTATTATTTTATCTCTTCGTTGAAAAAGTAGTCTTTTAGTAAATTCCTGGTTCTTCATCCCCAGAGCAACAAAAACAATAAGACTATTCTACACAGGCATAAAAGATGAAAATTCCAAAGTTTATAGACTTCCAGGGGTGGGGGTGGGTGGAATTTGTGGAATGCCTAGGGCCTTTTTTCTTCCTTTTTTACTTTTTGATTTCCTTTGTTTATAAGGAAGGGGGAAGTTGCTAATAGTCGGAGTGGTGAGAAAGGAGACATGGATAAAGATGGAAGGGCCAGTTAACTACTTGGAATTTCGGAATGAGAATGTGTCAATTGCTGTTACCCACCTGTTTCATGTAAGAGAAAAGGGTCCCCCACCCCCTCATCCTCCACCTTCTCCCTTCATCTCTATCAGCCAACCAATCACCAGATTTGTAATTCATCATCTTACCCCACCACCGACTCCTCCTCTCAACAAAAACAGACTAGTTTCTACCCTCAAATATTTGCTTTCATGTTGACTAGGAATTTTGGTAAGAATGATGCCACTCAAACAGGGTTATTTCGATGCCTTGCCAAAGAATGAAAGAAAATCAAAGAAAATGTGTAACTTTTTTTCATGTTTATGATTTTTTAAGCCAAAACAAAGACTGATATCCACTAAATCATCAGCTATACATACCCACATTTTTATACTTTGTAACATAACTTATTGAATTTCAGTGATTAAAAAAACAGGAAGAGTAGAAAAATACTGACAATTAGAATAATAATACATATTAGTTAAAAGTAAGGAAATGAATCCGATGGTATATATGGGTAATATAATATGAAAAACACATAGATGTTGTTCAAATAAAGTTATTTATTATGCTGATATTGCAATATTTCGATTTGCTAAAAATCTTCTTCAGAGCATATTTAATTAACCTCATCACAAAACGGTCACAAAATGGACACAAGATTATTAATTTCATTTTTTTTCTTTTTGATTGGTGTTGGTATTTATCTTCTCAATTTAATTTCTTAAACTGTCTTCTTATTTAACACAACATATGCCCTGAAGAACATTTTTAACAAATCGAAATATTGCAATATCAGCATAATAAAAAACTTTACTTTAACAACACCAGTGTATTTTTCATATTATCTTAGCCTTATATAATAATAATAATAATAATATTAATAATCTATACATATATAAAGGGCAGTTGTGTGTATCTGTATGTCTGGAGGAAATTTGAAAATAAAACAATAAATGTCAACGTAAATATATATACAAATTAAATATCACCAGGGCTTGGTTTTTTAGCAAAAATAATGAAGATTTGATTCATATTATCGAATACATTTAAAAATTAAACAACATTATAAAATAACATTAAAATTCTACTCGGCCATTTTCGGCGTTTTATGATTTTTATGAATCATCCTGTGCGGATAGAACTCGCTATTCAATAGTAATAGATCTGCAAACGATTGTTAAACCATGCTTTTTATCCTCTACCCAGGCTTTGCTGGGTACCCTCTTCTAGTAAATATATAAAGGGCAGTTGGTATGCATGTATGTCTGATGGTAGGTGTGGCACTCCATCTCAGAAAAAAAAATCTCCTTGGTTTAATGCTAGCAAAAAGGGGATAGACTCACTCGCTGTCAAGCTGATACCAACAATAGGCCACCCCACAAACTTTATTTTTTACTTTATTTGTGAAAAGATATTGGCAAACTAAAATTTTAAACTGTTCTATTTGTCAAAATTGATATTTGCCTTTTCAAAAAAAAAAGGTTATGGTGTGGATAAATTTCCCAATGGCTGTATATTTAGAAAAACGGATTTTCTCGCTTTGGTTGTGAATACCAAAGTTTAATTAATTCCAATGCTTTTCATATCCTAGAGGAGTTTACCTGAATAACTGAAACTTCTTTGACATCAAATATCCCCAGTAAGAACAGATTTTCAAGAGAGAGGGGGGAGGGATCGCAGAACCTGATGATAAATCAAACCAGCACATACAGACGTAAACGCCAGATGAGAGTTAGAAAGCCAAGTCAACGGAAACGGTAAACAATGCGAACTAGGAAGTTGTCAATTCAGACAGCTTGAAGGAATAGAGACGACTGCAAGAATGGTTTCTAACTAGTGTATTGTGTAAGGTTTGTCTTTTGTATCAATGTCAGTAATTGAGATGTTTTGCATTAAAAGTCTTTGGATAAATGGCACGCAACAATTGGTTGTCATTTATAGGTTCTGTAAGAGAGAAAAAGGTGAAAAATATTATTTCATAATGGGATAAAGGTGAAACGACTTTGTAAGGATTGCCATAATGTCTTGGCCTTTCTCTACACTCTTGTTCCCCACTCCTTAAACAATTTCTTTAGAAATCACCCCCTTCCGCCCCCCGCTGAGCCATAAAAAGACAATAATTTTATTGGGAGAATGAAATCATGTCACCTAAATGTTGATTTAACATTTTTATTTACCTATTAATATAACTATGCAATAATAATAATTATCTGGAGTTTGATCATTTATTGTAATCCAACTAGATTACATGCATATTTAAATCGAAACACAAATTAAAGGTGTTAAGATTTTATTTTTCAGCATGGTGATTAATATAAAATTTCTGTGTATATATATATATATATATATATATATATATATATATATACACTTTCAATAAAAAAGAAAATCTCAACAAACCCTCATTTGGCTATTATAAAATTATTTTGGTTGGTAACTCTATAAATGAGCCCAGTCTCATCAGATGGCCATTACATTACATAATGAAAAAAAGGTTGTTGCTTTTTTT
Organism: Doryteuthis pealeii; assembly: GCA_023376005.1. Lineage (NCBI taxonomy): Eukaryota > Metazoa > Mollusca > Cephalopoda > Myopsida > Loliginidae > Doryteuthis > Doryteuthis pealeii. Next base: position 72,165,571 of record CM042157.1, read on the forward strand.
TCTTCTGCCTGATGGTTGCTCTAGGAAGATGGGCATGAAACCAAATGGTCACAGATAAGCATCCATGTAATTAATTATAAATAAAAAAAACTAATATATCTAATTACTAATATTATAATTGCTCTATCACAGATATTGAGCACTCTTAATAATACTGCATATATTACCAGACCACTAGCTCATCAAATGAGATAGCGTTAACCATACATTGTGGCTAGCTCTCTCTTTTTATATATATATATATATATATATATATATATATATATGGGATTGGTAAAAGGGTCAGTCACCTTCCCAAGAATTAAGCCTTCCAGATGGGCAGTGGCATAAAAATAGTCCTAATATTGACATCAGGCAATGAATCCAACCCTTACTTCCTTTTAGACAACCTGGTAAAAATAAAGATGTTTTTTTCTAGAAGCCTGTGCCTTGGGGGAAGGGTTTAACATGAAAGGAAGGAGAATTCTGTGATAGGATTGAATGCAGGATAAAAAAGATATTGCCTGAGGATTACAATTATTTATTTGCATTTTCACTAATGCAAAACTTGATAGAAGGTCAGTTACATAATGTGGGTGTATTATCTATTTTCTCACATGATATGGAATATAACATAAAGTTGTTTCTTTAATACAGGGTGTTTCATAAAGAACTTGACCCAAAGGATAGAATTTATGGACCATATTACCTTTAGGCACCCCTTTTTGATCTTGGTTAAGAAAGGACGTTTTTTCATTTACACCGTCAATATCCGATTGTTTGTTAGGGGTTAGGGTTAGGGGTTAATTTTATAATTTTAAAAAATATCTAAAAATTGTCGAATATTGACGGTGTAAATGAAAAACATGTCTGTTCTTAATCAAGATCAAAAAGGGGTGCCTAAAGGTCATATGGTCCGAATTTATGAGTATGTCAATTATATACTACAATATTAATCAAGGGCATCCAACCATGGTGAAATTGTTAGCAAGCTAGTCTCGCAGATCCATTTCTGTTGGATACCCATACTTGCAACCTTGTGTCACATCCTATCTGTGTCAAACGTGTTGGGTAAATACCAACTATAATATTAGTCATGTAGGAACACTGTATGAAAGACAACAGTATTTAGTAGTTAAAATGATTGTCATGTGCTAGCCTTATTTGTGGATCCATTCCTTCTTCAGGAGAAACTGAGGGAGTTCTTGTAGTGTAATGGTCAACATTTTGACTGCATCATTGTAGTAAGCTTCAGTCATGCTATTACATTCATTTTCGGACTAATACCATTGGGAAAGGTACGAACCCCCTCAACTCCCCAGCTATGGGTTAAATAGTACCACTACTGTTTTTTTTTTTCAAGGATGGCTTTGGCATCAATTAACCGAAGGTTGATATGCCATTGAAAGAAACCAGTTATGAGTACTGCCTTATAGTAGAAAAGTCAGTGGAGCGTTCTATTGTTGGTATCAGCTGCACAGCGAGGAAGTCTATCCCCTTTTCACATGTTTTTGTGTCTGAGGTGGAGTGCCACACCTACCATCAGCTCTCCACTTTACTGCACAGATCCAAGCTGTGCTACTCATGTGCTGAGTTGGCTGAGGGCAAGTATTGAACCCGGAACCTAAACCAGCCCCTAAGGATTTCAGCATGGCCTTTTAAACATGAAAAGGTTCTCCAACCTTTGTAATAGACAAAGATACTTTAAATTTTCTCCAGGCTGAAGTTTTCTGACTAGGTCTTATGTTTTGTACAAAATAAATAGCTTATCTGAAAAGAAGTAACAGATGGCAACATTACTAATTTCAAAACAAGTTTCAAAAGTTTTGAAATTCTTTTAACCTCCCTGTTGTTTTCTGATAAATAAAAATGGAAAATTTTATTTCAGAGAAAAACAGAAACAAGATGGCTATGTATTGTTTTTAATTAAAGTTTTTTTTCATTTGTAGTTTTATTGGTGTAAATAAAATACACTGAAACAATGTCATGCTAACTTTTATTACCAACTTCAACATTCTGTCAAGGAAAGATCACTTCTTTTCATACTGAGGTTAGATATAAAACCCACCATATTTTTTCACATGGCTGATTAACAAGGACAATAAAACATAATTTAATTTTTAATACACAATCATAATTCAACAGAACAATAGACATATCTATTGCATATTTTTGAGCTTATATGGTTCAAGCATATGCCTTAGAGCAGGTGGGTATTTACCCAACCCTTTTGCCATGGGTAGGATGTGACATGAAGTTGCATGGCAAGCATATGCCTTAGAGCAGGTGGGTATTTACCCAACCCTTTTGCCATGGGCAGAATGTGACATGAAGTTGCATGGCCCAAGCATATGCCCTAGAGCAGGTGAGTATTTACCCAACCCTTTTGCCATGGGTAGGATGTGACATGAAGTTGCATGGCCCAAGCATATGCCCTAGAGCAGTGAGTATTTACCCAACCCTTTTGCCATGGGTAGGATGTGACATGAAGTTGCATGGCCAAGCATATGCCTTAGAGCAGGTGGTATTTACCCAACCCTTTTGCCATGGGTAGGATGTGACATGAAGTTGGATGGCTCAAGCATATGCCTTAGAGCAGGTGGGTATTTACCCAACCCTTTTGCCATGGGTAGGATGTGACATGAAGTTGCATGGCCCAAGCATATGCCTAGAGCAGGTGGTATTTACCCAACCCTTTTGCCACAGGTAGGATGTGACACAAAGCTGCGAGTATGTTATATCCAGCAGCAATAGCTCTGTGAGACTAGCTTGCTCTACCACTGTCCCATGATGTGATGAATAAAATGTATTTACTCAACCTATTCGCCAAAGGTAAGATGTGACACAAAGTTGCAATTATGGAGCATGGGGCATCCAGCTAGGATCGAAGGTCAAATGTTGATATACCATTAAACAAATAACAAACCAAACCCACTAATTCGGGTTAACATCAGAATTAGTAGCAGTATAGATACCTTTATTGAAAAACTATTCTATTATACCATATATACAGGGTTATAATGAAGTCTGTGTGCACTTTAAAGGGCACACAAACTTTGTGGACCCCTGTGTGTGTGTTTATATATATATATATATATATATATATAATGATATATAGTCACAGTTTCTGGTCTGCCTTGACATTCCTTTCCATAAAAGTAACAGCGACCACACCAGTCAACCAGTCTAGGAATTCTTGAAAAAGAGGAATCACCTCCTCAAAATATTGGATGAAATAAAATGGAACTTAATACACAACATCTAATGGAGTTTCTCATTTATTTCACACTTTACCCATGCTTCACACAAAATGAAAAATTATGGACACACACACACACATATATATATATATATATATATATATATATATATATATATTGTACACGTGCCATTAAAAGAGAAGGAAGAAAAAAAAAAGCTGAGTCACCAACAAAGCGTTCATCAGATGATGTCTTTGAGGTCAGGCATTGTTTAGAGGCCAAAACATCATTACCACAAGAACAGAATGCCCGCCACCCCACCAAACAATAACAGACTTTGTTGGTTTCCTTTCACATTCTGGGAATGCCTGATGAAACTGCAGCCTGTCACATAATTATTTCTTTTATCTAACAAATTTCCACTCAATGTACATTGATGAAATGATGTAAGATTTGAATTAACTGACAAGATAATGTCAATACACTGAATGTAAAAATGAATTACGGCTGGAAAATTGAGACAACGTTCTGAATAGTTCATAATTTTTTATAAATAGGAGAGAATGAAAGTTTTGACTGATTTATTAAAAAAAAAAAAAAACAAGGATGTTTCAGAAAAATTGATATAATTCATGAACTACTCTGATTGACTGATAAATTATTTATTTATTTATTGATCTACTAGGAAAAAAGAAGACGGGGTTAGGGTTTAGGGTTAGTTTAATGGGAAAATAATGGGTAGATTAATTAACAGATAAAATTTATTCAGAGCGGTTCCCCTTTGTTTATGTTGGAGTTATAGGAAATAACCGATTTCTTGCTATCCACTTAACCCTACCCATAGCAAAAGGGTTGGGTAAATACCTACTTGCTCTGTCATATGCTTGAGCCATGCAAGGCAAAAGGGTTGGGTAAATACTGGCTTGCTCTAAGGTATGTCCTTGAGCCATGCAATACAGAACGAATCTGGAAAGGAAGTGGCCTAATAACACACCAGGTATACCAATTGAACAGATATAATGTTGCAAAACCCGAAATCTGTAAGGATACAGGTGTAACATCACTAATAACCGCCTTTAGTGCATTTCGGCGATGTTTAACAAGACTAATTTCATAATCTAATAACTTGACCAATTCTCATTCAAATGATCTTAAATTTTAACAGCATGCATAGAAAAAATAAAAATTCTATGTTTAATGTTTAAATGCCTTTTCATTTCCAATGAAGAGAATTTACTGATATAAACATATAAAGCCACTAGGAGTGCTTTATCTGTTTAGGAGAGCTATTCTATTGACTGTTCTTTGAGCCACTACTTCACTACAGATTTCACTTCCTCTTCACTGGAACAATGTTTGTCTCTCAAACCCTCTTTCATGGGGCCAAGGATGTGAAATCTGTAGTGAAGAAGTGGCTCAGAGAACTGTCCTAAAGAAAATGGCATTACTTTTTTGACTAACTCTCGTAGATAACTTAATAAAATTCATTGTTTATGAATGATGATCATGCACATGCTGTGTATGATCCTAAACAAGTCATGGAAACAGCACCCCACAAGGAAGCAGTGTACAGCCACCTGACCCCTATCTCACAAACCATCCGAGTGAACTGGACAAGACATGCTGGACACTATTGGAGAACCAAGGACGAACTCATAAGCGATGTTCTCCTGTGGAAGCCAACACATGGACATGCAAGTGTGGGACACCCAGCAAGGACGTACATTGACCAGCTCTGCATGGATAATGGATGCTGCGCAGAGGACCTCCCTGGGACAATGAGTAATAGAGAAGGTTAGCAAGAGATTGTCATGGATATCCGTGCTAATTGCACAACATAATGATGAATGATGAGAAGCTAGTCTAAGTTAAAAATTATCACATAGATCCAATGGGCATAGTAAGGTAATGGGCAGGTATTTAAATAGGTTTGTAAATAGTATTCATAGTTAAGTGGATAGCAAGAAATCAGTTATTTCCTATAACTCCAACATAAACAAAGGGGAACCACTCTGAATGAATTTTATCTGTTAATTAATCTACCCATTATTTCCCATTAAACTAACCCTAGACCAAACTCTAAACCCTAACTCCGTCTTCTTTTTTCCTAGTATATTAATAAATAAATAAATAATTAATCAGTCAATCAGAGTGGTTCCCCTTTTATTAGGTTAGCGTTATAGGAAATAACTAAGAAATCTATGTATTTTTCTTCTTTGTAATATGAGCTTTAATGTAAAAAAAAAAAAAAAAAAAAAAACTTGGAAAAGATAAAAATAGGTTAAAACAAACATTCACATACGTAAAAATCAAATTTATAAAAAAAATGAGTTAATTTTCTTAAATATCCTAATTTAAATTAGTTTAGCCAAATTAACTCTTTGAATAATTTTGAGACCATGCCAAATACTCTCTTTTTTTTCTTCTTTTTTTAAAATATATTGACCAAAAATAATCCAATAGTATTGCTTGTAATATTTATCAGGTGAGTAGAACTTGGTTTGAAAAAATAACAGGAAAGAGAGCTACTGACTAAATTCTGTTTGAAACACGTGTGTTCACTCTTGTGTGTTGATTATGTTTTTCATCCAACATGTCTTTGATCAGCTCCAGACTTCCATACAAAAAAAAAAAACTGCTTTATGTGTGTATGTGTGGAGTGAGGATCTTTATCTTAATTTAGATGATTCTAAGCCACAAGTCTTTCATACTTGAATATTTGCCATCATGGAAGTTTCAAGATTTAAAAAAAAAAAAAAAAAAAAAAAAAAAACAAAAAAAAGTTTTAATATAATTAAATATTATATTGAGTTAGAAAGACTAATGAAAGTACTCCTACTTGTGACCTTGTGTCAAATTGGGTAATTTTATTTATTATTTTTTTTTTTTTTAAAGACACATTGGATCTAAAGGGTAACGTTTATTGAGGGTCTCTGAAACGCGTTAATAATTGAAAGAAAAAGGGACCAAGTTACCTTTAAGTACTCAGGGGCGACCTGGATTCAGAAGGACATGTTTCGCTTTGCACCGTCAACATCCGGTTGTTTGTTAGGGTTAGCAGTTAGTTTTATAATTAAAAAAAAAATGCGTCTAAAAATCGTCTGGTAACAAACAACCGGATGTTGACGGTGCAAAGCGAAACATGTCCTTCTTAATCCAGGTCGCCCCTAGGGTGCTTAAAGGTTACTTGGTCCAAAAAAAGAAATAATAGAAAAAGAAATTGCGCAAATATTGGGTCAAAAAGAAAGGGTTTATTTGGAATTTGGAAACAAAAAAATTTGTTTATTTTTTTTTGGGGGGGTGTATATGGGTGTCCAATGAATGAAATTAGACAACTCTAATATTCAAAGTATAAAAAAAGAACTAGTAAAAATAAAGTATCTAAACTATCTAAATGAAGAAGAAGAAGAAGAAGAAGCTACAATGGAATTACTTGTATATCAGTGACTTGGTGCAATAAGTTGGCGGGTGTAGAATTTCATGATCTCTAAATAAAAAAAATCATTGACACAAGACACAGCAGCTCCTTATCCTGGTTGCTGAATGAAATTAATTTATATAAGAATAAATGGATATGTGTGAGTCTATTCATTAATAGAAATACACAGACTAACCAGAAATATCTGGTTTCCATGTTGTATCATGGAGTAAAAAGTTAGAACTGATTAACTAGTGTTAAAGGCAAAAAAATACACACGATGAGAATATTATATGAAAGAAAACCAAATTTGAGTCAAAACTTGAATTAAAAGGAATTTCTCTCTCTCTATATATATATATATGCTCCCCATCCCCCTGGGGTTGAGCACTTTGGAGGGGATTTCGCTGACGACCGCCAACTAAAGCGTAAACGTAACGCTCTCCTATAAAAAGGGATGGAGCACTATAGGACAGCCTTTACATACATACGGATGCGTGTAATAAAACAGTTAAAATCCCCTTCGCATTCGGTGGGTGACGATAGCCAAGTGGTTAAGCCGTCCAACTGATGCTGAAACGATCGGATTTCTATCCCGATTGTAGGTAGCTCACAGATGTCTAGCCACACTGAAGAGACTTGATAAGTCGAAACACGTGTCTGTGGATGACTATATATATATATATATATATATTATATTATAAGAGTACATGAAAAGAATTAAGGGTATACAATGGTTTCAATCCAAATTATTTCATCAGGACCCTAGCCTATGCTTAACTAAGTCGATGTAATTCCTTAGTTAAACTTAACTCTTTTCCTCTACTACTATAACTATTATTATTATCTTTACTAGTACAAAATAAAAAAAACACCCTCCGGGCGATGTAAAGATAGATTTTTGAAACATATTGCCTGGGTCGGTGGGAGTAAAAAATTCAATGTCAGCTAATTGTACCCTGAGTAAGTAAAATCATCAAATTCATTAAAGGATTAAAAAATAAAACAATTTGAAATGTAAACTTTAAATATGTATTAAAATAAAACAAACTATATATGGATATATAATACCAGTCATGTATTTATTAAAACTTGTTTTAAAACAATGAGGACTGTCTAATGTTGCATGTTCAAATTTTGAGTATCTATTCTATGTTATGACTATTATGGGTATAGTGACGTAAGCAGTGACGTAATTTTTGTTACAGACAAAAACCAGAAGCGAATCTCCATTATGAATAGATTATTATTTCTCTATTTTTAACACATTGAGCACTTTTGGATAATTTATTGATGCCACTGCAACGGAAAGGTTAAAGTTGGATACTATATATATATATATATTATATATATATATATATATACAACTGAACTTTGTTTTTAGTAAGATGCTGTATTTATGACTGTTGCTCTACTTGGAATTAATATGCAATTCTCTAATTATATAGAAAATAATTTTTCAATTAGATGTTCTTAATTACTGAAAAACTTACGTCATCGTCAAGAAGCTGGTGAGTTAATGGGGTCTTGAATTGGTTACGTCAGGGGTTATTACAAGATCTTGTGTATTACAGTTCATAGGGTACTATGAAATCTGTGTGGGAAGGAAAAATGGCCACTGGTTGTGCATCAGTGATTTGGGGAAGACAAAAATCACAAGAGCGACATAGAGGAGGTACTGTTTGAGTTTTGTCAGTGGATTAATGCTAGAAAAGTTTAGGACAGGAAAGTTAAAGTGTGTGTGTGTGTGTGGGGGGGGGCTGATGCTAAATGGAGATAATGATATGTCTAAGTCAGTAATTCATACTAGTGAATATAAAGAAAGGTTTGTTCACTTTAAAATGATAGTAAATGGTATTCACCTCACTACCTGTTCTAGGCTAGCTATGACCTGTAGAACCAGGGTCAAATTTTAAAATGCTAAAATTTTAAAAACGGTATAAACACACATTTATTTAAACTTTTTTTTTTTTTTATTCAAATATGTTTAAAAGTGATGAAGATTGAATTATTTTTAGGATAACCAATTTCACATTTTGTCCATAGATTAAATCTAAGCAACCGGTAAAGCCAGGATCAAATTTGAAATGCTAAAATTTTCAAAACAGTATAGACAGATCTATTTAAACTTAAAAAAAAAATCAAATATGCTTAAAAGTGATAAAGATAAACTTATTGGTGTTACTTTGGTATACAATCTGCGTGCCAATGTAATCTATGAAAGTCAAACTATTTTAGTATGTTATCTAAATATATCGTTTATCAGTATTATTGAATAAGTAAAAATAAAGTCGTCGAAGTGGTCTAAAATCTATATCAGCCAGACAGCGATGGAGTCTATCCTCTTTTCACTAGCGCTAGTGAAGTTTCCTCCGGACATACATATACACACAACTGCCCTTTATATATGTATAGATAGATAATTTATTTATATCACCTAAAGGGACCGGTTTAGCTCAGTCGGTAGAGCACCAGCCTAGGAATTGCAAGGTTAAAGGCTCGATACCAGTCTCCGCCAATTCAGCGCATGAGTAGCACAGATTGAGTAATCTGATTTGTGCGGTAAAGTGGGGACCTAAAGTGGGGAATTTTAGAACGAATTATGTTCAAGAATCGAGGTTCCACTGAAATTATACGAATTGTTGATGAACATCTTAACTTATATAATCTTTTCATGCTGGCATAATCCAATTATCCGTAAATTCCATTTTGAGATAATTTTTCATAATCATGAAATCTTGACCGAGTGACATAATTAAAAATCAAATTATTTCCTGGAAATTAATCTTATATTCATTACAGACTTTCTCCTCTATCAATAATAAATATTTTTCGTTAAGTCACGCACGCTCTCTCTCTCTCTCTCATATATATATATATATATATATATATATATATATATATATTGTGTGTGTGTGAAGACTGGGTGACTTGGTGACTTAACGAAGAATATAAAATATCGAGTTGGTCGCAAATTCAACCGTTGATAAAATAATTGACCAAATAAGTCGGGGGTGGGACGTTATAAAGAATATAAGAGTGCTCAATACGTTTGGAGAGCAGATTTAGTAAAATGGTATAGAAAACCCTGATGATCCGAATGAGGTGAAACACGAGTAGAGTATCTGACTATACCATTTTACTATACATATGTGTGTGTGGATGATATTTAGTGTTTCCCTGATAGGATTCCTTGGCTTGATTTCCAGTTACATGTACTTCTAGGTAGCTACTTGGGATCGAAGGGTTAAATCTTTCTATTTATTCCATCTCAACACAATGACATTAAAATGTTAATACCTCTGTAAACTGGAACAAAAATTATAACCTATTGGCAAACAGATTTCTTTTTTAACACGACATTTAAAAAAAATTTTAAGCCTCAAAGATTCTTAAATTAAAAAAAACCCCATAAAAACCAACAAAACAATCATTCAACTAGTGCTATCCATAAGCGATGTGAACAGTACTTATCAAGGCTAAACTTTAGTCTTTTTGGGATCAGTTGTACTAATCCCCCACCACCACCACTATTTGCCTACAGTGCAATTGACCTACTTTGACCCACTGACCTGCTGACCACGTAAACACTCCTTGTCTGTCTTAAACAAAACAAATCTAGAAGCAAAACAATTTGACCAACAGGATAATTTTCATTTTTTTAAATCCCCAATTTAGATCAGATCATATTTCTTCTTAAATCAAGGGTTGTTGGGACACCTGCAATGTCATATAGTAACTATTAATTATGAAATTTTGTGATCAACTTTGACCTCCGAGGCCAATGGAATGTTGGGACTATCTCGGTCAGCTTTTAGTAATGATGTGTCTAGAATATTCTAATACTAGAAGCGCGGCTACCCAGTGTCAGCGCCCCCCCCCGTATGTTGATTTGTTTACTCTTGAGATTGACAAATGCTTGACAAGTAGATTTTCAATGCTATTTGTATGTATATTATATGGATATTTTAAATATTTTCGAATTAACAATGAAGATGAGGACAATAGTCCGAATAACGCAGATAATACTAATCTTCGAATATAAATCAAATCTTGGTTAAACTTGCAAATCGCCGTCAAAATTAAAACAGAAACTTATTTGGTGGTGATCCATGACAGTTTAACTACAGTGTATGAATGAACTTTTTTGCGAATTGGGTTAGGGGTTTGGGGATTAAGGTTGTTTTTAATTACGTATTGCTTAAAAACAACAACAATAACAAAAAACCCCAAATTACTATACATTAATGTTGAAAAATATTTTTTTTAAAACCAAGTTTAATTGAAATTATACATTGCAATACTAACACAAACAACTGAGACTAATGTGTCTACCGTTGGATTCAATAATTAATTTCAATGGTTAATTAAATTTATAGTAATTTTTTTAAAGCAATACGAAATTAAAAACAACCTTAATCCCCAAACCCCTAACCCAATTCGCAAAAAAGTTCATTCATACACTGTAGTTAAACTGTCATGGATCACCACCAAATAAGTTTCCGTTTTAATTTTGACGACGATTTGCAAGTTTAACCCAAATCTTCATATTTTTTGCACAAAAAGCAAGAACTGGGGGATATCTAATGTTTATATATATATTTACTTTGTCGTTAATTGTTTTATTTCCGTAATTTCATCCGGATATACATACACACACCAATTGACATTTATATGTGTAGATAGATATAGATTGCTTAAGCTTCCTGTAAGGTATTGCGTTTTTATTTACAGTACCATATTACTGCATTGTAGTGTAGTTATCTACTAAGCTTTGCATAGTCAGACACACAGTCCTCAAATTGTTTATTGGTACCTGCTGTTCCTAAGTAATCGCTAATCTAAGAACTGAATATCGATACTTAACTCCAGGATATGTCGTGAACATGCATGACCTGATCCTAGCATTCTGCTGTAGTTGTTATCCTAAAATAAATGCCCTACATCAGTGGTTCCCAAAATGGGCCACAGCAAATTTCAGGTGGGCCAAGGAAATATTATAATTCTATATAAAGTGTGTGCATCAATATGGTTGTATCTCGATTGAATAAATATCTTATGAAAAATGGAAATATTTTTTCTATTATAATAATTTCACGGACCACAACAAAATTCTGCTTTCAAAGTGAGCCATGAGCTGAAAAAGGTTGGGAACCCCTGCCCTACATAATCAGGGTTTATTTTTGTATTTCTTTCTTTAAAGTTAAGTTGGCGGAGTGGCCTATTATCGGTATCAACCTGACAGTGATGGAGTCAATCCCCTTTTCGCTAGAGTTAGACCATCCTACCGTCAGCTCCCCACTTTACCGCACAGATCAGATTACCCAATCTTTGCTACTCATGCACTGGATTAACGGGGACTGGTATCGAACCAGGATCCTTCAGATTCTGAGATGGGTGCTCTACCGACTGAGCTAAACCGGCTCCTTAAGTAATAAATGATTAAGTTTATTATTGGAAACTGAAAGGGGGGGGGGGCTTGTAATGCTGTAATTTGTCAACGGGCCTTAGAAAACGCTAACTTTATCACCTGTAGAGGAGTAACACCCCCCCAAAAAAAGGGGGGGAGTTACTCACCATCAGACAGAGTTTAACGTCACACCTAGGACACTAAAACCCTAAGCCACCTCCTTCTAGCACATATATGATAAAAAGGGTTGGGGGTTGCTATAAACGCAATACAGTCGGGACAATCATATAGGTACTAGGGCTTGACGTCCATGACGAACGAGTTGGGAAAATACCTAGTTTATTGTAGGTAAGTCGAGCACTGGTTGAACTTTGGGATGAATAGATGGACTAAGAACTTTTCAGTATCCTTCATAAAGTCTATAATCACAGTGTTTAAAATTAACTTAAAATGAAGACAATTTTCAAGATATGTTTTTGTTTTTAATTAACTCCTTTCCCGAAATCTTGTCTATATTAAATGATTAGTTTTATAATATACAGGCAGTAATTTTTAGCACTCTTAAAAGTTTCTGTGTTGTTTTTTTAATTTTGTTTGTTTGTCACAGCAGACCCTGCCGCCATCTTAAATGTGTGCAGCTCTTGTGCATTCTTTAACCTTGACTTGTACTGACCTAGTTGGTGACAAGAACTTGCTTGTGTGTAAGACAGAAACACAGAACCGACTTTATTCTTTGAGAAACCCACTTTTCCTCCTTTCAGTAAACTTGATGTTTTGAGAACTCAAAAGTGAGTAACCAGGCCAGGAAGATTTCTATGTACCATTCATTGACTTGCCTGTCCATTTCTGTCTAAGACCGAATTTCTTTTTTGAGAAGGGGGGTGGGAGAGATATGAAGCCACAAATATGAATCAAATAACATCTAACACGAATTCAAATGGTAGAATATAGAGTTGTCATTGACAGGTTTACTATACATATATTCTACCATTTACGAGGGTCGGTCGAAAAGTTCATAGGCTGACCAAGATATTGTCATGTAATATAGGCGTCTAATTTGTTATGTCCCATTGTGGTGCAATAGTTAGCAAGCTAGTCTTACAGATCCATTACCACTGGATGCAAAACCTTTTTTAAATATAAACTTATATATATATATTGAAGATACTAGAAATCTGAAACACGTGTAGCTGAAGTAAAATAAAGATTTTTGAAAAACAAAATCCAAAGCAATTTGATGACCTATATATATATATATATATATATATGATAAGTTGTAAACATGATGTGTTTGGAATGGGTTTTTTTTTTTGCCGACAAATTTTTGGGAGAATAAGTGCTTAATTGGAGTCGTACCTAATTTTGAAAATTAATTAATAATGAATTATATATATATAATATATATATATATTATATATATATATATATATATATATATATATATATATAACTGTTTATACAGAGGTTTTAGGGAGCATTTACCTAAGGTTCTGGTTATTGCCTTCTTCAGAAATGCGTCATTTCATGTCTTCTTCTTACATTTGTAATTGAGCACTTTATTTTCCTTTATTTCATCTCAGAAAAAATACCAATATATATATATATATATATATATATATATATATATATATATATATATAAGGTGTGTCATAAATGTATCGAGGTTGAAGCTGTATTTACCAAGATAGAAATGAACAATGAATGGAACGTTAATTTTTTTACAATTTTTTAAAATTTTAGAATACAAGGTGTGTCAAAAAGTACAAAAAATCTCGATACTTTTTTGACACACCTTGTATAGTTAAAAAAAAGAGAAGAAAATTACAAAAATGAAATATATTTCTAATTAATCTAGGTACCAACTTAAAAAAAATATGTAGGCGGGAAGGGGTAGGGGAGAAAAAATCCTTTTAAAGTTATTAAGAATGTTATATTATTATGGACAATCAATTCGAGTAGGGAAATGTCTGCTATAAGACGACGTCAGCGACGACGACGACAAGCTGTTGTTAAGTCTGTCTCCTTGTAATTACTCTGACATAGTAACACAAATATTTTAATTGTTTAGTTAAAAGAAAGGGAAGGTAAAGAAGAAGAAAAGAATAAAAGCAAGAGCTAGTACCAATCATTTTCTTGTCAGTTTAAGGTTAAAGGGGGGAAAAAGCCAACATAGTGCAATTATTGGCAAACAAGTCAAACTAACACGAAGATAATCGTACCTCTGTCCCATTAGAGTAGTTAGATTTTAATGTACGAAGTATATGGTGGACATGTGACAACTATTATGGGATATATATAATTTTTCATCAAATTTTCTTTTTATATTTGGTAATAAGTGCCGTGATTATATATGAAGACACTTTGAAGTTCAGAATATGTGACAATTATTATCTTGTCGTAAATATTTGATAAAGCTTAATTTTGGCTGAAGGCCAAAAATATTGAATGCTCAGTGAAAATCACTCGCTAGTTATGATCTAGCAACCTAACTTGCTAAACTATTAACCCCCCCCTTTCTTTTCTCATTTGGATATGTGACAGTTATTGTCTAGTTTTGATCTTGATAAAATATAGATTATATCTTATTATAATGGAGATTATGTGTTTTCCTGTCTATAACCGAAACTATATCACTACTCAGGTCACAATTCCCTTAGTTATTAACGTCACATTCTCCATGATTTCATTTTTATTTAAACCTCAATTATTAATAAAATTGTTTTACATTATTGATACTGTTGACCATATCTACATACTAGATATCTACCACGGACCCCACGTGTACGGGTTAGGCACAAGGTCCTGTTAATGTGGGACCACCCACAAACCATGACTCATGGGTGGCGAGTGCAAAAAATGCTTTGATACCGTCGGCATTCCCCCTCAGGCACTGGGCAATAAACCCAGCCCTGCCCTTTTAAATCAAGCAGGTGTTTGTGTGTGGGGGTGGCCCCTGGAATCAACGATGTTAGCTTAATGTCCGGGGCCGAACCACTGGCCCCCCCCCCAGTCGAAACCGGTGTTAGATAGGTATTTGCCTCTCATTTATAAGCTTGTGACACAAGGACATTTTTATGTGGGCTCACTCACAAGCCGAGGTTCATGGGTGGTAGGTACAAAAAATGCGTTGATCCAATCGGCATTCCCGCTCAAGGGGGCGCCTCAGGCACTGGGCAATAAACCCAGCCCCGTCCCTTTAAATCAAGGGTGCAGGTGTTGCCTGGGGGGATGGCCCCCTGAGATCAACGATATTAACTTGTAAGGTCCAGCGGCCAAAGCTCACTGGACTCCCGGTCGAAACCGGAGTTCGATATGTTGGACATATCTACATTCTAATAACATGCAATTGTATTTATATATACAACAAAACAGCGGTTTACAGTGTGAACGGAAAGGTTAATTTGTATATTGATATTAAAAATTTCAGGTATTTTATCTTTTTTGATTATACCCTCCTCTGTTTCAAATCTTTATATCTACATTATTTAGTTTCATTAGCCTTTCTAATTAATAATATAATGTTTTATTACATTAAACTTAAAATACTTGCACACGGAGGGTGCATATATTTGCAAGTCGTAAGTAATATAAAGAATTCAGATCATAGGTAAATTATAAATAAAAAATAATTTTATCTAAAGATTTTTAAATAGTTGATTTTTTTAAACAATTTTTTTGTAGGGGAGGGATATTTTTTGTATTAATCATATATTTTGTTAGTTATATGTATCTACTCAACCCTCCACTATGAATAGGTACAACATAAAGTCAATTTTTTTAAAGCAGAGTACAATTGGTTTGAATTAAGTTTTCCTTCTCTTTTGACTGGTTACCATGCAAAGGTTAAAGAGCTCATTCTGCCCTACTATTTACCCATAGTATGTGAAATGCAATAGCCTCGTCTAAGATTTGAACGGGTCAGCGTATCCATTTCCTACAAACGATAACCGTTAGGCACCGAGACCTCTATAGTTATGTTTTTTGTTGTTATCAGATCATAAAACAGGAATATATAATAATAATTAATAATATATAATAATAATAATTTATTAAATGATACTTCAAAGGAGTCTAATAATAGACGAGAAAAACTTTCTATCAGGGACCCCACTCTCAAAAAGTGTTTTAATACTTTTGAGAGGGTCCCTTGGAAAAGATTTTTCATTTATCCTCCTCATTTCATTCATTTTTCCATTAATTTTTAACTATATATATATATATATATATATATATATATATTACTATAGAACATGGTCTATTATTGGTTGAGGTAGTTTATATTGGGTACTTGAGGTTTGTTTTGAGTCACTAATAATTAAAAAAAAACAAACCAAAAACGAGATTTTGATTATTGATTTTATGGCTGGCAGGTACTTTCCTCCCACCCTCTTCCCCATTCCAGTATTGTATAGGACCAAGTAACTATTTACAATAAACATAGTATCAAAATCCTTATGAATGTCGAAGTTTTATTTCACTATTTATCTGGATTTTTTTTAGATGAGGTTTGATAATTAGTATTATTAGGATTATTCGGGTTATTGCCCTCATCTTCATTGTTATCTGTACAACGTTTCGGCCGATTTACCCTCCAGCCTGCTTCAGGTATTATATCAGGAGCCATCTCGGACTTTTTATTTCACTGATTATCATAGTTATTTTGAATACTTTTTCTGCAAATCTTAAATTGATGGATATTCATTTTAATAGGATATAGAAATCTTTTTTGGGGGCTAGTTGAGCTCAGTTGGTAAAGCACGCATAGGAATCTCAAAATTCCTGGTTTGAAAATTTAAAGTAAATAAAATAATAATTTTGATATTTCGGACTGTTGTTCTCGTCTTTATTGTGGTGTGTATTTTCTATATCTAATCACATTTCTGTCAATAAGTCTGGTGGCATTTTGTGCTGTTTGAAGCGCCTTGCACTAGTGGTAACGATATTTTGACTCTGAAACCACGTTTAAACTCAAGGTTATCGTCTGATGATTTCATTTTAAGGTAATTAAGAAACAACTAAACAAGGTTACAGTGGCCCATACTGCAATAAAGATGAGGACAACAGTCCGAAATATCAAAATTATTCATACAGACAAATAAATAAAAGTAAAAGAAAAAAGGGCATTCTTATGAGTAGATTTGCCAGTTAATGTGAACACTTTCTGGTTAAGTTTCATTATTTTTCTTTTACACTCTTTTTTGAAGAATTCATAAAATAAATGCATCTGAGGGATGAAAAAGATTCTTTATAAGGTGCGCGCGCACACACACACACACACACACACAGAGTTCCAATAACCTGCATTTTGGTTGAACCCTCTTGATATTATTATTACAAAACTATTCCTTACAGAAGAAATATTTTTGAAGTTAACATTTCAACATTATTTGATTGAAAATCTATTAATAATGGAGATTCGCTTCCGGTTTTTGTCTGTAACAAAAACAACGTCACTATACCCGAAATCGTCATAACATAGAATAAATACACTCAAATTTGAGCATGCAACATTAGACAGTCTCATTGTTTTTTAAAACAAGTTTTAATAGATACGTCCCCAGTATCATATATTTATATATAGTTTGTTTTATTTTAATAATATTCAAGTTAATAGAACTTAGTTTCGATTTCAAATTGTTTTTTTTTTTTTTACTCTTTAATAAATTTGATGATTTCATGATTTATGGTTCAAACTCTCCGACATTTAATTTTTAACTTCCATCTCCTCAAGCAATATCTTTCAAAAATGTATTTTTACATCGCCCCGGAGGGTGTTTTTAATTTTGCTAGTGAAGATAATCACATAAAATGCCAATAGGAGGATATAGTGAATAAAACAACTGCAATTGTGACAAATTAAATGTGCAAACATTATTAGATAAGAAAAGATATTGGAAAGAAAAACTATGATTGGATGAATGAAAAAATAAATGGGATAATTTTTTTTTTTTTCATGCTTGTATAAAAAAAAAAACAACAGCAAATAAACAAAAACAAGTAAAGTAAAATTGATCTCAAAGCTTTCTCATTTAAAAAAATGTTTGTTTGATGTATAAACAATATTTAATTACACACGTGGTGTAATGGTTCAAGTCGTAGGAAATGGAATCACCGATGCGAGTTCAAATCTTAGACAAGACGGTTTGTATTTCACCTAGCGCTAATACCCTTGGAAAGGTATGAATCCAACTAATCCCCCTTCAGCTATAGGTAAATAGCAGGCAGATTGGGCTCTTTAACCTTGGTTGGTAACCAGTCTAGGAGAATGAAAACTTGAATTCAAACCTGTTAAACTCCGCTTAAGAAATTGACCTGGTGTCATATCCTGCTTGTGCTGAGGGCATATATATATATATCTATTAATATATATATATATATATTAATATATATATATAAGTGTTTCCTTGATAGGAATCAACCAAAATTGGAGAACTCAAATGTACATATAAAGATTTGCGTATATATTTTTTTACATATACAGAGTAGTATTAAAAAACAAAAAAATCATTGAAGATCATACGAATATGACCGGGGTGTAAGGTCTTGAAATTAGTAATAATTAGACTGAGGAGCAAAGAAAGGCTGAAATAAATTTATATCTGTACCAAGGTGTATATTATATATATATATATTATATATACAATTACATTATTTCACCATACAGATATGAGTAAGTTTTCAGTCAGTTACTTCCTATTTTATTTTTTGCTGAACCGTTAAGTTACGTCTCAAAATGACAAATCTGGCATAACTCACAGGTGACACATACCGGACATACTTACTGGTTGAGGAAGGGAAAGACTAAAAAATATGGCGGATGACTGAATTGTAGCTAGCTGGAGACGTAATTTTGGAATTAACTGTTCATAAAAAATTAAAGAAAAATGAATCTAATTACTGAATTGTGATATTATATCATATATATATATATATATATATATATATATATATATAATATATCTCACATTTCTACATAATTGTGTTGTACACAAGAACAAATTTTCATGGATAGCTATTTTGTTTAAAAGCAACAAAAATCCTAACATTCATATTTAGTGCGTTGGACATAAAAAACTTAAACAATAAACATCGTTTTAATTTTCACATGTTATAAAAAAAGTTTTACCCATTAAAATAATGTTACCCCCCGCCATTAAAAAAAAAGAAAAGATTTTATACAATTATTTGAATTTGATTAAAGTCTCTGATGTCCTGCACCCCACTCTTATATGTGAAATGTCTCAGTGACCATAGCTTGGGTCCTTTAAAAATGACCTTGATGCCGGAAGAAAGGAATTCGGCGTAAAAAGCCACCTCACAAGTTGTTATTACGGTGAGAAGGGGAGAGGAAAGAGGGGGGCTATCATCGCAGATACTCAATTTACGTTTAGCTTGGTTGGTTTTTTTTAACGTAAACTTTATTATTGCAGTTTGCAAGAAAGCCAAAAGGTTTTTGTTTTGAGTTAAAAGGCAGATTTTTTTGCGGGTTATGAATTTTACCCCTATAAAGA
>CM042157.1:72185098-72212987 GCA_023376005.1 Doryteuthis pealeii
CGCCTTGATATTTCTGGGTAATTAAAACCAGTAACCAAAAATTAACGTTAGAACAAACAAAGAATGACCCAACTTAGAGCACCAAATTTAGGATCTACTTCTTTGTTATATATTTTAAAAAGCACAATTCTGGGGTTATATGTACGTAAAAAAATAAAGAATTTAATTTATTTTATTGGTTAAGATTTTCATCATGAAAGAATTGTCGTTTAATTTCAAGCTAAATAATTTTCATTATTATTTTTTTGCGATAGCTAATTAAACTTTAACACCCTCAAATTAGGGAAGCAAGTTATTCACGATTTCCAAAGATTTAAAACATTTAACTTTTTTCTTAAAAAAAAAAAAAAAAAAAAAAAAAAAAAACCCAACAAAAACAACCAAATATTTAAATTTAGTATTTAGAAAACACGAGACTTTAAGCCTACGTCGATATTGATTTTCTTTGTATACTTGTTTTGCTTACTGACGTATGTGTCTTTTGGGTGAACTTTTTTGTTGTTGAAAATCCAATATTTTGATTTGTGTTGTAAAAAAAAGAAAAACAAAGAAAAAAAAAAGAGGGGTTAAGCGTAAAAAGTTTTGTTTTTCTTTTGTTACAAAATTCAAATAAATGAATACCAAAGACTAGATGACACCAACATGTTTGTTTTATAACTTTTTTTCTAGCTAGACTCATTCTGCACAAATGTCGAAGAATTTTTTAAAGTGATCTTATGTTTATTTACCGCGGTGTAAACTGGATATTACCAAAATAAAGATTCTCAAAAAAAAATTCGTGTTTATTAGAGAACAAGACTATATTGTAAGAAAGAAGGATTTATAGTTTGAAATTGGAATTTAAGAAATAAACAATCTGCTGCAGATGCGCTCGAAGATCATATGGCACACCGACTCCCTGCTGATGATTTCGAATAAATAGTTGAGTGGCGATGCTTACTAACAACATCCTGCTCCGTTCAATAATAAGGAAGTTTTTTTTTCTTTTTTTCTTATCTGAAGCTGAGCATGATTGTAGGAATGAAAAAGAAAAAGAAAGTGCAATATTTGTCTTCTTACGTACAAATAACATTTCTGCGCTACTAATGGCACGAATGCGGCAGGAGATAATATAATTTAGAATTACGTATAAAAAGCATTAGCATTGTGCTCGGTACATCAACCCGGAACACTTCTGAGATCATAGGGTTGTGGTTTCCCGTATTTAATGCTTATTTATATCGTAGAATACGATTCTAATGATAATTCATTAGAATTCATATTTTACGATATATATTATCTCTTGCGCGCTAGTTTTGCAAAGTACCAAATTCCATTTCTTTTCAATCTTAATTTAATGCTCGCGTAGAAAAAAAAACCCAACAACAAAAAAAACAACATAGTAAAAGGAATTAGAAAGCCTTAAAATATATACAAAGGGGGGAGAAAAGAGACAGTAGAAAGGAAAGATAAAAGGTAAAGATAGGTTTTTAAAAGTGAAGCTTACAGCTGAGTAGAAAAGTGTATCTATGGAATTCTGGTTTTCAAAACTTTCTCTCTGAATGGACATGTTGTCGCCGATCTCTTTAACATATCTATTTATTAGGTGAGAAAGGAACATTCATGACCATATTGGTTTCATGCGAGGCAATCATCAGGTGAAGATGTTTCCAATAATACTGCTTTGGTATGCCATTCCAGCAAAAGTTGAAACAGTGACCATCCCACACTATATATATATATATATTATATATATATATACATACATACACACACACACACCACACACACACAAATATGTGTGTGTGTGTATATATATACATCCATTACACACACACAATATGTACTTCTAAGGGTGTAAAGAGGGGAAAAACAATACCTTACATTGTAATGTCAGGATGAGACTCATCTTCAACAAAATAATAAACATTTTTTTTTTTTTTTTTTTTAATAATATCTAAAGAACAATAACAACAACAAATTTGCCTGCACAGCAAAATCTCTTAATATTTTGGAACATTGCATAGTCATAGACACTTCAATGTTTTTTGTTTTTTTCTTCTTTTTCTTTTTTAGTGTCCATTTCCTGGTGGACAAAATTCTAACAATTAACATCCTTCATCCAAAACCATCAAGAAAAAAGAAAAAAAAAAAGATTTCTCACTTTTTTTTTATGACCAAAATGTGAAATTATAAACTATTTATCATACCTCATCTAAGTTCATTAAATCCTCACATTTATTAGCAGATTGGGTTGTTGCTTTTAGTCTTTTAGTCTTTTACAAATATCAAAATATAAATGTTCTCTTAACTCTATAACATTCCTCAGTTGTATTTGTTATTTTACCAAATATCCTCCATATGAACCTGCCCAGGCTATGTAGTTCAAAGAGGAAAAAAAAAGAAAAAAACTTTGACTCTACTCCATCGTCTCTCGTAGACGGAAAGCTGCCACTATCCACTACCTTAGTGTACTTTCAAAATCCACTATACCCACAAGACAATCTTCATAGACACACCTGGGAGCACTTAGACATGTATGTCATAACCTCAAAAGAAATTACTGTCTTCATGTTCAGACAAGTCCTCTAATGCTCCAAGTCTTGTAAATCTTTTGTAATCTTTTTCGCACATGTATACTCACATGTTCTGGAGATCTATCCAAGACTTTAGGACATCTTTTTATTCTAATGCTCTTCCAGAAAACTATAAATTCTGTTAGAATAATTCATCTGTATTTCATCCCTTTTTTTTTCTAATATAACAGAACTATAGATGTTACATTTGCACATCTATTTCATGTGCTAAAATGTTAACAGTTTGAGTTTTCCTTCTGCTAGACTGGTTCCCTATCAAGGAAGACCCTAGTCTGCTACTATTTACCCATAACTGGAGGAAGAATTGTTGGATGCATACCTTTCCAAGGGAATTAGTGCTATTTGAAATACAACCAAGATTGAACTTGTATTGCGGAGTCCATTTCTATGACGATAACCATTACACAACATGCCTCTAGCTTGGTAAATATATATTTATATTGTAGGAACCACATTATCAGAGAAAAGTTTTAAGTTTTCCCCTCGGATAATTCTGGAAGATATTTGAGTTAAGGGAAAAAGCAAGAGTTTTTTGGTTTTGCCGGTAGAGCATCTGCCTAGGAATCACAAGTTTCCAGGTTCGATACAAGCCCTCGTTAACTCAGCGCATGAGTAGCATAGCTTGGGTGGCCTTATCTGTTCGGTAAAAGCAGCATCTGGAAGCTGTGGCACTCCACCTCAGAAAAAAAAAAAATCTCTGTGGTCTAGCACTAGTGAAAAGGAGATAGACTCCCTCACTGTTTGGCTGATACTTACAATAGGCAACTCTGCTGACTTTTTTTTTACTATAAAGTAAGTTAATTTGGCCTACTGTCGGTATCAGCCGGAGAGTGAAGTTTATCTCCTTTTTGCTAGTGCTAGACCAGGGAGATTGTTTTTTGCTGAGGCAGAGCACTACACCTACCGTGAGCCCCCACTTTACCGCACAGATCAGGTTACCCAATCTGTGCTATTCATGCGCTGAGTTGGTGGGGACTGGTATTGAACCAGGAACCTTGTGATTCCTAGGAGGGTGCTCTACGACTGAGCTAAACCAGAAAAACTAATTGTTTTGTTTTTAAAGACTTATTAAACTTAAAACATAATATACTAGCAGGACATGTGGATATACCAGCGTATGATAATTTAATTATTACAACATTTGATATGTTTACTTAAGAGCTATTGAAAAATAGTTCAATATGTAAAAAGTATAATAATCTTGATTTAACTCCACTCTTTTTTTCTTTCTTTCTTTCCATTATGTTGATTGAAAAAGATTAGCAATATCGCTTCAATGTGCTCACCCTCTCTCTCTATCTTTCCCTACTCACTTCTTTTTTTCTTATTATATTTTTTTCTGTGTAGCATGTCCTTTGTCTTCCCTTTCTTTATAATAAAATCAGAATGGCTCATTTTTAGCTGAGGTGATGATACTCATCACAAATAAGAATTCAGTGGATAAGGGACATCAGATAATCAGTATTTACATTTTTGCATTTCCTCTTGGATGATTGGACAGTCTCATTTTTAACCAGAGGGTATTGCAATATGATGACATCATACTTTTAAGGAACACCACTATTAATGTATAGATTTGCAGAGATGCTGATAGGTATGCGTCCTGCGTCCCTGACACAAAAATCTAAAAGGACACAGTAAAATCATATCCATGCATCCCAGTGTTTTTCTTTTTTCTTCCTCATCATTCCAAGCTAACTGTAAATACATTTAGATAGTTTCTTTGAAATGAATTACACAGGTTAGGTTCAAAGGTAGGAGTTAGATGGCTTTAGTTGGGATCCATAAATTTTTCCCAGGGACTCATTCAAAGCAAATATGTGCGTCCAGGACACACTAAATCAAAAAGCTATCAGCATCATTGGATTTGTAAAAACGGTTATTTCCTATAACTCCAACATGAACAAAGGGGAACCACTCTTGACTGATAAATTATTTATTTATTTTCCCATTAAACTAACCCTAACCCCGTCTTCTTTTTTCCTAGTAGATCAATAAATAAATAAATAATTTATCAGTCAAGAGTGGTTCCCCTTTGTTTATGTTGGAGTTATAGGAAATAACCGTAAAAACCCTAACAGATTATTTTGTTTAAAAACTTATTAAACTTGAAGTACAAATAGTTGTGTGGTTTTATCTCCATGACAAAAAACTGAGAACCAAACATTATGATATATGGTAGAAGAAATTAAGAGTTTAATATAAACCACAAGTTCTGCTTTGAGCATTTCTTTATAACATATCTTCACACAAGCCTTCCATATGTGGTTTTTTGAAATTAACCTGTTTATAGACCTTTACTTGATTCTTTTAAAATTTAATCTTGGCAGAAAAATAAATGAAAGACTAAAGCAGTCTGGTGTAGATGATAATTAAAAACTAGGGTGCATGATACAAAGTGAATGGAGTGACTTTTATTGGTTGTAACATGTGGTGGCCAACGTCTGCTTCCAAATGGTGTTTGATCTTTTGTCGTCGGTATGAGTACTATAATGTCAGAATAAATGTTAATTGCACTTCTATGTGTGTGTGTGTGTGTGTGTGTACGTGTGTAAACACATGCATATGTCCTTCACCCACATTTATCATAGACACAAAAGAGAACGAGTTGTCTAGTTTGTAAAAGTGCAAAAAAGTGTAGATAAACTACTTTAGAATGAAGAAATGGCATTAAAAAATGTGTGTGTATGTGTTAATATGTCTATATTAACTTATGTGTGTATGTGTTAATATATATCTATATTAACTGATATATGTATGTGTTAATCTATCTTCTATACATATATAAAGGGCAGTTGTGTGTATCTGTATGTCCGGGAGGAAACTTCGAAAATAAAATGATTAACCGCAAAGTAAATATATATATACATCAAATATCACCAGGGCTTGGTTTTTGAGCAAAAATCTGGAAGATTTGATTTATATTTGTGAAGATAATTAAAAAATAAAATCTGAATGATAACAGCATGAAATTTTTTTTTGCATTTGATATTTCAAATAGGAGACATTAATTTTTCTTTCAGAGTGGCTGGATCAACGCAACGTCTTTTTACATAAGGATTTTAATGGGGCATCCTGTGAGGATCCAGCTTGCAATTCAATAATAATTGATCTGCAAGACCTTCTTTTTACCCCCACTTCTACCTAGGTGACTCTGGATAGCCACTTCTAGTATATATCTAAATTATTTCCAACAATTTACGAACAAAGTTACACTTCACTGTTTAAATGGGGACGCTAATGTTATTGGCATTTTAAATTATGTCTTTTTTCACATATTTGAATATCAACAAAAGCTGCCACATGCTAAAAGCAGAGGCTCACAGACTTTTATTCACTAATAATCTCTTTTTCTTTAAACAGATGAAGGCCCCAACAAAGCTTTGTTAAACAGACCGAAACGCTGCAGCGACAGCTTATTAAACATTACTCGTCAATGATACTTGTGTTTTTATTTTTTGTTTTTTTTTAAATTACATGTATATTAACATATGTATGTGAGGAAAAAGTGGAAGTGAATCCGACAGTATGTAATATTATGAAAAAATTGAAAAGCACAAGTTCATAAAACAAGTGATGTTTATTTTGCCTATGCTGAAGTGTTTCGATCTGTTTCAATAGATCTTCATCAGGGCTTTTGTTAGTTTGAGGGAAAAAAAATAAAAGTATCACAGAAAATAAGAAATCTTCGAGACCCTTTTGTTTTGTGGTCAGTCGGTCTATTTAAAATTGTTGATGAAAACGCGAGCGTTCTTGGATATGGATATGTATTAATATATATATACATATATATATATGCTATATATCTATATTAATAGATATATCAAAGTAAAAAAGTAAAGTTGTCGGGGTGGCCTAAAATTGGTATAAGCTAAAAAGCGAGGGAGTCTATCCCCTTTTCACTAGCGCTAGACCAAGGAGATTGTTTTGGCATTTGAGGCAGAGCGCAGATCCTTGTGCTACTCATACACTGAGTTGGCAAGGGCCGGTATTGAACCCGGAACCTTGTGATTCCTAGTCAGACACTCTACTGACTGAGCTAAATGTTACCATTTCTTCTGAAGATAACCATTACACTACAAGTGCCTCCCTTTCAGTTGTAAATATAAAGAAAAAGACTTAGTATTAATGATTTGATGGTACCAAAAAGCATTACATTTCACGGAAATACCCAAAACTTTTGAGACGTTAGGGTAAGGGTTAGTTTTAGGCTACTTCAGGAGTTTTCATAATCTTTTCGTAATCTAATGATATTTATAATTAAAATTGATTCCAATAATATTAGCACTTGCGCATTATTCTGCATTTGTACTGATTTGATAAATAAAATTGAACCAAGTGACCAAAGACAGTTCCTGGATATAAATCTTAGAGTTACTAAAAAAAACTGTTAAAAATTGTGACATTTTGTAAATAGAAGTGAACAATAAATGTGATTGTATATTTACCATTTATGTTGAGGATTGGTTGATTTATAAGACCTGTCAATTTCTTTGTTGGTGCTTTTCTTTCTGAGAAAAAAAGGTAGGAAAACTTGATTGAAATAGATAAGGTTAAGATTGAAAAAATAAAAGAAAAAGAGGAAGGCTTATGTAGCATAAAAAAAAGAAGTAAAGTCGTCAGGGTGATCTACGGTCAGTATCAGCTAGACAGCGAGAGAATCTATCCCTCTTTTCACTAGCACTAGACCAAGGAGATTGTTTTAGCATCTGAGGTGGAGCGTCACACCTACCATCAGCTCCTCACTTTACCGCACAGATCCCTGTGCTACTCACACGCTGAGTTGGCAAGGGCCGGTATCGAACCCGGAACCTTGTGGTTCCTAGTCGAACGCACTACCCACTGAGCTTTGTGATAATTTATAGTATTTTGCCGCTGTAGTAGTTTGGAACACCCTACAGCAGTCCTACTTTAATTAAAGCCACTATCCTTTCCTTTTGATGCTTAAGGATAGAGCCCAGGTGGATGAGCAGTTCATGACATGCAATACTCCACTTTGGCCCTATCTTGGGCTAGACGGGCAGTCAGAGAGGCCCCCTCCATCAATTGGCTGGTCACGTCAAGCCCTAGCACCTATAGGATTTTCCCAACCCTATTGCCCTTATGGCAAGCCCCAACCCCTTTTTATCATATGGGTGCTAGAAGCGGTGGCTGCGGGTCTACATGTCCTGGGAATGACGTTAAATTTGATGGTGAGATTCCAGTTTTGGAGGTTTGGGGAATGTGGAGCACCCCTTCATCACCATTGCTCCCTGGTCCACTCTGACTCGGAGTGGTAGTACCTGTTAGGGTCCCATCTATGGGTTAAATAGAAAAATGTATTTATAAAAAAATTTTTATTATCCATTAAGAATTGATTTATTTCAAAACTTTATCGGCATTAAATGACCCACTGAGGTTGATATGCCGTAAAACAAAACAAACCAAAACTACTTTAATTAAAGCCACTATCCTTTCCTTTTGAAGGGTCCTTAGCTGCTTCAGTCACTTGCCAGATCTTAGAGTTCCAAGTCCAGCATTTGGAGTCTATCTGCTGCTTACTAAGCAAGTTTGTGCAATAGTGGCCCCTTTGTGCCTGGTAGTTGTTAGACCTTATTACACCAAATTCCAGGGATTTTTGTGCAGGTGCTTCTTCAGGCATCCGGAGCACACACAGCCAAACATGGACCATCAGTTGTGCCAGCCTTGTCAATGGACTCCCTCGTCAATTTTTCGACGCATGTGGGTTCATCCAGTGAACAACCTACACAGTGTTTTGTTTATAGTGGTGAAGGCTGGTGTTGGACCATCCTCACTTTTTGGCACAGTCGATAGGAAAGAATTGGTGCACAAGGAATGCCGCAAACCCAATCAACAACTGACCTCAGGTTTTTCAAATTCAGAGTTTTCATTCTCCTAGACTGGTTACCTATCCAGGGTTAAAAAGACCAGTCTGTCCTACT
Organism: Doryteuthis pealeii; assembly: GCA_023376005.1. Taxonomy (NCBI): domain Eukaryota; kingdom Metazoa; phylum Mollusca; class Cephalopoda; order Myopsida; family Loliginidae; genus Doryteuthis; species Doryteuthis pealeii. The sequence continues at coordinate 72,193,617 of CM042157.1, forward strand.
ACTTTACCCATAGCTGGAGGGAGAATATATGGATTCATACTTTTCTCAAGAGTATAAGCGCTATGTGAAATGCAAACAGACTCGTCCAGGATTTGAACTCTGGTTGACGAATCCATTTCCCATGACTCTAACCATTATGCCACACACCTTCATATCAGCCTCGTCAATAGTGGAATAATGTTGTACATCTTGTAGAGAGCCTTGTTAGAGATTGGGCTGTTTGGTGATAGTTCTCAATATTTTGCGGGGGCAGGCATCAAGCGCATATCCATCGCTGCCCAGCTGTTGCAATTGTACATCATCAAAGACACACATGTGGCGCCATCTAGGCACAGTCTCTTTGTTAGAGAATTCTTTGATCTGCAGAATCCCTATCTTCCACAAACACTAGACAGCAATATCAACTTTTCAAACCAAGTGTATCTTTTTAAATGTAAAAAAAAGAAAAATGAAAACCTTTTTATCAATATTTTTTACGAATACTTTCATATTCCTTCGAATAAAATATATCCATTTTTAATCAGCGAATCAAATTTGAATTAATATGCAAAATATTCTACCTACAAATAAGTTAATGTCTAGTTATTAGCAATTACAAAAACTGAATTTAAAATTGTCTTGCGCAAGAAAAAGTTTTAGAAAAAAAATCATTCAAGCGATAAAAAACAGGCATATAAATAAGTGTATACCAAAATACTATTATTTTCATATTTCTTAGAATGAAATATGATTAAAATATATCCAGTGCAACTCAAAACATTTTTGAAAGAAGAATAACAAAATTTAAATTAAAACGTGAAATATAATGTTTAGTTGTCTTCTTTGTTACTTTTGTTGCTCAAAGAAAGAAATAAATTACAATGTTACATTTTATTTCTAACTCAACAAGCAATTAAAAACTGAATTTAAAATTGTCTTATGTACAAAAAAGTTACCATCCTGTCGGCTAGGGCGTTAGAATGCACAGACTGCACCTATGCAGAGGGGTAAGACTCCCCCAATGGGGCCACCTGTTGGCCGTGGGTGGCAACCCATGATGCTTAAGGATAGAACCCAGGTGGATGAGCAGTTCATGACTTGCAATACTCCACTTTGGCCCTATCTTGGGCTAGATGGTGGTCGGAGAGGCCCCCTCCGATCAATCGGCTGGTCACGTCAAGCCCGAGTACCTATATGATTTTCCCAACCCTATTGCCCTTATGGCAAGCCCCAACCCCTTTTTATCATATGGGTGCTAGAAGGCAGTGACTGAGGGTCTACATGTCCTGGGAATGACGTTAAACTCTATCTGATGGTGAGGTTCCAGTTTTGGAGGTTTGCGGAATGTGGAGCGCCCCTTCATCACCATTGCTCCCTGGTCCACTCTGACCTGGAGTGGTAGTACCTGTTAGGGTCCCATCTATGGGTTAAATAGAAAAATGTATTTATAAAAAAATTGTATTATCCATTAAGAATTGATTTATTTCAAAACTTTATCGGCATTAAATGACCCACTGAGGTTGATATGCCGCAAAACAAAACCAAACCAAATGAAAAAGTTAAAATATTATTCTCAATGTTGTAAACAAACAAAAAAATCGCAAATTATTAACGCTTAAAAAAGAATATGATATGACAATCATCATCATCATCATCATGTAATGCTGATAGTATTTATTTAGCTTGCATCCCACATAGGCAGGTTGGACACCAGGACCTATGTATGTGGAACCACCCACGAGCCGAGACTCATGGGATGGTAGGTGCAAAAAATGTTTTGATCCTGTCGGCATTCCCCCTAAAAGGGTGCGCCTCAGACACTAGGCAATAAACCCAGCCCTGCCTCTTTAAATCAAGAGGGCAGGTGTTGCCTGGGGGAATAGCTCCCCTGGGATCTATGCTGTTAATTACTTAACCAGCCCACAATCTCTTGACAACCATCCCTATCATTCATCCCTCTTGTAGCATAATGATGGTCATGGTACAAGAACGGTGTTTGTCGCATAGGCCAACTCAAGTTGTAGTAGTAGTCACTATTAGCAGTAGTAATAGTCGTTAGTTCAGAAACAACCTACACACAAGTTGTATAGTCTCAAGGGTCTGTGTATTTATTTCTAGGTTCGCGGGTTCTTTTTCAAAGAGAGGGTATGGTCAAATTATTCTATCTTCTAACATAGTATCATTCTGTACTGCTGTCCCAAACCAAATATGGGGGACCGCCAGACACGTCTGCTCTCACCAGAGCCAAATTTTCTCCTCTCCTATTCCTCGTTCCAGTGTCACATCTGTTTCCGGTCAAAACATGGAACTTCTATTTTTATTTTTAAATCTCTTTCCAGGGTCATTCTTCGGTCAAATTACTGGCACCCTGCTTAGTGTTTACTCTTTCAAATTTTAACTTTTGTTTGTTCTTATTTCTTTTTCTTCTCTTTCTCCTTTCAATCCCCGTGAACCACAATAATTACACTAACCACTCAGGAGGCTTTCTGCACAGCATTCAGTATCTGTGCAGAGCTGGTCAATGTAGATCTCTGCTGGATGGCCCACACTGACATGTCATGTGTGGGTTTCCACTGGAGAACGTCACTTATGAGTTCATCCTTACTTCTCCAGCAGTGTACAGCATGTCTTTTTCATCTCACTCGGATGGTTTGAGTGATAGGGGGCAAGTAGCGGTACAGCTGTTTTCATGTGGGGTGTTGTTTCCACAATTTATTTAAGATTGCACATAGCATTCTTGTTTGGCTCCCATCTAGCTCATTCTCCAGGAATGATGTAGCAATAAATAATGTGGCTTCATAGGCAAAACAATAAATTGTGAATTTCAATAACTCATTCATATATATATATATATATATATATATATATATATATAAAAGGGTTTTATAATTTGCTTGAAGCATTGTGTTTATATTTGTTTGTTGATTGGTTTTGAAGGCTATCACAATGCAAGTGTAAAGAAAAAAGAAGGTAACTTTGGTGTTGTATGTTAACCTGTCGTTTATTCTTAATATTTCGAGATAAAATCTCATCTACAGAAGATCTCCAGAACTGAAGTTGTTGCTAGTGACTGTTCATTTGATTATGTATATAAATAGTTTTGGATTTCTGTGTATCTATATTTTCAGTGTTGTAAAGTTTGGTTATAAGTAATACCTAATTATATCCGTTTTGACTCATGTTGCTCTAAAAATAATTTAGTTTAGAAGAAAATTTGCTTTTTTATTAAAACAAATTGGTATGAGTTAACTTATTTATGGGTGATAAGCAAATATAAATAAGATAGTATACTCCTAATTTTGTGCACTGTAATATTAGGTTATTTGAAAAATAACAGGTGATTTTTTATAAGGATTAAAATGTAAAAGAAATCAGTTATTTTCAAAACAATCTGGTACACGTATAAACAGTTTCATCATAAGAGAAGTATAAATAAGAGTTCATTTTTAATTTCATAATATTAGCTAAGAGTTATCTCCCCTGAATATCACGATTTAGATATTCAACTTATTTAATAACTTATGATATACTGTTTTTTTTTTTATTTGTTTTATTTTTCGTCCAGTCCTAGAGGGATGGACCTCCCTCCAAATAGAACATACCTCCATTGTCTAAAAGGTGGGTAAGGGTGCCCTCATAAGTGGAATGCAGACTGGACAGTTTTGTCTTTGTACTTACCAGGAGGTTTGATTCCTACAGCCCCCCTCCTCTTATTAAACCAGCCTTGTGTCACATCCCACCACTGTGAGACGATGAGTTGAAAGGTGGGGGTAGGGTAAACCTATCTTGTTTTAAAACTAAACTGCAAGAAAGTGTTTTTGGCAAGTGTTTCTATCAGACTGAATAAATTTGACATTTAAAAACACTAAGATGGCAATGACTAAACACAAATGTTACGTCAAGCCCTAGCACCTACATGATTGTCCCAATCCTATTATCTATATGGCAAAGCCCAACCCATTTTATATGCGCTAGAAAGCAGTGGTAGAGGGTCTTAGTATTCTGGGTATGATGCTAAACTCTATCCAATTCTGGGGAATGTGGAGTACCCCTTCATCACCATTACTCCCAGGTCCACTCTAACCCGAAGTGGTAGTACCTGTTAGGGTCCCATCAATGGGTTAGATAGAAAAAAATGAGTACCCATCAAGAATGAATTTAAAAAAATGTCTTCGGCATAAAAAGATGAAGTTATTTCCCATAACTCCAACATAAACAAAGGGGAACCACTCTTGACTGATAAGTTATTTATTTTCCCATTAAACTAACCCTAAACCCTAAACCCTAACCCCTTCTTCTTTTTTCCTAGTAGATCAATAAATAAATAATTTATCAGTCACGAGTGGTTCCCCTTTGTTTATGTTGGAGTTATAAGAAATAACCGAAGGCGACATTGATTTATTTTCACATATTACACAATATAAACAATATCACACAAAATAAAAAAAAACGTCATGTTGGTTGCTGTATTAATGTGTGGGGGATGATCACTAATTAGGACTTTTTTCTTTTTTGTGATAGTTTGAAAATTGATTATAGTGATAAAATAAAATAACCCAACAAGGATTGACATGCCGTAAAATCCACCCCACCCCAAATGTCACTGAAAGGAAAGCCTGTCATCTTTGAAGCACATTTATTCAAAGAAAGACTTTCTGTTATCTTTTTTTTTTCTTTCTTTTTCTTAGAAATTGGTTGATAAGAGAAACATTCATTGAATCTTTAAGAAAGTCATTAACTATGACAAATGTAAAGTTCATTCCCATTTAACAGATATAGAATTTATCTGGTTTGTTGGTTGCACCATTGCATCTGACTTTCCCTTTAAAAGAAAAAAAGATCACATCAAAATCAGATACAGAGGCACAACCGCAAAACCTGGGCACAAGGCCCAAAATTTATTTTGGGTTTGGTTTGATTTTATGGCATATCAATCCATGTTGGGTTATTTTATGCCAAAGACATTTTGTCTGTTCAACCTAATGTCTGAATGAAGAAATGCCACCCAATTATATATATATATATATATATATATATATATATATATATAAGTGGATTATATCAAGTGTTACTTTGATAGGATTCAACCAAAATTGAAAACTCAAACGTATATATAAAGATTTGTGTATATATTTTTACATATATGGAGTATTATAAATAAATACTTTGTTTAGAATATAAATTTATTTTGACATATATTGTCTCTTCAATTCTATTTTTGTTGTTGTTTTTTTATTTTGTTTTTTAATACTTAACCCTCGGTCTTACTGGTGTGATTTTCCCATTTCTTTATTTTTGTTTTTTCACTTTTTTTTTCAAAATTAAGGGAGAAAATTTTTTTTTTAAATTAAAGAAACAGGAAAATCACACCAGTAATTCTGAGGGTGAAGTATTAAAAACAAAAAACAACAAAAATAGGACTGAAAAGACTATGTTGAAATAAATTTATATTCTAAACAAGGTATATATCCTTTTTATTTATCTATCTAATATATATATATAGTGTATGTGTGTGAACCTGCAAAACATGGTTCATTCAGAATACAAATCCCAATTTAGTGAAATAGAAAAGATGTCATCTTATTATTTATTAGTATCTGCCCTCATGTAAAACTGATGCAACCCTAATTGATTCTGTTAATTCAACAAACCTTTCTTTCAATTATCAGTTTTATAAATGTTGGAACAAAATCAAATTGAAGTTTTCAATTAATTTATTTATGAATGAAAAAATCTTTTAGAAGAAAAATGATTTATTGCTGAACTGAAATAATTTTATTTTTTTATTTTATCAATTTATTTTGTTTAAATAAATTGGCAATTTCATCTTGAACAACCTGAATAGAATCATTAATCACTAGCAGGTCCTGTGGATATACCATAGTATGCTCTATGAACTATTACAACATTTGATATGTATACTATTGCAAAAAAAGTTCAATATGTAAAAAGTATAATAATCTTGATTTAACACACCCTCTTTTCATTCCATTGAAAGATTTGTATTCTCTTTTTGTACATCTGTGGGTCACTTTAACGTTCTCATGTCTGTACCAACTCTGTGACTATGAAGCTTTTCCGGATAAGGTGGGTGTTAAAATGTGACATACGTAGGTAGGTAGGTAGGTAGGTAGGTAGTTACTAACATATCAATATGTAGATTCTCTAGCCATTTCCTAATAAATAAATTGGAGATGGGAAAGATTTATTTTTAAGCTGAATAATCTTTTTAATCTCGACTCAACAAAATGAAGCTTAAACTTAGAAAGACAAACAATAGAAAAATAATAAACAGAGATATGATATTACTAAAACAGAGTTGGTTCAAGTGGGGACCCCCCAAGAGCGTTTGTGTGTGTGTAATTTATGATGTTGGCTAGTTGTTTTGTTTTACGGATCATTTAATGCTGAATCAACTCATTTCAACTTTGTGTATTATTGTTTAAAACTCTTAACATCCTGTTGAGAATTTTCCAAGTCCAGAGCCCCATTATGGTTTAGGGTTAGTTTAATGGGAAAATAAATAACTTACTTATCAGTCAAGAGTGGTTCCCCTTTGTTTATGTTGGAGTTATAGGAAATAACCCTAGAAACAATACTTTTTTTCGGTAATCCTTAACTTGTTCCTCGTAAATTCCTACTATAAAATAAACTGAACCTTCATTTTATGCCCGTGTTTTTGCAATAAATGTTTTATTTTTCTTGCACCCGTTATTTTACAATACTGAATATATTTTCTTTATTTAAAAACATGTATTGCCAAAAACACGGACATAAAATGAGGGTTCAGTTTATTTCATAGTAGGAATTTACGAGGAACAAGTTGAAGATTACCCTTTTTTTTTCCTTCTATTCAAAACGCAAAAAGAACAAATATATTATTTTGAGCATTTCAATGGAAACTAGTTAGACTAGAGAGACAAAAGTTAGAAAATTATGAACTCTGAACACAACCAAATACAAAATACAAAAAAAAAAAAATTACTATGTTCTGTACAAAAATGTGAAGTATGCAAAAGGAAAAAAGGGAAAAAAAATGTTTTCCCGTTTTTTGTGTTACTGTTTGTTTTGACTTCAACAAGCTAATAAAGAAAATAAAAACTAAAGCGTGCAAAAAAAAACAAAAACGGACAGACAGAAGAAAAAAAAAACACGAAAAAGAAACGGTAAAAGTAAAGTCAATTAAGGGAAGCAAAGTATTTAAACATTTGAAAGGGAAAGGGAAAATAGTTGAAACAAGTTACTTTCATTCTAGCTGACGCGCGTGCACACACACGTCACACACACACACTGTTCACGTCCCACACACACACACACACACACACACTGTTCACGTCACACACGCACACACAAACACTGTTCACGTCGCGCGCACACACACACACACACTGTTCACGTCACACACACACTGTTCACGCGAGGCCACCACACACACACACAATTCACGTTACACACACACACACAATTCACGTTACACACACACTGTTCACGTTACACGCACACCGACTGACATTGTTCACCTCATATATACATATACACACACTGACACACACACACACCCTGACTGACACTGTTCACTTCACACACACATACACAGTTAGTTCACTTAACCACTTCCCAACTCTCAATAAAGTACATTGGCAATTCCACAACTACTACTACTATTTTCCCCTAATTCTATCAAATACCACCACCACTACTACTTCATTACTGTAAAATAACTATTGTTGCTGGGTTATTAGTCAATGGTAAAGCAACAGAGTATGACCAAACCTCAATTTATGATTGGCCATTCGTTCTGATGATGTTCACTTTCTAATGTAAGTGTGTGTGTGTGTATCATTCATAGTGCCGGTAGATTTTTTTCCTTCTTTCTTTCTTTACTTTTTTTTTCAAATGCTTCCCTCATGTTACTGCTGCTGCTGTTACCGCCGCCGCTGGCTAACAGCAAGGGCGGGAGGAGTAGGGTGAGAAAGGCACTTGCCTCTGTGGTCCGTCTCATTTCACATGGAAGTGTTCAAGAGGAAAGACACGCCAGCCACTGTGAGCAGCGGCAGAGGCAAAAACTATAGAATAGACGTCAGAAAACCGAGCCAATTTCAACTTGTTGGATTACCAACAACATTTCTGTCGTCATCATTCGTAGAATTATCATTATCGTCAGCGGCAACATCTGACTTTTATCGTCATTGCTGTTGCTGCTGTACTTGTAGAAGAAGAAAAAGAAGAACCAATCTTTGTGTTAAAAGGAGAGAGGTGAAAAAGAGAGGACATATCTGTAGAATTATTAACAAGAATAATAAAAACACAACATCAGAGACGGACAATTCTGTCTTAAACTTAGTTGTTCAGACTAGTCACTGGTATTTATATCATCATTTCCACAAACCCAGTTAGTTAGCAATTAGTTTTTGTTTGGGGTTTCTTTGGGGGTGGTTAAAGGGGGGGACAAAATAAATATATTACCAAAGAGTTGCTAACTTAACCGGCAACCCGAAAAAATAACTTTTTCTTTTTGATTGCTCACACTTACGTGTATATATATTTAAAAAAAAAAAACTAACTTAAAAATACACATGGTACTGTGTGGACTACCTGCGGCAGTACAAGACTCTTAGAATGTGAAGCATCATTTAAAAAAAGAAATTAAATTGGAGAAAAAAAAAATAACAATCACAATAATATCAACTTTATCTTTACCTCGGGCTTTCCTCTTTTTCTTTTTCTCTCTTATTTTTCATTCATTCATGTTTTCACTTTTTGTCCTATGCGTGGATAACAACGACAACAATAATACAGAAGTTAAATTGAAAAAAACTCTTTTACCGGTTTTCGGGACGACTTCATCATCATCGTCGTCGTCGTCGTCGTCATCATCATCGTCGTCAACACATCATATTGTGATCGGTATAATCGTTGTTATCATAATCATTGCCATAATCGCTACGACCATTATTGCTGACTCTTTGGATTACAAGTTTTTTGGCCTAACATTTTTCCACGGTAACAGTTACAAGCTCCCATCATCGGACGGCGACAACATGGTCCATTCGAGAGACGAAAGTTTTGAAACCGAATTCATAGATGACACTTTCTACCTCAGCTGTAAGCTTCACTTTAAAAACCTATCTTTTACCTTTTTATCTCTTTCCTTTCTACCTGTCTCTCTTTTCTCCCCCCCCCTTTGTATATATTTTAGGCTTTCTATTCCTTTACTATGTTGTTTTTTTTGTTGTTGTTTTTTTTTCTATGAGCACATTAATTAAGATTGAAAAGAAATGGAATGTTGGTACTTGCAAAATAGCGCGCAAGAGATAATATCATATCGTAAAATATGATTCTAATGATATTATCATTAGAATCGTATTTTACGTATAAATAGCATTAAATTACGGAAACACAACCCTAATATCTCAGAAGTTTCGGGTATTTCCGAGAAATGTAATGCTTTTTATACGTAATCTAATTATATTATCTCCTGCGCGCTATTCTGCATTAGTACCGAAATGTTTTTGTACGTATAAAAACAAATATTGCTTCTTTTTTTTTTCATTCCTACAAATCATCTCACTTCATAAAAAAAAAAAAAAAAAAACTTCCTTATTATTAACAGCAGGATGTTGTTAGTAAGCATCCAACTCAACTATTTTATTCAAACACACAGGGTTGCCAATTTCTAGAAAGGATTTTTTTTTTTAATTTCCAATTTCAAAACTATAAATGCCTCTTCTTACAAATAATAGTCTTGTTCTCTAAACACGATTTTTTTTTTTTTTTGAGAAATCTTTATTTTGGTAATATCCTAGTTTACACACGCGGTAAATAAACATAATCACTTTAAAATTCTTCGACATTTGTGCCAGAATGAGTCTAGCTAAAAAAAAGTAAACAAACATTTTGGTGTCATCTAGTCTTTGTATTCATTTATTTTAATTTTGTAACAAAAGAAAAAACAAAAACTTTTTACGCTTACCCTCTTTTTTTTTCTTTGTTTTTTTCTTCTTTTTTACACCCAAACATCAAAAATATTGGATTTTCAACAACAACAAAAAGTTCACACAAAAGCACATACGTCAGTAACCAAAACAAGTATACAAAGAAAATCAATTATCGACGAGGCTTTAAAGTCTCGTGTTTTCTAAATACTAACATTTAAATATTTGTTTGTTTTTGTTGTTTTGTTTTTTTTTTAAGAAAAAAAAAGTTAATTTTTAATCTTTGGAACGTGAATAAACTTGCTCCCTTTTGAGGGTGTTAAGTTTAAGCTATCCAAAAAAATATGAAATTATTAGCTTGAAATTAAACGACAATTCTTATGATGAATTCTTTAAAAATAATTAAATTCTTTATTTTTACGTACATAACCCCAGAATTGCTTTTTAAAATATTTAACCAAGTAGATCCTAATTTTGGTGCTCTAAGTTGGGTCATTCTTTGGTTTGTTCTACTGTAATTTTTGTTACTGGTTTTAATTACCCAGAAACAAGCGTCTTTATAGGGGTAAAATTCATAACCCACAAAAAAATCTGCCTTTTAACAAAACAAAAACCTTTTGCTTTCTTCAAACTGCAATAATAAAGTTTACGTTAAAAAAAACCAACCAAACAAAAAACGTAAATTGAGTAGAATCTGCGATGATAGCCCCCTCTCCCTCCTCTCCCCTTCTCACCGTAATAACAACTTGTGAGGTGGCTTTTTACGCCGAATTCTTTCTTCCGCATCAAGGTCATTTTTAAAGGACCCAAGCTATGGTCACTGACATTTCACATATAAGAGTGGGGTGCAGGAGCATCAGAGACTTTAATCAAATTCAAATAATTGTATAAAATCTTTTCTTTTTTTTTAATGGGCGGGGGGTAACATTATTTTAATGGGTAAACTTTTTTTATATACATGTGAAAATTTAAAACGATGTTTATTGTTTAAGTTTTTATGTCCAACGCACTAAATATGATGTTAGGATTTTTGTTGCTTTTAAACAAAATAGACTATCCATGAAAATTTGTTCTAGTGTACAACACAATTATGTAGAAATGTGATATATATATATATATATATATATATATATATATATATATATATATATATTCACAATTCAGTAATTAGATTCATTTTTCTTTAATTTTTTATGAACAGTTAATTCCCAAAATTACGTCTCCAGCTAGCTACAATTCAGTCATCCGCCATATTTCTTTAGTCTTTCCCTTCCTCAACCAGTAAGTATGTCCGGGTATGTCACCTGTGAGTTATGCCAGATTTGTCATTTTGAGACGTAACTTAACGGTTCAGCAAAAAATAAAATAGGAAGTAACTGACTGAAACTTACTCATATCTGTATGGTGAATAATGTAATGTGTATATATATATATATATATATATACACCTTGGTACAGATATAAATTTATTTCAGCCTTTCTTTGTCTCCTCAGTCTAATTATTACTAATTTCAAGACCTTACACCCGGTCATATTCGTATGATCTTCAATGATTTTTGTTTTTATAATACTCTGTATATGTAAAAAAATATATACGCAAATCTTTATATGTACATTTGAGTTCTCAATTTTGGTTGATTCCTATCAAGGAAACACTTTATATATATATATATATATATATATATATATATATATATATATATATATATGCCCCTCAGCACAAGCAGGATATGACACCAGGTCAATTTCTTAAGCGGAGTTTAACAGGTTTGAATTCAAAGTTTTCATTCTCCTAGACTGGTTACCAAGCCAAGGTTAAAGAGCCCAATCTGCCCTGCTATTTACCTATAGCTGAAGGGGGATTAGTTGGATTCATACCTTTCCCAAGGGTATTAGCGCTAGGTGAAATACAAACCGTCTTGTCTAAGATTTGAACTCGCATCGGTGATTCCATTTCCTACGACTTGAACCATTACACCACGTGTGTAATTAAATATTGTTTATACATCAAACAAACATTTTTTTAAATGAGAAAAGCTTTGAGATCAATTTTACTTTACTTGTTTTTGTTTATTTGCTGTTGTTTTTTTTTTTTATACAAGCATGAAAAAAAAAAAATTATCCCATTTATTTTTTCATTCATCCATCATGAGTTTTTCTTTCCAATATCTTTCTTATCTAATAATGTTTGCACATTTAATTTGTCACAATTGCAGTTGTTTTATTCACTATATCCTCCTATTGGCATTTTATGTGATTATCTTCACTAGCAAAATTAAAAACACCCTCCGGGCGATGTAAAAATACATTTTTGAAAGATATTGCTTGAGGAGATGGAAGTTAAAAATTAAATGTCGGAGAGTTTGAACCATAAATCATGAAATCATCAAATTTATTAAAGAGTAAAAAAAAAAAACAATTTGAAATCGAAACTAAGTTCTATTAACTTTGAATATCTATTAAAATAAAACAAACTATATATAAATATATGATACTGGACGTATCTATTAAAACTTGTTTTAAAAAACAATGAGGACTGTCTAATGTTGCATGCTCAAATTTTGAGTGTATTTATTCTATGTTATGACGATTTCGGGTATAGTGACGTTGTTTTTGTTACAGACAAAAACCGGAAGCGAATCTCCATTATTAATAGATTTGCAATCAAATAATGTTGAAATGTTAACTTCAAAAATATTTCTTCTGTAAGGAATAGTTTTGTAATAATAATATCAAGAGGGTTCAACCAAAATGCAGGTTATTGGAACTCTGTGTGTGTGTGTGTGTGTGTGTGTGTGTGTGTGTGTGTACCTTATAAAGAATCTTTTTCATCCCTCAGATGCATTTATTTTATGAATTCTTCAAAAAAGAGTGTAAAAGAAAAATAATGAAACTTAACCAGAAAGTTTTCACATTAACTGGCAAATCTACTCATAAGAATGCCCTTTTTTCTTTTACTTTTATTTATTTGTCTGTATGAATAATTTTGATATTTCGGACTATTGTCCTCATCTTTATTGCAGTATGTATAAACACAACGTTTGGGCCACTGTAACCTTGTTTAGTTGTTTCTTAATTACCTTAAAATGAAATCATCAGACGATAACCTTGAGTTTAAACGTGGTTTCAGAGTCAAAATATCGTTACCACTAGTGCAAGGCGCTTCAAACAGCACAAAATGCCACCAGACTTATTGATAGAAATGTGATTAGATATAGAAAATACACACCACAATAAAGATGAGAACAACAGTCCGAAATATCAAAATTATTATTTTATTTACTTTAAATTTTCAAACCAGGAATTTTGAGATTCCTATGCGTGCTTTACCAACTGAGATGGACCAGCCCCTAAAAAAGATTTCTATATCCTATTAAAATGAATATCCATCAATTTAAGATTTGCAGAAAAAGTATTCAAAATAACTATGATAATCAGTGAAATAAAAAGTCCGAGATGGCTCCTGATATAATACCTGAAGAAGGCTGGAGGGTAAATCGGCCGAAACGTTGTACAGATAACAATGAAGATGAGGGCAATAACCCGAATAATCCTAATAATACTAATTATCAAACCTCATCTAAAAAAAATCCAGATAAATAGCGAAATAAAACTCCGACATTCATAAGGATTTTGATACTATGTTTATTGTAAATAGTTACTTGGTCCTATACAAGACTGGAATGGGGAAGAGGGTGGGAGGAAAGTACCTGCCAGCCATAAAATCAATAATCAAAATCTCTTTTTTTGGTGTTTTTTTTTAATTATTAGTGACTCAAACAAACCTCAAGTACCCAATATAAAACTACCTCAACCAATAAGTAGACCATGTTCTACAGTAATATATATATATATATATATATATATATATAGTTAAAAATTAATGGAAAAATGAATGAAATGAGGGGGATAAATGAAAAATCCTTTCCAAGGGACCCCTCTCAAAAGTATTAAAACACTTTTTGAGAGTGGGGTCCCTGATAGAAAGTTTTTCTCGTCTATTATTAGACTCCTTTGAAGTATCAAGTTAATATAATTATTATTATTATTATTATTATTATTATTATTATATATTCCTGTTTTATGATCTGATAACAACAAAAAAATAACTATAGAGGTGCTCGTTGCCTAACGGTTATCGTTGTAGGAAATGGATACGCTGACCCGTTCAAATCTTAGACGAGGCTATTTGCATTTCACATACTATGGGTAAATAGTAGGGCAGAATGAGCTCTTTAACCTTTGCATGGTAACCAGTCAAAGAGAAGGAAAACTTAATTCAAACCAATTGTACTCTGCTTTAAAAAATTGACTTTATGTTGTATCCTATTCATGGTGGAGGGGTTGAGTAGATACATATAACTAACAAAATATATTGATTAATACAAAAAATATCCCCCCCTACAAAAAAATTGTTTAAAAAAATCAACTATTTAAAAATCTTTAGATAAAATTATTTTTTATTTATAATTTACCTATGATCTGAATTTCTTTATATTACTTACGACTTGCAAATATATGCACCCTCCGTGTGCAAGTATTTAAGTGTTAATGTAATAAAACATTATATTAAATTAGAAAGGCTAATGAAACTAAATAAGAATGTAGATATAAAGATTTGAAACAGAGGAGGGTATAATCAAAAAAGATAAAATACCTGAAATTTTTAATATCAATATACAAATTAACCTTTCCGTTCACACTGTAAACCGCTGTTTTGTTGTATATATAAATACAATTGCATGTTATTAGAATGTAGATATGTCCAACATATCGAACTCCGGTTTTGACCGGGAGTCCAGTGAGCTTTGGCCGCTGGACCTTACAAGTTAATATCGTTGATCCCAGGGGGCCATCCCCCCAGGCAACACCTGCCCCCTTGATTTAAAGGGACTGGGCTGGGTTTATTGCCCAGTGCCTGAGGCGCCCCCTTGAACGGGAATGCCGATTGGATCAACGCATTTTTTGTACCTACCACCCATGAACCTCGGCTTGTGTGTGAGCCCACATAAAAATGTCCTTGTGTCACAAACTTATAAGAGGCAAATACCTATCTAACTCCGGTTTCGACTGGGGGTCCAGTGGCTTCGGCCCCGGACATTATAAGCTAACATCGTTGATTCCAGCCCCACCCCCACCCACAAACACCTGTCCCCTTGATTTAAATGGGCAGGGCTGGGTTTATTGCCCAGTGCCTGAGGGGGAATGCCGACGGGATCAAAGCATTTTTTGCACTCGCCACCCATGAGTCATGGCTTGGGGGTGGTCCCACATTAACAGGACCTTGTGCCTAACCCGTACACGTGGGGTCCGTGGTAGATATCTAGTATGTAGATATGGTCAACAGTATCAATAATGTAAAACAATTTTATTAATAATTGAGGTTTAAATAAAAATGAAATCATGGAGAATGTGACGTTAATAACTAAGGGAATTGTGACCTGAGTAGTGATATAGTTTCGGTTATAGACAGGAAAACCCATAATCTCCATTATAATAAGATATAATCTATATTTTATCAAGATCAAAACTAGACAATAACTGTCACATATCCAAATGAGAAAAGAAAGGGGGGGTGTAATAGTTTAGCAAGTTAGGTTGCTAGATCATAACTAGCGAGTGATTTTCACTGAGCATTCAATTTTTTTGGCCTTCAGCCAAAATTAAGCTTTATCAAATATTTACGACAAGATAATAATTGTCACATATTCTGAACTTCAAAGTGTCTTCATATATAATCACGGCACTTATTACCAAATATAAAAAGAAAATTTGATGAAAAATTATATATATCCCATAATAGTTGTCACATGTCCACCATATACTTCGTACATTAAAATCTAACTACTCTAATGGGACAGAGGTACGATTATCTTCGTGTTAGTTTGACTTGTTTGCCAATAATTGCACTATGTTGGCTTTTTCCCCCTTTAACCTTAAACTGACAAGAAAATGATTGGTACTAGCTCTTGCTTTTATTCTTTTCTTCTTCTTTACCTTCCCTTTCTTTTAACTAAACAATTAAAATATTTGTGTTACTATGTCAGAGTAATTACAAGGAGACAGACTTAACAACAGCTTGTCGTCGTCGCTGACGTCGTCTTATAGCAGACATTTCCCTACTCGAATTGATTGTCCATAATAATATAACATTCTTAATAACTTTAAAAGGATTTTTCTCCCCTACCCCTTCCCGCCTATATATATTTTTTTAAAGTTGGTACCTAGATTAATTAGAAATATATTTCATTTTTGTAATTTTCTTCTCTTTTTTTTAACTATACAAGGTGTCAAAAAAGTATCTTTTTTGTACTTTTTGACACACCTTGTATTCTAAAATTTAAAAAAATTGTAAAAAAATTAACGTTCCATTCATTGTTCATTTCTATCTTGGTAAATACAGCTTCAACCTCGATACATTTATGACACACCTTATATATATATAATATATATATATATATATATATATATATATATATTGGTAATTTTTCCGAGATGAAATAAAGGAAAATAAAGTGCTCAATTACAAATGTAAGAACACATGAAAGACATGAAATGACGCATTTCTGAAGAAGGCAATAGCCAGGAACCTTAGGTAAATGCTCCCTAAAACCTCTGTATAAACAGTTATATATATATATATATATATATATATATATATATATAATTCATTATATATATATATATATATAATTCATTATCAATTAATTTTCAAAATTAGGTACGACTCCAATTAAGCACTTATTCTCCCAAAAATTGTCGGCAAAAAAAAAGCCATTCCAAACACATCATGTTTACAACCTATTATATATATATATATATATAAGGTCATCAAATTGGTTTGAATTTTGTTTTTCAAAAATCTTATTTTACTTCAGCTACACGTGTTTCAGATTTCTAGTATCTTCATAATATATATATATATATATATATATATATATATATATAAGTTTATATTTAAAAAAGGTTTTGCATCCAGTGAGAGTTGAACTTGCTATTCAGTGGTAATGGATCTGTAAGACTAGCTTGCTAACTATTGCACCACAATGGGACATAACAAATTAGACGCCTATATTACATGACAATATCTTGGTCAGCCTATGAACTTTTCGACCGACCCTCGTAAATGGTAGAATATATGTATAGTAAACCTGTCAATGACAACTCTATATTCTACCATTTGAATTCGTGTTAGATGTTATTTGATTCATATTTGTGGCTTCATGTCTCCCCCCCCCCTTCTCAAAAAAGAAATTCGGTCTTAGACAGAAATGGACAGGCAAGTCAATGAATGGTACATAGAAATCTTCCTGGCCTTGTTACTCACTTTTGAGTTCTCAAAACATCAAGTTTACTGAAAGGAGGAAAAGTGGGTTTCTCAAAGAATAAAGTCGGTTCTGTGTTTCTGTCTTACACACAAGCAAGTTCTTGTCACCAACTAGGTCAGTACAAGTCAAGGTTAAAGAATGCACAAGAGCTGCACACATTTAAGATGGCGGCAGGGTCTGCTGTGACAAACAAACAAAATTAAAAAAACAACACAGAAACTTTTAAGAGTGCTAAAAATTACTGCCTGTATATTATAAAACTAATCATTTAATATAGACAAGATTTCGGGAAAGGAGTTAATTAAAAACAAAAGCATATCTTGAAAATTGTCTTCATTTTAAGTTAATTTTAAACACTGTGATTATAGACTTTATGAAGGATACTGAAAAGTTCTTAGTACATCTATTCATCTCAAAGTTCAACCAGTGCTCGACTTACCTACAATAAACTAGGTATTTTCCCAACTCGTTCGTCATGGACGTCAAGCCCTAGCACCTATATCATTGTCCCGACTGTATTGCGTTTATAGCAACCCCCAACCCTTTTTATCATATATGTGCTAGAAGGAGGTGGCTTAGGGTTTTAGTGTCCTAGGTGTGACGTTAAACTCTATCTGATGGTGAGTAACTCCCCCTTTTTTTGGGAGGGTGTTACTCCTCTACAGGTGATAAAGTTAGCGTTTTCTAAGGCCCGTTGACAAATTACAGCATTACAAGCCCTTTCCGTCTCCAATAATAAACTTAATCATTTATTACTTAAGGAGCCGGTTTAGCTCAGTCGGTAGAGCACCCGTCTCAGAATCTGAAGGTTCCTGGTTCGATACCAGTCCCCGTTAATCCAGTGCATGAGTAGCAAAGATTGGGTAATCTGATCTGTGCGGTAAAGTGGGGAGCTGACGGTAGGATGGTCTAACTCTAGCGAAAAGGGGATTGACTCCATCACTGTCAGGTTGATACCGATAATAGGCCACTCCGCCAACTTAACTTTAAAGAAAGAAATACAAAAATAAACCCTGATTATGTAGGGCAGGGGTTCCCAACCTTTTTCAGCTCATGGCCCACTTTGAAAGCAGAATTTTGTTGTGGTCCGTGAAATTATTATAATAGAAAAAATATTTCCATTTTTCATAAGATATTTATTCAATCGAGATACAATCATATTGATGCACACACTTTATATAGAATTATAATATTTCCTTGGCCCACCTGAAATTTGCTGTGGCCCATTTTGGGAACCACTGATGTAGGGCATTTATTTTAGGATAACAACTACAGCAGAATGCTAGGATCAGGTCATGCATGTTCACGACATATCCTGGAGTTAAGTATCGATATTCAGTTCTTAGATTAGCGATTACTTAGGAACAGCAGGTACCAATAAACAATTTGAGGACTGTGTGTCTGACTATGCAAAGCTTAGTAGATAACTACACTACAATGTAGTAATATGGTACTGTAAATAAAAACGCAATACCTTACAGGAAGCTTAAGCAATCTATATCTATCTACACATATAAATGTCAATTGGTGTGTGTATGTATATCCGGATGAAATTACGGAAATAAAACAATTAACGACAAAGTAAATATATATAAACATTAGATATCCCCCAGTTCTTGCTTTTTGTGCAAAAAATATGAAGATTTGGGTTAAACTTGCAAATCGTCGTCAAAATTAAAACGGAAACTTATTTGGTGGTGATCCAGATCCGATGACGATGGTAACTACAGTGTATGAATTAACTTTTTTGAGAATGGTTAGGGGTTTGGGATTAAGGTTGTTTTAATTACGTATTGCTTTAAAAAAAATTACTATAAATTATTAACCATTGAAATTAATTATTGAATCAACGGTAGACACATTAGTCTCAGTTGTTTGTGTTAGTATTGCAATGTATAATTTCAATTAAACTTGGTTTAAAAAAAATATTTTTCAACATTAAATGTATAGTAATTTGGTTTTTTGTTATTGTTGTTGTTTTTGCAATACGTAATTAAAAATAACCTTAATCCCCAACCCCTAAACCGTAACCCAATTGCCAAAAAAGTTCATTCACACACTGTAGTTAAACTGTCATGGATCACCACCAAATAAGTTTCGTGTTTAATTTTGACGACGATTTGCAGTTT
>CM042157.1:72212997-72275497 GCA_023376005.1 Doryteuthis pealeii
GGTTATAGAGAATGTTTGTCTTGTAATGTCTTTCTTGAGATGAAAAACAACACTGGTACATAGCAGGGCTAGAGTGGGTGGTCTGTATGCTCAATTATAATGATGTGCGATAGTTGTTACAATAGCTATATGGCTATTCAATTTTCTGTACTTTGTGATTAGCTAAGAATTTCTGTTTCTTATTTTTTCTATTACATCATATGAATTAAATATGTTAAGCCAAACATGAAAAACTGAGAAAGATTATGGTATTTAATTTACTGTGAAGTTTCCTGTTACTAATCACTGTTTTGAACATAGCCAAATAAGTGAGCAATATATGCAGAATATCTGATGCTTTAATGTGTTATGCTGAGTAGGGCAAACGGCCCTTACTTGTATAGCCACCAGTCTAGGTAAGATTAACTCTGATTCAATTTATATATATGTTTAAAAAAAAATAATTAGCAGAATCTATGATTACAATCTTTGATAAATTAAATTCATTCTGACCTTCTAAATCCACCACCCACTCAACCTGTAAAGTATATGAACAGACGCATAACAAGTAACACACAAACACGTGTTGTGACTTAAACACACAACACAAATACAACAGACAAGGATTTTAGACATGGAAATTACACAACACATACCAACCACATCACACACACCACACACACGAGTTTGGAAAGATGACAAACAAATGGACAGCACTAGCAAAACTTCATTTCCTAATCTTCTGTAGATGAGATTTTATCTCGATATTAAGAATATATAAAAATAAATAGGTTAACATACAACAACCAAGTTACCTTCTTTTTTCTTTACACTTGCATTGTAATAGCCTTCAAAACCAATCAACAACAAATATAAACACAATGCTTCAAGCAAATTATAAAACCCATTAATATATTTATATATATATATAATATACGTGTGTTTGTGTTGTATAGTGAAATAGAAGTATGTTCTTTTTGAGGAACTTAATGTATATTCATATGAACTTTCTTAAATGGATTTAACAGTTGTCCTTTAGACGGTGCTTAAGCAAGGCCAGATCCAATATAATTTTATTTTTTGTTGCGATTTCATGCTTGAGTTCTGTAATAAAATTGCCAATAATATCTTTGGTGATAATTTCCATGAAATAATAATCTATCTTTAGTTGAAAAGGAAAATTTAACTTTTATTTGAAAAAAATTGCACCAATTTCCTTACACCCCAGGCGATCTGATAGAGACCATGTTCGCTTGAACCGTCAACATTCGTTGTTTGTTACCAGACATTTTTTAGACGATTTTTTTTTCTTTTATTATAAAATAACGCTACCCCTACCCAACACTAAAAAAACTACGATGTTGACGTTGCAAAAGAAAGATGTTCTTTGGAATCAGCCTGGTGGCTTAAGGTAACTTGATCCAAAATTGTTAGTGGTTACTAATAATATGATCTTAAAACCTCGAGATATTATTTTATATTTATTCTTTAATTTTATATTTATTTTTTTCAAATAGAGACCACAAAATACTCTCACATTTCCTATTCTCTTTAAATGTATTTTTCTCAAATAACAAAGCCCTGATAAGATCTTTGTTGAAACGATTGAACACTGCAACATTGGCAAAATAAAACATCACTGTTTTATGACCTGTTTTTTTCAAATTTTCACTATATTACATACTGTGATTCACTTCATTTTCTTTACATTATATTGATATTATATAAATAGGGTAGGAAATATATAGTACTAGGGTGTGACATGACCATCCGATGTCAGAGAGCTCTCTGACTGCCCAGTCTAGCCTAGTAAGGCCAAATGGAAATTACTGACATCTTAAACCATACATACTAGTTAATAATGACAGTGTCTTATTTATTTTGTTAATATTTGATGTTTATTAAGTGTATGAAAGAATTAATTTTTAACCTAATGTTTTTTCTTCATGTCCACCATAAATTGTTTATTTTTAATTGTATATTTACAATGAATAGAAATCATTTAGTTATTTGTCTTATAATGTTCTCTCCCTCCTCGGATAATTAAACAATTTTTGAAATATCAATAAATGTGAGAAGAATTTTGTTTTTAGTCAATATTATTACTTACAATAATGGTTCTTTTATGTTTGACTGCCAGAGGCTACCGGTGTCGCCGGGTGAGGATATTTTTTACAGTTATCTGCTGATCCATAATTATGAATCAGGAGTTGATCCCTGTGGATACCCATTTATCCATGTAAAAACAATAAGACCTTGTATTGATTCCAGATACTCTGAAAAGAAATCTTAAACTCTTATCTATGGTGAGGTTCAGTTTTGGAGGTTTGGGAATGGTGAAGCTGCCCCTTCATCCCTGCTCCTGGTCCACTCTGACCGGAGCTGGTAGTACTGTTAGGTCCATCTTATGGTTGAAATAGAAAATTATTTATAAAAAATGTATTCATCCATTAAGAATATTTACTTTCAAACTTTATCGGCATTAATGACCATCAGTTATATCATAAAACAAAACTTCGTCTCAATATTTTTTAACATACCTAAAAACTACCTTACCACAAAGATGTAAAATTTCATATTAGTTAGGATTGGAAGCCATGGTGTAATGGTTAAGTCTTGGAAATGGACTCACTTCCTCAACTATGCGTAAATAGCAGGGCATGATTGGCTCTTAACTTCTTGGTAGACCTCTAGGAGAAGAACATTGAATTCAAACTGTTAACTCCGCTTAATAAATGCCTGGTCAATCTGCTTGTGCGGAGGTTGTAAGTTTGGATAGCTTAGAACAGTCAATGGTGTGGTGACCTTCAATTTTACTCTGTAATCATGCCAATCATATTGTTTTGAGTCATGGCCAAGACTTGACATCACCAAGCACGTTACTGTTCTATGCTATGCCTTCTTATATAAATGCTTCTATCGCTATATGAGAAGCTTTATTATCTACTACTACATTATAAAGGATTGGTGGTGTAAAACTTGCAAAGTCATACTCAAAATCCATGACAGAAACGACCCAAATTTTATAAAATGTAATTTACTAGTTAGGGTTAGTTTTGGTAAAATAAAATAATAATGGGTTCTGTTTATTGGGTCACCTGTAATATCATGGGTTTTAGTTGATTGCAAGTTTTACCACTTGGATGTTTGTATGTCATGTACTGTTCCGGATGAAATACGAAATACACAATTAACACAACATAAAAATATATAAACATTAATTCCCTCCGTTCTTTGCTATATTTGTGCAAAATTCCAAAGATTGTTTATATTCAGAGATAATCTTAAAAAATTGAAAACTATCATAATTAAATGATCTGTGACTAACTGCAACCATTATACCACTTTTTCTTCCCTCGTCTATAGGTGATGCTGGGTTAGCCTTTTAATCTAACATATATAAAGGGCAATTGTGTGTATATATATGTCGAGAAACTCAAATAAACAATTATGACAATAATATATATACACATTTAAACTATCACCAGGCTTGGTTTTTAAGCAAATAATAATTTGATTTATATATCTTGAAAGAAATAAAAAATAAAGTTAAATTGTAACGCATGGATTTTTTTTTCATCTTCACATATTTTAGATAGTAGACATTAACATTTCTTTTCGATGCTGATCAATGCAAGGATCTATTTACTATAGGATTTAAATGGACATCCATGAGGATTCACTCACCATTATAATAATGGATCTAGTGAAAAGATAAATTTTAAAAAAAGTCCCCCTCATACCACCAGCAACACCGGTACAGCCTCTAGTTTTAAAATAGAACAATATATTATACTATATATATTATGTGTGACCTGGTGTATTAGCTATCAAGATCTGTGTAGCTTAGAATCAGACATACATATAAATAATCTAAAATGTTTTCTTATTTATAGTATTTAATGTATATATCTGTGTATGTATTACTATACACAAGCTATGGAGATTGCCCCAGGTTGGTATATAATCCAATGTAAACTCAATAACTTCGGACAACAACCACAAATAGGAACTTCTTCAATAAGTGCCATTGTACGACAAATAATATCACTGAAATTGAACTTCCTTTCATAAAGTAGATTATAATTGACAACTTCAAACTTCCACCCCCCTCAAGTCACATTTCCTTTCTTTGTCTCAAGCTGACTCAGTATTCTTTATAGTCAACTGAGATGAAGTTCCTTTTAAAAAATAGAGGGGGGAGCAAAATAGAGAGGAAAAAGGAACAAAAAAAAACAGTTTACATTATTTTTGTTTTCTTGTTTTTTTTTTGTCTTTTGTTGATTTTTTTTAATCGTAATTTTGCTTTAGTCCAATAATGGATTGCTGAGAAAGGCGAAAAAAAACTTTAATTGCTATCCATTAATATTATCAAACCATTGCAAAAGTCTTTGCTGTTATTTTTTTTTATCGGCTTGATTTTTTATATTTTTTTCCTTTATATTTTTATGCTTTTTTGTACTAAAAAAATAAAATAGGAAAGACGTGATTCCAATTATGGCTCTCTTTAAAAGTAATTTTCCCATGCCACTGTCAATGATCAAAATTTTAAATATCTACTATCTTATAATTTCTATTATATATTTACGTTATACATATTTTGCAGTCCGGTTCTCAAATTCACGAGTGGGCCTTCCTATTCTATAAGATCTGTGATGAGGCCAATAGCACGAAATACTAAATAACAGAGATCGATTTTCTCAATTGCGTTTTAGACCATACATTAAATAGGCATTCCCGCCTAAATTCATTATTCAAATTAATTTTCAAAATTGGGTAAGACACTCAATAAGAACTTATTCTCCCAAAATTGTCGGCAAAAGCTTCCAAACCCATTACCGTAGACAAATAAATCGATAATATACTATATAATTTATTAATCAAGTAAATTTCTCCACACCAGATCATAGGATTATACATTTTTGCTTCAATTGGTTGATTGGCACGTGTATATTTTTACAGCTAGAGTGTTGCAAGTATAACAGGTCATCAAATAAAACTTCCTAGTTTAAGTATAGAATTTAAGGAGTTTCAATCGGAAAGAACAATTTTGTCAATTATCCTGACAAGAAAAATCTGACAGGAATAAGGATGAAATTGTTGTAAATTTACAGAATTAAGACATGAAAAAAATAAAATAAAATTGCTAAGTGTCATAGAAATATTCATTATTTACATACACTGTATTATTATAAATATTAAATGTGTTTATATCTACAGAGAAGTCAAACAGTTTAATACATTTTAATAGTTATGAGAAGAGTTCTTGGGATTAGTGGATAAATAGACACAACTGCAAACAATTGTAAAAGTTATCCCCAATATCATAGAAACAAATCAATACCTAATTTGGTTTGGCATTATGTAATATCTAATTTCCCCTTTTATGAAAGAATGTAGGGTTTATATAGAATATGGTTTAGTTTGAAATCGCACACAAATCTAACACTGATATTCAGGTAAGTAAAGGACATACAATATACTTATATTAAAGTGTAATAAAAATGTCTATTAACAATAGCATAAAATAATAGATGAAATGTCTAAGAATTTAATTGCGTAGCCTCAATCTGTTAAAGTAGGATTCGTTAGTAGAGTAATTATAGGAGGAGGAGTAGTTGCTCGTCAGGCTCGAACAAAACATACGAAATCATAGAGTCAAGAAGTATGCTAATGCCGACTCAACGATATAAAAGTTATCCCCATATCATAGAAAATACACAGAATATCACTCCGTGGATTTAACTTCGTTCAATTAGCAGACAAACAACGTGCAAGCTGTAAATTAATACAGTCCTGCATGCTGCTGCATAGTGCAGAGTGTTGGGCGTATTATTCATATCTTTACTCATCCTGAAAAAACATCAGCCATCAAAACCCAAGAAGTGAATTGCCAGACTTCTAATGGATACAAGTGGATAATAAACCACCTACCAATAACTTTAACAGAGCTGAATTACTTGAACAAATCCTAACAGGATTATTGTAGTGAGTTAAACTCCAGTAAACTCAATCAACACGACTGGTCATATTCAAGCTACACCTATATGACCTGTCACTATTGCCTTCTGCAACCCCAACCCTTTTATATATGTGCTGAAAGAATGTTGAGGTCTTATTGTCATGATGTGATCTATCTGATGTGAAATTCCATCTGAGCTTGGATTATGGTATCACTTCATCACATTACTTCAGGCCCCTCTGACAGAGTTGAGTACCTGTTAGTCAATCATGAGAAAAATTAAAAAAAATGGTTAAAAAAAATTGAGTTCCACAGATTGAACCAACAAAATCTTGCATAATAAGCTACTTGAAATCGATCAAAAATAGGACCAATAAAAAAAACGAAATTATTTATTTATTTTACATTAAAACTAAACTAACCTAACTAACCCCCTAGTTAAAATTAACGTTTTATTACAAAATTTGTTATTCTCTGAATGTTTGAGATGAGCTTGTGATTAGTATTATCTGGTTATTCGACTATTTCCCTATCTTTATTGTTATTTGTACGGTTTCAGCAATTATGCCCTCCGCCTTCTATCAGGTTCCGAGTCGACGTACCTGAAAAGCCGGGGGCTATTGCGAAGTTGTACAATAACTAAGATGGGACAATTCCAATAAACAGATAATACTAATTTGTGGGTCTTTTTCTGGTCACCTAATTTTCGACCGTTGCAAGTTTAGCCAAAATATACCACAGATTTTGACATTGCTGGCAATCCAACCAACCAACCCAATATTGTTATCGTCATTTCTACATTAAACACATTTGCTTTTAACTACTTACAATCTTTCACAAATACATATATTTTTTACAATGTTGGTAAAAACAAGCCAACCCATCCTTACCATCAGTTAACAATTGGTTACACTGTAGAATACGTAGTCATATAACCAACAAATTTCAAGCCTGTAAAATTTGTGAGTCTGTGGAGAAATATCTTTGGGCGGCTCCTTTTCACATTTCTTTTCCAGTTAAACAAAAGTTTGGAATAATATAATGGTAAATAATATGACAGAAGAGAAATGAACGTGTGACAATTTAGCCAGTGTATGATATTCATTATGACATTTTACTCTTCATTGAATAATCAAATTGAAAGAATATCTATCTATTTGTTTGTTTTGTTTTACGGCATATCAACCTCAGTGGGTCATTTAATGCCGGCAAAGTTTTGAAATGAATTCATTCTTAATGGATACTCAGTATTTTTATAAACACATTTTTCTATTTAACTCATAGATAGGACCCTAACAGATACTACCACTCCGAGTCAGAGTGGACCAGGGAGCAATGGTGATGAAGTGGTGCTCCACATTCCCCAAACCTCCAGAACTGGAACCTCACCATCAGATAGAGTTTAACGTCATTCCCAGGACATGTAGACCCTCAGCCACTGCCTTCTAGCACCCATATGATAAGAGTTGGGGCTTGCCATAACGGCAATAAGGTTGGGGCAATCATATAGGTGCTAGGGCTTGACGTGACCAGCTGATTGATCGGAGGGGGCCTAATATTTATCTAAGCTATGAATTTAAGTATTTGAAAATATTACTGTTGTGTGTAAAATTAGCTGCTGTAGTGTATTATATATATATATATATATATATATATAGTTGTAGAAGAAGTTGTTTCCCAACCGCGGTTTCGGTGTTACTCCAACACCTTCATCAGGAGGATATATATATATATATATAAATAGAAAAACAAAGTATTCCAAAAAGATCAATTTATTCTTGATGGTGAGGTCAACATTTTGCTTTTTTTTTAAATTAAAGGTTAAAGAGACTATTATACCTTACTATTTACCCAAAGCTGGAGGGAGAATAGTTGGATGTATACCATTCCCCAAAGTATTAGTGCTACATAGTTATTGGTGTCCTAGGGATTTTGGAATATTTTGGTACATGCTAGTTTGCGACATGTATATCAAATGACTAAAGCAGTTTTAATCCATGGGAGGTACCCACTGTGGCTGGTGGTAGATGTACAAATAAACAAAAATTGTCACTTGTTTACGGAGGTTATAAAAGGTTAAACTAGTAAAAGGTTAAAAGTTTAAGAAACATTTTAGTGTTGTCTCATGAATAAAATTAGATTTTGACTAACAACATTTTATTCACACACCCGTAGCCATTTTTAGAGTTTATTTTGACTGTCTCGCTCAATTGGTAGAGCACTCGCCTCAGAATCGCAAGGTTCCGGGTTCAATGCCAGTCTCCGCCATCAGCGCATGAGTAGCACAGATTGAGTAATTTGATCTGTGCAGTAAAGTAGGGAGTTGACGTTAGGTGTAGCACCCCACCTCAGCAAAACCAATCTCTCTGGTTTAGCAGTAGCGAAAAAGGAATAGACTCCCTCACTGTCTGGCTGATACCAACAATAGGACACTCCGCCAACTTTACTTACTTTATCATTTTTCTTACTGTTTTATTTTTTTAAATATTTTTTTAATTTTTTAAAATTTCTCTCCTATTCTTTTTGTGAAGAAAATGTTTTGTCTCCCTTCAACTTTTTCAATAAATAATTAATGTCTTTCTTTTTACTATTATCTACCTTATTCGGACTATTGTCCTCATCTTCATTGTTATTTGTACAACGTTTCGGCCGATATGCATTCCGGCCTTCTTCAGATATTTCTTGTTGGATTCGGGAACCTTCTTGTCATAATTGGGAGCTATCATGGAACTTTGAACCAACCCTTTATTCAGTCCACAGAATTATTCTGTTCTCATTCCGCTAACCATAGCTAGGGTAGAGGCGTTAAGCTGTGTTAATTATTATTCTATGTTACTGCTGCCCTTGATCAGGATTGAACCTGCAATCTAGAGATAACTGTCACTTAGAACTGTCTTAATCTAACTCCTTTATCCACTAGGCCATGTGTCCAATTGTTCTTTTTTTTTTTTTTTTTAAAAAATATATTTTTTTAAATTTTATTGTCTTTTTGCTTCTCTCTTTCTACACTTAATTTCCTACCTTTTTCCTCACTTCATTTTAACTTTTTTTTTAATGAATATTTAACCTTTTTTTTTCCTATTGTCCTTTTTGCATTTCATTTCCTACATTTCTATTTGAATTTAACTTTTTTTCCATGAATATCTATTCCTTTGTTATTTGTTTTATTGTCCTTTTTGCATTTCATTTCCTACACTTCATTTCTTACATTTCTTCTTCAATTTAACTTCTTTTTTCTTCCATGAATATTTAACCTTTTTTTCTTTTCATTATTTAATTTTATTGTCCTCTTTTCTTCTCTCTTCCTACATTTCATTTTCAATCTTTTCTTTGTATCTTGGAGGTTTTTTCTATGAATATTTAACATTTTTTTTTGTCCTCTCTGCTTCTCTTTTTCTACATTTCTTTTCCATATCTTCCTCTTTCTTTGCTCTACACAAATGGTTCTCAACCTTTTTTTTACCTACTGACCCCCTTTTAATCCTATTTTACTCTGGTGGAGCCCCCTTAGCCATTGTTTAAAAATCCCATTGTATTTTTATAATTAAATACATTTTACTTGCCTGGATCCCAAAAAAATGTTATATGGTCCCCGGGGGTCCATATTGGACCCCAGTTGAGAACCACTGCTCTACACAATCCTTTTCTTTCCCTCCTCTCTATGTCATCCTCTATTTTCCTTTACCCTCTCTCTTCTCTCTCTCTCTCTCTCTCTCTCTCTCCATTCTGTATCTTCCTTACACTTCCTCAATCATTTTTCTTGATATCAACACTCTCCTATTCTCACTGATTTTTTTCTTTTTCACTCAAACATTCCTTCTCTTTTCTCACCTTCTCACCAACAAGTCTCTCTGTTGGATCTTTTTTTTTTTTTTTTTTTTAATTTCTCACCCATATTTTAAATTTTATGGCTGCTTTCAATCAACCAGATTGATAATCACTGCTCAGCTGTCCCCTCTCTTCACAGCCTCTTGAGGCCTTCAGAGGCTGACTGCCTTTTCTTCTTCACACAAAAGACATAATCTAGTCAGCAGGTACACTTTAGTGACAAGCATATCAACAGCAAATACTCATGGCTCATTTTTGTTTGGTTTTGTTCTTTATTTCAAACTTGCTTTCGTCTTCAATTAGTGACTGTATGCTTCTTCTTCATGCGTCAGAAAATCCTGAGCTTCTGTTGCAGAAAATAAAGAGAATACAAGGGTTAACTTCTCAGGAAACCTTCTGTCTTATTGTCACCACAGGTTCTAGAAGCCATGACATTTACAAAAAGTGATGTGATAAGCTACGTATCGCAATGGTTGTCCGCTGTAGAGGACACTCCTCAAATGTCATAACACAGCAGTTACTGCATACTTTTGAGAGAAATGATGTCAGTTGCAAATTTAAACAAATAAAATTAGCAAAATGGGTGTTCAGTAGACACATTCATTCTAAAATTAAGTCAATTTCCATAACTTTATGATCAATATTTTCTAACTCTCCTCGGGTGGTAGTTTATGGAAAGTAATTAGAAACAAACACAAACTTATTTTTTTGTATTTTTTTAGATGAGGCTTCATGTGAATAATTTTGATGTTTCAGACTGTTGTCCTCATCTTTATTGTGGTATGTATCAGCATAACGTTTTGGTCACTGTATCCACCGGCTTTCCTCGGGTGTTTCCAAGTATAGTAACGACCCAACCTGGGGAATCATTTCTAACAACCTGACCATATTTTTTGTTTTTTCTAAATAATCATGATTCTTCTTATGACATGTGTGGGAATGATGGGTGTGTAAGGACAGTGGCGTCATTGTTTGGATAAGATCCTTAAAAGTCTTTGATGCCTGTTTGAACAATGGTAAGGCAGGAAATGATTTCCCAGATTGGGTCATTACTATACTCAGATACACAGGATACACCTGAAGAAGGCCAGGGGATACAGTGGCAGAAACGTTGTCTTTACATACCACAATAAAGATAAGAACAACAGTCCAAAACATCAAAATTATTCAAGATGAACTTATAGAGTTGGACTTAAAATGTAATATCAACTGACTTTAGTGCTAAAAGGTTACTAGTTAGAACTTTAAAAGGACTTTATTGATAGATAGCTAATTATTACATCATTACTAGGTGATAGGCAGGAAATATGCAAACACACATGCACATACATATAATTCAATGAGTGAGTGATGAAATCTCCCTTACGAGGCTATAATTTACGATAGTCATAATTGATATATATATATATATATATATACACACACACACAATATCACTCATTAATAGGTATTACTCTTACCTATAAAATTGCTTAGATATAAGGGCTGCCTTAATTTTTGTACTGCTACATATTGATACAAAATTGTTAGTGGTTTACTTATTTTTAGGGGGATACTTTGTGTATGTGTAATATATATATATATATATATATATATATATAATCATCCACAGACATGTGTTTCAACTTATCAAGTCTCTTCAGTGTGGCTAGACATTCGCAAGCTACCTACAGCCGGGATTGAAATCCGATCAGTTCAGTGTCAAGTCAGACACCTTAACTGCCAGGCTGTCATCACCTACAGAATGCAAAGGGGATTTCAACTGTTAATACACATCGCTTTGTATGTAAAGGCCCCCATAGAGTGAGTGCTCCATCCCTTATATATAGGAGACACACACATACACTCTCTCTCTCTCTTTATCTGACTTGACTCTCTACTCTCCTGTCTGTCATAGTAATATACCAGTAATGATGATTCTTTAATAATAATAATTACTAGTAATAATTAAGATTAGCAATAATTGACATTTTCAAATGAATATAATATACATTCTATAAATAGAAATAAGTTTATATCAAGTAAATAAGCAACACTTAAGAATGTAAAAATTATTAAAAACATGTTCAGAATTGTCTTCTTTTGAATTTGCAATTTTTGAATCAGTGTACAGTCCTGTCAGTTATTATAGAAAATGTTTTGTTTGGGAGTAGAGAGATTAACTTTTTCCTATTGAAATATCAAATTATATCATTTTCTCAGAAATCAGATTTAGATAAATGGTATTTTTTTCAATTATCTCTACATCAGAATTTATTCTTAAAACAGTTTAAATTCTGATTGTTCTCAAAATAGTTAAATAATTATGTTAAAATATGATACATTGCTCTATTTCTATATAGACAATTGGAATAAAAATCCAATGGTTTTGTCAGACCACCAACTTTATTGAAATGGTCTTGCTCAGAACATTAACCTCCTAGAAACTGTACAGAGACGTGCAACCAAACAATTACCCTCCATCAGGCATCTGCCATATTCTGAACATCTTGCTGCCCTGGGAATGGATTCATTGAAACTCTGGTGTCTGGCAACTGACCTGGTAAACACTCATAAGGTCATTAATCATCTTAACAACAGCAACCTTGAGCACCTTTTTGATCTCCATGTTTCTAACACACTAGGCCATGCCTACAAAGTCAGAAAACAGCATTGCTCACATGACTTTCGGAAACATTTTTTCATGCTCAGAATTGCTGAGGCATGGAATAAGCTGCCTGCATCCATTGTAGGTTGCCGAAACACTGCATCTTTCAAAGCCTCCATGCTTCCTGTAGTCCACCAACACTATACCAGATACCCCCTATCCACACATGCACACACATACATGTATATTATTACTGTAAACTGTTCATGTTCCTGACACTAATACATTATTCTGTGTACTAGACATGAGACTTTGATGAGTTGTGGTGCACCTGAGCACTACACAATAAATTTCATTATTATTATTATAAAGTTGGTGGTCTGATGAAACTCATATGTATATACATATATTTATGAGTAGAAATAGATTCATTGCCGAAAATATGACCAATATTTAAACTTTTTTCTTTACCAAATAAATTGCTCTGTTCAAAATTATTAAACATTGAGCTCTCAACTTAGACCAGAACAACTTTAAAATTCTGTATTATTTGGATTATTCCGACTTTTGTCCTCATTTTTATTGTTATCTACACAAGGTTTCGGCCAAGGTTTTCTGACCTTCTTCAGGTATTTTTTGTCGGATTTGGAAACCTTCTCTTTGAACTCAGGTGCATTTATGTCGTAATCGGGAGCCTTCATGAAACTTCAAACTGAAATTCAATCCACAGGGGTATTACAGCATGAAGGTTCCAGAGTTTGTGAAGGTTCCCAATTCTGACAAGAAACACCTGAAGAAGGCTGGAGAGCACATCGGCCGAAACATTGTGTACATAATAATAAATATGAGGACAATAGTCCGAATAATACAAATTATCAAGCATTATCTCAAAAATTCAGGAATAACTTTAAAATTCCATTGTTAAAAAAGGGCCACCTTAGAATCATCCTAATATCAACTAACTTGATGATTTACCTACATACACACACATATATATATATATATATATATATATATATAATGTGTGTGTGTGAAGAGAAATGGAAGTGAATCCAACGGTATGTAATATAGTGAAAAATTTGAAAAAACACAGGTTCAAATAAAATGAGTGATATTTATTCAGGCAACGCTGCAGTGTTTCAATCTGTTTAGTAGATCTTCTTCAGGGTATTTGTTGATTTAAGGAAAAGTAAAATTTATCACAGAATAATAAGGAGACTGTGATAGTTTTTGTTGATCAGTTGGTTTAAAAATGTTTTGAATGGAAAATTAGTGCTCTTAGAATTGTTCGAAATTTATGAACACTGGGATAAATGATTTTGAAAGATGACATCGCACATTCTCTTATGTTGTGTGTGTGTGAGAAAGGGAGAGAGATAGAGAGAGTGTGTATGGAAATGTGAGTAGATTAATCGTTTTCATTGGGTGTCTGTGTGTGACCGTGTGTGTAAATTTTTCACTATATTACATATATATATATATATACATATATATTTGACCTTGTGCCACATCGTTCTTATGTTGGAAGGGGGTCAGGTAAATACATACCCTTGAAAAATAACAATAGCCTGACACTGTAAAAAGCAAGATTTTTCTGTGACTAAATATTGGTGGTTTTAGTAGTTTTGTCAGAAGTTTGGCATTGAGCCTTATTTATCATCATTGAAAAAAAAAACGTATAGTTTTTCTATCCCAATAGAAATTGGAATGAATCCATCGTTAACTTATGACATCAGAATCAGTCTGTTTCGCAGCAGTAATGTTCTAGCCATTACAAACGTCATAGATCAGTAGTGAAAAACAAGTCTGTTTACGTATTATTAGCTCAAAGAATCAACCTGTTTTTCCAAAGATAGTAACACATACTTCTTTATTGTGTATTCTTTAGTGTGTCTGCTTGGGGAAAACCCTTTACACTGCAACTGTTTTGTACAATGTAATAAAGATAGAAGCATCTATATAGAGTGCAGGAAATTTTACTTTTAAAATCACATCCGGATATGACGTATAAGAAAATTAACATAACATCCCGGGGGCCCTGAATAGCTAAGATGACTTTTTCCTTTATCTGACTAGCTTATCAAATAAACACTGGACACTTTGTTTTGAAGGAGGAACAAAACAAGCTATGAGTAATTGATTACTTAATTCTGTTTTTTTTTTTTTTTTATCTAATGTAAATATTTTTTTGATACAAAGATAGTGACAATTATATATCTACAGAGACACACGTAAAATACTGGTTTTATATATGAACCGAGTGGGCTGCAACCAGTGCCGGATTTACGTATGGGCTGTCGGTCAATGTCCTCAAGGGCCCTCTTATATTAAGCCCTTGATAAAACTAAAAACAAAATGAAGATATATAAGATAGGGGCTCTTTTATTACAGATGTTCACCCCTCACCCATATCTAGACTCCATACCATATAATTGTGTACAAAAAAGTTATCATTAAATATAATTACTTGAAACCATAGAATTATGTATATATTATTAATATTAGGAATACTTGAAACCATTTATTGCCTTAGGCCCCTGATAAAACTAAAGAACAAAAAAATGAAGATATAACAGGCCTAATTTGTGATTCTCTCAACGCTCACTGTACTAAGTTCTGTATAGTAGTGGCATGTTTATCATTGACAGGTTGATTTGGCGTGTTTCATGTGTGGCATGCTGGTGGTCCAGGGGTAGAGTCTCTGACTTTGGGTTCTCTGGTTCTATCTCTGTCAGAGGGAGATCGTAGGTATACACTGCTGATGAGACCTAGTAAGGTTGAAGCAGCTGTACAGTGTTCCACACATTGCACGCGTTATTCACCGAGTTTGCTTGTCATGATTATTTCAATAATTATTGAATTCTTACGATACACGCATTGTAATTGCCTTCAAAAATATAAATAATAATATAGTTTATTTTCAGATTTAATGGGGTCCCTTTGAAGTAATTTTAAACAATTTAGAGTATTTGGGCCCCTCTAGTTGGAGTGAATCTTAAATTAGATGGGTCCCTTTAAAGGAGTCCTCATGGCATAGTGGCTAACATGCTGAACTGTAACATCATAGTGAGTTCAAACTCTAGTTATGCTATTACATTCACTTTCGGAATAATACCCCTGGGAAAGGTATGAACCCCTCGGCTATGGGTTAAATAGTACAACAATTATTCTTCAACAAGGATGCCTTTGGCATTAAATAACCCACAAAGATTGATATGCCATTAAACAAAGAAACCCAACCAAAACCTTTAAAGAAGCACCATTTAGATTGTAGATAAATTTGTAGATACAGATAAGGGAGAGGCACACATTCATATATATATATATATATATATATATATATATATATATATATATAGGACAGTTGGTATGTATGTATGTTTGTATGTCCTGAAGAAACTACGAAAATAACACAATCAATGATAAAGTAAATATATATACACATTCACTATCACCAGAGTTTGCTTTTTTGTACAAAAATAATGAAGATTTTATTTATATTCGTGAAGATATTTAAAAATTAGGATTTGAATAATAAGAGAAAGTCATCGGTTGCATTCATGATTAAAACATAAATCAATTATGTCAGACCATGGATCTGCGAAACTATTTTTTTTTTTTTATTATCACCTCCTCTACCCAAGCCACGCCAAGTAGCCACTTCTAGTACATAATAAGTAAAAAAAGTAAAGTCCTCAAGGTGGCCTAAAGTCAGTATCAAACAGACAGCAAGGGAGTCTATTACCTTTTCACTAGTGCTAGACCAAGGAGATTGGTTTTGCATCTGAGGCGAGGTGCCACACCTACCATCAGCTCCTTACTTTACTGCACAGATCCCTGTGGTACTTCGTACACTGAGTTGGCGAGGGCCGGTATCGAAATATATTGTGGTTCCTAGGCAGATACTCTACCGACTAAGCTAAACCTGCCCCCAAGATTCTATTATCCCAGGGGCATCTTGAGGTCTAAGGTCAGTTAAATTTGTAGAAAATAAAAACAAAATTGTTAATATGTCATTGTACCATCATAACTATTAATCTATATATATAAAAGAAAGTTTGGTATGTACGTGTCGACATATAACTCCGAAAAGAAAGAGATGTCACTCAGATTCAAAATTTTGCAGACACGTTTATATCCTTCTAACTAAGAAACACACCAAATTTTGTTATTGATTTTTACTGATTAAGTGATATAATTAATTAATTAAACCAAAATCAACCTATTTGTGGAACTGGCCGTATACCAGCTGCTGCTGATAATAGAATATTGCTCGCCACCTGCTTTCTATTATAGCGATACCAGCAGTTTAGTTTAATTTTAGTAAACAAAATCGCATTCTAAACAGTTCAGCTCTGTATTTCTCCATTATTTCTGGTTCAATCTTTGAAATATTTATTTGGTTTGAAAGAAGATAAAATGATATTTCTAAATATGTAATTTGTATGTGTTTTTAGATCAGTCACGGACCAGGTACTTTTGCTAGTTACTTATAAAATCCAATCTGGCAACTTTTGAACCAAATGAACTGCTAAGGTGGGGCAGATTTTAATTTCCTGTGGCGTATTAAATTATCAACCCCACACATATACTTTTTGAAAATATCATCCTCACTAACTATACTGATATATCTTCAGAGATCCGGGTGTTGGCTGGCTAGATTTAAAAAAAAAACCTTCCTTGATTCTTCCTCGAAGGCAATGAATAGGAGTATTATGCTGCTGAAACATTAATTCTAGACCAATGATTCAATCAGCTAGTACATACACATATCCTGGTGTCTTTAGTAATTTACTAATGAACTATAGTATCATCTTCCTATTGTATTCTTACCATGTTGGGGTTAGAAGATGCTGACTGTAGAGGGGGGGGGGTAATCCCCCACCTTAAAAAACGGGGGAGGGCTTGCATATGACACTAAACTGCAGCTAGTGGTGAGCTCTGAAGAGTGTGGGATCACTCATTAGTTGACATTACTCCTAGGTTCACTGATTCAAAGTAGTAATACCTGGTGTGGGTCCCATCTATGGATCAGATAAATGTGTTTGAAAATTATTTAGGAATAATTGGAACTATATAACTTTATATAAACAAATTATTATTAAATAGAAATAGCTACTTGAAATTAAATTACAAATCATCATTAAATATGAATAGTTACTTGAAAACATATAATTGTATATAAATTATTAGTACTAGTACAAAATAAAAAACGCACTCCGGTCGATCTAAGAATAGATTTTTGAAACATATTGCCTGAGGGGTGGAAGTAAAAAATTCAATGACAGCGAGTTTGTACCCTAAGTAAGTAAAATCATCAAATTTTTTAAAGGATTAAAAAATAAAACAATTTGAAATGTAAACTTTAAATATGTATCAAAATAAAACAAACTATATATAGATATATAATACCAGTCATGCATTTATTAAAACTTGTTTTAAAAAACAATGAGGACTGTCTAATGTTGCATGTTCAAATTTTGAGTATCTATTCTATGTTATGAGGATTTTGGGTAATGTGACGTAAGCAGTGACGTAATTTTTGTTACAGACAAAAACCGGAAGCGAATCTCCATTATTAATAAGATTAGATAAAAATACTTAAAACCATATATTTGTGTGCAAATTATCAATATCAAATTGCAGTAATCATGAACTTTAGTTTGATAAATTCCTACCATAAAATTATTCTTGCGCGTTATTTGAAATGAACTTAATTGTTATTAAGAACACATTTCATGATATTTTTGTGTTAAAGCATGCAGTTGTATTGATTTGAACAAGTTTATATTTTTTGTTTATATCTTATGATAATTCAAAATGTGTTATTAATAACAATTAAGTTAATTTCAGATAGGGCGCAGACTGGGCTCTTTAAATTTGGTTAGGCAACCAGTCTTGGAGAAAGAAAAACTGAATTCAAACCTATTAAACTCAACTTGGGGTGGTCACTACTAGAATAGGCTCAGTCCTAATTAGTGATCTATTTCACAAATTTTTATTTTTTTAATTTTTTTTTTATTTGATGTTATGATAACTGCTGTTTCCACCAAATTTTAACAATCCTCCATTTAAAACACTAACAGCTTTGATCATTTCTTTTTTTTGTGTGTGTGTTTTTATAATGAATGACCTCATCCCACCACTCAAAAGAAAAAAAGTTTTGATGAATTTATTCCAGACAGTGAAATTATTCAGAATTTTCACTTGAATTTCAAGTTTTGTGGGGGCACTGTTTATGATTCATCTGGTGTTCATGGACGTGTACACATGTGTGTGCGTGAAATTAACAAATCATTAAAAAAGGGTTCTTTTTTTTTTTCTTTTCAATGAGAAAAGTGCTGTAATACTGGCAGGATAAAACCTAAAATGAATATATTTGTGTGTGTGTGTATATATATATATATATATATATATATATATATATATATATACCCCCCACACACACACAAATGTGTATATATATATATATATATAATAAAATAAATATATAAAGGTTTTAAATATCTATTTATTAGGTGAGAAAGGAACATTCATGACCATATTGGTTTCATGCGAGGCAATCATCAGGTGAAGATGTTTCCAATAATACTGCTTTTGGTATGCCATTCCAGCAAAAGTTGAAACAGTGACCATCCCACACTATATATATATATATATATATATATATATACATACACACACACACACACACACACATACACAAATATGTGTGTGTGTATATATATATATATATCCATACACACACCAATATGTACTTCTAAGGTGTAAAGAGGGGGAAAAACAATACCTTACATTGTAATGTCAGGATGAGACTCATCTTCAAACAAAATAATAAACATTTTAAAAAAAATTTTTTTTTTATAATATCTAAAGAACAATAACAACAACAAATTTGCCTGCACAGCAAAATCTCTTAATATTTTGGAACATTGCATAGTCATAGACACTTCAATGTTTTTTGTTTTTTTTCTTCTTTTTCTTTTTTAGTGTCCATTTCCTGGTGGACAAAATTCTAACAATTAACATCCTTCATCCAAAAACCATCAAGAAAAGAAAAAAAAAAAAAAAAAGATTTCTCACTTTTTTTTTTATGACCAAAATGTGAAATTATAAACTATTTATCATACCTCATCTAGTTCATTAAATCCTCACATTTATTAGCAGATTGGGTTGTTGCTTTTAGTCTTTTAGTCTTTTACAAATATCAAAATATAAATGTTCTCTTAACTCTATAACATTCCTCAGTTGTATTTGTTATTTTACCGAATATCCTCCATATGAACCTGCCCAGGCTATGTAGTTCAAAGAGGAAAAAAAGAAGAAAAAAACTTTGACTCTACTCCATCGTCTCTCGTAGACGGAAAGCTGCCAACTATCCACTACCTTAGTGTACTTTCAAAATCCACTATACCCACAAGACAATCTTCATAGACACACCTGGGAGCACTTAGACATGTATGTCATAACCTCAAAAGAAATTTACTGTCTTCATGTTCAGACAAGTCCTCTAATGCTCCAAGTCTTGTAAATCTTTTGTAATCTTTTTCGCACATGTATACTCACATGTTCTGGAGATCTATCCAAGACTTTAGGACATCTTTTTATTCTAATGCTCTTCCAGAAACTATAAATTCCTGTTAGAATAATTTATCTGTTATTTCATCCCTTTTTTTTTTCTAATATAACAGAACTATAGATGTTACATTTGCACATCTATTTCATGTGCTAAAATGTTAACAGGTTTGAATTTAGTTTTCCTTCTGCTAGACTGGTTCCCTAATCAAGGCTAAAGACCCTAGTCTGCCCTACTATTTACCCATAACTGGAGGAAGAATTGTTGGATGCATACCTTTCCAAGGGAATTAGTGCTATTTGAAATACAACCAAGATTTGAACTTGTATTGCGGAGTCCATTTCCTATGACGATAACCATTACACAACATGCCTCTAGCTTGGGTAAATATATATATTTATATTGTAGGAACCACATTATCAGAGAAAAGTTTTAAGTTTTCCCCTCGGATAATTCTGGAAGATATTTGAGTTAAGGGAAAAAGCAAGAGTTTTTTGGTTTTGCCGGTAGAGCATCTGCCTAGGAATCACAAGTTTCCAGGTTCGATACGAGCCCTCGTTAACTCAGCGCATGAGTAGCATAGCTTGGGTGGCCTTATCTGTTCGGTAAAAGCAGCATCTGGAAGCTGTGGCACTCCACCTCAGAAAAAAAAAAAATCTCTGTGGTCTAGCACTAGTGAAAAGGAGATAGACTCCCTCACTGTTTGGCTGATACTTACAATAGGCAACTCTGCTGACTTTTTTTTTTTTACTATAAAGTAAGTTAATTTGGCCTACTGTCGGTATCAGCCGGAGAGTGAAGTTTATCTCCTTTTTGCTAGTGCTAGACCAGGGAGATTGTTTTTTGCTGAGGCAGAGCACTACACCTACCGTGAGCCCCCACTTTACCGCACAGATCAGGTTACCCAATCTGTGCTATTCATGCGCTGAGTTGGTGGGGACTGGTATTGAACCAGGAACCTTGTGATTCCTAGGAGGGTGCTCTACCGACTGAGCTAAACCAGAAAAACTAATTGTTTTGTTTTAAAGACTTATTAAACTTAAAACATAATATACTAGCAGGACATGTGGATATACCAGCGTATGATAATTTAATTATTACAACATTTGATATGTTTACTTAAGAGCTATTAAAAAATAGTTCAATATGTAAAAAGTATAATAATTGATTTAACTCCACTCTTTTTTTTCTTTCTTTCTTTCCATTATGTTTGATTGAAAAAGATTAGCAATATCGCTTCAATGTGCTCACCCTCTCTCTCTATCTTTCTTTCCCCTACTCACTTCTTTTTTCTTATTATTATTTTTTTCTGTGTAGCATGTCCTTTGTCTTCCCTTTCTTTATAATAAAAACAGAATGGCTCATTTTTAGCTGAGGTGATGATACTCATCACAAATAAGAATTCAGTGGATAAGGGACATCAGATAATCAGTATTTACATTTTTGCATTTCCTCTTGGATGATTTGGACAGTCTCATTTTTAACCAGAGGGTATTGCAATATGATGACAATCATACTTTTAAGGAACACCACTATTAATGTATAGATTTGCAGAGATGCTGATAGGTATGCGTCCTGCGTCCCTGACACAAAAATCTAAAAGGACACAGTAAAATCATATCCATGCATCCCAGTGTTTTTCTTTTTTCTTCCCTCATCATTCCAAGCTAACTGTAAATACATTTAGATAGTTTCTTTGAAATGAATTACACAGGTTAGGTTCAAAGGTAGGAGTTAGATGGCTTTAGTTGGGATCCATAAATTTTCCCAGGGACTCATTCAAAGCAAATATGTGCGTCCCAGGACACACTAAATCAAAAAGCTATCAGCATCATTGGATTTGTAAAAACGGTTATTTCCTATAACTCCAACATGAACAAAGGGGAACCACTCTTGACTGATAAATTATTTATTTATTTTCCCATTAAACTAACCCTAACCCCTAACCCTGTCTTCTTTTTTCCTAGTAGATCAATAAATAAATAAATAATTTATCAGTCAAGAGTGGCCCTTTGTTTATGTTGGAGTTATAGGAAATAACCGTAAAACCCTAACAGATTATTTTGTTTTTAAAACTTTATAAACTTGAAGTACAAATAGTTGTGTGGTTTTATCTCCATGACAAAAAACTGAGAACCAAACATTATGATATATGGTAGAAGAAATTAAGAGTTAATATAAACCACAAGTTCTGCTTTGAGCATTTCTTTTATAACATATCTTCACACAAGCCTTCCATATGTGGTTTTTGAAATTAACCTGTTTATAGACCTTACTTGATTCTTTTAAAATTTAATCTTGGCAGAAAAATAAATGAAAGACTAAAGCAGTCTGGTGTAGATGATAATTAAAAACTAGGGTGCATTGATACAAAGTGAATGGAGTGACTTTTATTGTTGTAACATGTGGTGGCCAACGTCTGCTTCCAAATGGTGTTTGATCTTTTGTCGTCGGTATGAGTACTATAATGTCAGAATAAATGTTAATTGCACTTCTATGTGTGTGTGTGTGTGTACGTGTGTAAACACATGCATATGTCCTTCACCCACATTTATCATAGACACAAAAGAGAACGAGTTGTCTAGTTTGTAAAAGTGCAAAAAAGTGTAGATAAACTACTTTAGAATGAAAGAAATGGCATTAAAAAATTGTGGTGTGTTATGTGTTAATATATGTCTATATTAACTGATATATGTATGTGTTAATCTATCTTCTATACATATATAAAGGGCAGTTGTGTGTATCTGTATGTCCGGGAGAAACTTCGAAAATAAAATATTAACCGCAAAGTAAATATATATATACATCAAATATCACCAGGGCTTGGCTTTTGAGCAAAAATCTGGAGGATTGATTTATATTGTGCAAGATAAATAAAAAAATCGAATGATAACAGCATAAATTTTTTTTTTGCATTTGATAATTTCAAATAGGGAGACATTAATTTTCTTTCAGAGTGGCTGGATCAACGCAACGTCTTTTTACATTAAGGATTTTAATGGGGCATCTGTGGAGGATCCAGCTCGCAATTCAATAATAATTGATCTGCAAAGACCTTCTTTTACACCCCCACTTCTACCTAGGTGACTCTGGATAGCCACTTCTAGTATATATCTAAATTATTTCCAACAATTTTACGAACAAAGTTACCACTCACTGTTTAAATGGGGACGCTAAGGTTACTTGCATTTTAAATTATGTCTTTTTTCACATTATTTGAATATCAAACAAAAGCCTGCCACATGCTAAAAGCAGAGGCTCACAAGACTTTTATTCACTAATAATCTCTTTTTTCTTTTAAACAGACGAGGCCCCAACAAAGCTTTGTAAACAGACCGAAACGCTTGCCAGCGACAGCTTATTAAACATCACTAAAATTTATGAACTTGTGCTTTTTCAATTTCATAATATTACATACTATCAGATTCACTTCACTTTTTCCTCACATACATATGTTAATATACATGTAATTTAAAAAAAAACAAAAAACGTAAAAACACAAGTATCATTGACGAGTAATGTTTAATAAGCTGTCGCTGCAGCGTTTCGGTCTGTTTAACAAAGCTTTGTTGGGGCCTTCGTCTGTTTAAAGAAAAAGAGATTATTAGTGAATAAAAGTCTGTGAGCCTCTGCTTTTAGCATGTGGCAGCTTTTGTTGATATTCAAATATGTGAAAAAAGACATAATTTAAAATGCCAAGTAACATTAGCGTCCCCATTTAAACAGTGAAGTGTAACTTTGTTCGTAAATTGTTGGAAATAATTTAGATATATACTAGAAGTGGCTATCCAGAGTCACCTAGGTAGAAGTGGGGGTAAAAAGAAGGTCTTGCAGATCAATTATTATTGAATTGCGAGCTGGATCCTCACAGGATGCCCCATTAAAATCCTTATGTAAAAAGACGTTGCGTTGATCCAGCCACTCTGAAAGAAAAATTAATGTCTCCTATTTGAAATATCAAATGCAAAAAAAAATTTCATGCGTTATCATTCAGATTTTATTTTTTAATTATCTTCACAAATATAAATCAAATCTTCCAGATTTTTGCTCAAAAACCAAGCCCTGGTGATATTTGATGTATATATATATTTACTTTGCGGTTAATCATTTTATTTTCGAAGTTTCCTCCCGGACATACAGATACACACAACTGCCCTTTATATATGTATAGAAGATAGATTAACACATACATATATCAGTTAATATAGACATATATTAACACATACACACACATTTTTTAATGCCATTTCTTCATTCTAAAGTAGTTTATCTACACTTTTTTGCACTTTTACAAACTAGACAACTCGTTCTCTTTTGTGTCTATGATAAATGTGGGTGAAGGACATATGCATGTGTTTACACACGTACACACACACACACACAGAAGTGCAATTAACATTTATTCTGACATTATAGTACTCATACCGACGACAAAAGATCAAACACCATTTGGAAGCAGACGTT
This sequence comes from Doryteuthis pealeii, assembly GCA_023376005.1. Lineage (NCBI taxonomy): Eukaryota > Metazoa > Mollusca > Cephalopoda > Myopsida > Loliginidae > Doryteuthis > Doryteuthis pealeii. The sequence continues at coordinate 72,237,394 of CM042157.1, forward strand.
GGCCACCACATGTTACAACCAATAAAAGTCACTCCATTCACTTTGTATCATGCACCCTAGTTTTTAATTATCATCTACACCAGACTGCTTTAGTCTTTCATTTATTTTTCTGCCAAGATTAAATTTTAAAAGAATCAAGTAAAGGTCTATAAACAGGTTAATTTCAAAAAACCACATATGGAAGGCTTGTGTGAAGATATGTTATAAAGAAATGCTCAAAGCAGAACTTGTGGTTTATATTAAACTCTTAATTTCTTCTACCATATATCATAATGTTTGGTTCTCAGTTTTTTGTCATGGAGATAAAACCACACAACTATTTGTACTTCAAGTTTAATAAGTTTTTAAACAAAATAATCTGTTAGGGTTTTTACGGTTATTTCCTATAACTCCAACATAAACAAAGGGGAACCACTCTTGACTGATAAATTATTTATTTATTTATTGATCTACTAGGAAAAAAGAAGACGGGGTTAGGGATAGTTTAATGGGAAAATGAATAAATAATTTATCAGTCAAGAGTGGTTCCCCTTTGTTCATGTTGGAGTTATAGGAAATAACCGTTTTTACAAATCCAATGATGCTGATAGCTTTTTGATTTAGTGTGTCCTGGGACGCACATATTTGCTTTGAATGAGTCCCTGGGAAAATTTATGGATCCCAACTAAAGCCATCTAACTCCTACCTTTGAACCTAACCTGTGTAATTCATTTCAAAGAAACTATCTAAATGTATTTACAGTTAGCTTGGAATGATGAGGGAAGAAAAAAGAAAAACACTGGGATGCATGGATATGATTTTACTGTGTCCTTTTAGATTTTTGTGTCAGGGACGCAGGACGCATACCTATCAGCATCTCTGCAAATCTATACATTAATAGTGGTGTTCCTTAAAAGTATGACTGTCATCATATTGCAATACCCTCTGGTTAAAAATGAGACTGTCCAAATCATCCAAGAGGAAATGCAAAAATGTAAATACTGATTATCTGATGTCCCTTATCCACCGAATTCTTATTTGTGATGAGTATCATCACCTCAGCTAAAAATGAGCCATTCTGATTTTATTATAAAGAAAGGGAAGACAAAGGACATGCTACACAGAAAAAAATATAATAAGAAAAAAAGAAAGTGAGTAGGGGAAAGATAGAGAGAGAGGGTGAGCACATTGAAGCGATATTGCTAATCTTTTTCAATCAAACATAATGGAAAGAAAGAAAGAAAAAAAAGAGTGGGAGTTAAATCAAGATTATTATACTTTTTACATATTGAACTATTTTTCAATAGCTCTTAAGTAAACATATCAAACGTTGTAATAATTAAATTATCATACGCTGGTATATCCACATGTCCTGCTAGTATATTATGTTTTAAGTTTAATAAGTCTTTAAAACAAAACAATCAGTTTTTCTGGTTTAGCTCAGTCGGTAGAGCACCCTCCTAGGAATCACAAGGTTCCTGGTTCAATACCAGTCCCCACCAACTCAGCGCATGAATAGCACAGATTGGGTAACCTGATCTGTGCGGTAAAGTGGGGAGCTCACGGTAGGTGTAGTGCTCTGCCTCAGCAAAAAACAATCTCCCTGGTCTAGCACTAGCAAAAAGGAGATAAACTCCCTCACTCTCCGGCTGATACCGACAGTAGGCCAAATTAACTTACTTTATAGTAAAAAAAAAGTCAGCAGAGTTGCCTATTGTAAGTATCAGCCAAACAGTGAGGGAGTCTATCTCCTTTTCACTAGTGCTAGACCACAGAGATTTTTTTTTTTTTTCTGAGGTGGAGTGCCACAGCTTCCAGATGCTGCTTTTACCGAACAGATAAGGCCACCCAAGCTATGCTACTCATGCGCTGAGTTAACGAGGGCTTGTATCGAACCTGGAAACTTGTGATTCCTAGGCAGATGCTCTACCGGCAAAACCAAAAAACTCTTGCTTTTTCCCTTAACTCAAATATCTTCCAGAATTATCCGAGGGGAAAACTTAAAACTTTTCTCTGATAATGTGGTTCCTACAATATAAATATATATATTTACCCAAGCTAGAGGCATGTTGTGTAATGGTTATCGTCATAGGAAATGGACTCCGCAATACAAGTTCAAATCTTGGTTGTATTTCAAATAGCACTAATTCCCTTGGAAAGGTATGCATCCAACAATTCTTCCTCCAGTTATGGGTAAATAGTAGGGCAGACTAGGGTCTTTAGCCTTGATTAGGGAACCAGTCTAGCAGAAGGAAAACTAAATTCAAACCTGTTAACATTTTAGCACATGAAATAGATGTGCAAATGTAACATCTATAGTTCTGTTATATTAGAAAAAAAAAGAAAAAAAGGATGAAATAACAGATGAATTATTCTAACAGGAATTTATAGTTTCTGGAAGAGCATTAGAATAAAAAGATGTCCTAAAGTCTTGGATAGATCTCCAGAACATGTGAGTATACATGTGCGAAAAAGATTACAAAAGATTTACAAGACTTGGAGCATTAGAGGACTTGTCTGAACATGAAGACAGTAAATTTCTTTTGAGGTTATGACATACATGTCTAAGTGCTCCCAGGTGTGTCTATGAAAATTGTCTTGTGGGTATAGTGGATTTTGAAAGTACACTAAGGTAGTGGATAGTTGGCAGCTTTCCGTCTACGAGAGACGATGGAGTAGAGTCAAAGTTTTTTTCTTCTTTTTTTCCTCTTTGAACTACATAGCCTGGGCAGGTTCATATGGAGGATATTTGGTAAAATAACAAATACAACTGAGGAATGTTATAGAGTTAAGAGAACATTTATATTTTGATATTTGTAAAAGACTAAAAGACTAAAAGCAACAACCCAATCTGCTAATAAATGTGAGGATTTAATGAACTAGATGAGGTATGATAAATAGTTTATAATTTCACATTTTGGTCATAAAAAAAAAGTGAGAAATCTTTTTTTTTTTCTTTCTTTTCTTGATGGTTTTTGGATGAAGGATGTTAATTGTTAGAATTTTGTCCACCAGGAAATGGACACTAAAAAAGAAAAAGAAGAAAAAAACAAAAAACATTGAAGTGTCTATGACTATGCAATGTTCCAAAATATTAAGAGATTTTGCTGTGCAGGCAAATTTGTTGTTGTTATTGTTCTTTAGATATTATTAAAAAAAAAAAAAAAAAAATGTTTATTATTTTGTTTGAAGATGAGTCTCATCCTGACATTACAATGTAAGGTATTGTTTTTCCCCCTCTTTACACCCTTAGAAGTACATATTTGTGTGTGTATGGATGTATATATATACACACACACATATTTGTGTTGTGTGTGTGTGTGTGTGTGTGTGTGTGTGTGTATATATATATATATATATATATATAGTGTGGGATGGTCACTGTTTCAACTTTTGCTGGAATGGCATACCAAAAGCAGTATTATTGGAAACATCTTCACCTGATGATTGCCTCGCATGAAACCAATATGGTCATGAATGTTCCTTTCTCACCTAATAAATAGATATGTAAAACCTTTATATATTTATTTTATTATATATATATATATATATACACATTTGTGTGTGTTGGGGGGGTATATATATATATATATATATATATAATATATATTATATATATACACCACACACACAAAATATATTCATTTTAGGTTTTATCCTGCCAGTATTACAGCACTTTTCTCATTGAAAAGAAAAAAAAAAGAACCCTTTTTAATGATTTGTTAATTTCACGCACACACATGTGTACACGTCTATGAACACCAGATGAATCATAAACAGTGCCCCCACAAAACTTGAAATTCAAGTGAAAATTCTGAATAATTTCACTGTCTGGAATAAATTCATCACAACTTTTTTTCTTTTGAGTGGTGGGATGAGGTCATTCATTATAAAAACACACACACAAAAAAAAGAAATGATCAAAGCTGTTAGTGTTTTAAATGGAGGATTGTTAAAATTGGTGGAAACAGCAGTTATCATAACATCAAATAAAAAAAATTAAAAAAATAAAAAATTTGTGAAATAGATCACTAATTAGGACTGAGCCTATTCTAGTAGTGACCACCCCAAGTTGAGTTTAATAGGTTTGAATTCAGTTTTTCTTTCTCCAAGACTGGTTGCCTAACCAAATTTAAAAGAGCCCAGTCTGCGCCTTATCTGAAATTAACTTAATTGTTATTAATAACACATTTTGAATTATCATAAGATATAAACAAAAAATATAAACTTGTTCAAATCAATACAACTGCATGCTTTAACACAAAAATATCATGAAATGTGTTCTTAATAACAATTAAGTTCATTTCAAATAACGCGCAAGAATAATTTTATGGTAGGAATTTATCAAACTAAAGTTCATGATTACTGCAATTTGATATTGATAATTTGCACACAAATATATGGTTTTAAGTATTTTTATCTAATCTTATTAATAATGGAGATTCGCTTCCGGTTTTTGTCTGTAACAAAAATTACGTCACTGCTTACGTCACATTACCCAAAATCCTCATAACATAGAATAGATACACTCAAAATTTGAACATGCAACATTAGACAGTCCTCATTGTTTTTTAAAACAAGTTTTAATAAATGCATGACTGGTATTATATATCTATATATAGTTTGTTTTATTTTGATACATATTTATTTTTTAATCCTTTAATGAATTTGATGATTTTACTTAATTAGGGTACTAACTCGCTGTCATTGAATTTTTTACTTCCACCCCTCAGGCAATATGTTTCAAAAATCTATTCTTAGATCGACCGGAGTGCGTTTTTTATTTTGTACTAGTACTAATAATTTATATACAATTATATGTTTTCAAGTAACTATTCATATTTAATGATGATTTGTAATTTAATTTCAAGTAGCTATTTCTATTTAATAATAATTTGTTTATATAAAGTTATATAGTTCCAATTATTCCTAAATAATTTTCAAACACATTTATCTGATCCATAGATGGGACCCACACCAGGTATTACTACTTTGAATCAGTGAACCTAGAGTAATGTCAACTAATGAGTGATCCCACACTCTTCAGAGCTCACCACTAGCTGCAGTTTAGTGTCATATGCAAGCCCTCCCCCGTTTTTTAAGGTGGGGATTACCCCCCCCCTCTACAGTCAGCATCTTCTAACCCAACATGGTAAGAATACAATAGGAAGATGATACTATAGTTCATTAGTAAATTACTAAAGACACCAGGATATGTGTATGTACTAGCTGATTGAATCATTGGTCTAGAATTAATGTTTCAGCAGCATAATACTCCTATTCATTGCCTTCGAGGAAGAATCAAGGAAGGTTTTTTTTTAAATCTAGCCAGCCAACACCCGGATCTCTGAAGATATATCAGTATAGTTAGTGAGGATGATTTTTAAAAAAGTATATGTGTGGGGTTGATAATTTAATATGCCACAGGAAATTAAAATCTGCCCCACCTTAGCAGTTCATTTGGTTCAAAAGTTGCCAGATTGGATTTTATAAGTAACTAGCAAAAGTACCTGGTCCGTGACTGATCTAAAAACACATACAAATTACATATTTAGAAATATCATTTTATCTTCTTTCGAACCAAATAAATATTTCAAAGATTGAACCAGAAATAATGGAGAAATACAGAGCTGAACTGTTTAGAATGCGATTTTGTTTACTAAAATTAAACTAAACTGCTGGTATCGCTATAATAGAAAGCAGGTGGCGAGCAATATTCTATTATCAGCAGCAGCTGGTATACGGCCAGTTCCACAAATAGGTTGATTTTGGTTTAATTAATTAATTATATCACTTAATCAGTAAAAATCAATAACAAAATTTGGTGTGTTTCTTAGTTAGAAGGATATAAACGTGTCTGCAAAATTTTGAATCTGAGTGACATCTCTTTCTTTTCGGAGTTATATGTCGACACGTACATACCAAACTTTCTTTTTTATATATATAGATTAATAGTTATGATGGTACAATGACATATTAACAATTTTGTTTTTATTTTCTACAAATTTAACTGACCTTAGACCTCAAGATGCCCCTGGGATAATAGAATCTTGGGGGCAGGTTTAGCTTAGTCGGTAGAGTATCTGCCTAGGAAACCACAATATATTTCGATACCGGCCCTCGCCAACTCAGTATACGAAGTACCACAGGGATCTGTGCAGTAAAGTAAGGAGCTGATGGTAGGTGTGGCACCTCGCCTCAGATGCAAAACCAATCTCCTTGGTCTAGCACTAGTGAAAAGGTAATAGACTCCCTTGCTGTCTGTTTGATACTGACTTTAGGCCACCTTGAGGGCTTTACTTTTTTTTACTTATTATGTACTAGAAGTGGCTACTTGGCGTTGCTTGGGTAGAGGAGGTGATAATAAAAAAAAATATAGTTTCGCAGATCCATGGTCTTATATAATTGATTTATGTTTTAATCATGAATGCAACCGATGACTTTCTCTTATCATTCAAATCCTAATTTTTAAATATCTTCACGAATATAAATAAAATCTTCATTATTTTTGTACAAAAAAGCAAGCTCTGGTGATAGTGAATGTGTATATATATTTACTTTATCATTGATTGTGTTATTTTCGTAGTTTCTTCAGGACATACAAACATACATACATACCAACTGTCCTATATATATATATATATATATATATATATATATATATATATATATGAATGTGTGCCTCTCCCTTATCTGTATCTACAAATTTATCTACAATCTAAATGGTGCTTCTTTAAAGGTTTTGGTTGGGTTTCTTTGTTTAATGGCATATCGATCTTTGTGGGTTATTTAATGCCAAAGGCATCCTTGTTGAAGAATAATTGTTGTACTATTTAACCCATAGCTGAGAGGTTCATACCTTTCCCAGGGGTATTATTCCGAAAGTGAACATAATAGCATAACTAGAGTTTGAACTCACTATGATGTTACAGTTCAGCATGTTAGCCACTATGCCATGAGGACTCCTTTAAAGGGACCCATCGAATTTAAGATTCACTCCAACTAGAGGGGCCCAAATACTCTAAATTGTTTAAAATTACTTCAAAAGGACCCCATTAAATCTGAAAATAAACTATATTATTATTTATATTTTTGAAGGCAATTACAATGCGTGTATCGTAAGAATTCAATAATTATTGAAATAATCATGACAAGCAAACTCGGTGAATAACGCGTGCAATGTGTGGAACACTGTACAGCTGCTTCAACCTTACTAGGTTTCATCAGCAGTGTATACCTACGATCTCCCTCTGACAGAGATAGAACCAGAGAACCCAAAGTCAGAGACTCTACCCCTGGACCACCAGCATGCCCACACATGAAACACGCCAAATCAACCTGTCAATGATAAACATGCCACTACTATACAGAACTTAGTACAGTGAGCGTTGAGAGAATCACAAATTAGGCCTGTTATATCTTCATTTTGTTCTTTAGTTTTATCAGGGGCCTAAGGCAATAAATGGTTTCAAGTATTCCTAATATTAATAATATATAATAATTCTATGGTTTCAAGTAATTATATTTAATGATAACTTTTTTTGTACACAATTATATGGTATGGAGTCTAGATATGGGTGAGGGGTGAACATCTGTAATAAAAGAGCCCCTATCTTATATATCTTCATTTTGTTTTAGTTTTATCAAGGGCTTAATATAAGAGGCCCTTGAGGACATTGACCGACAGCCCATACGTAAATCCGGCACTGGTTGCAGCCCACTCGGTTCATATATAAAACCAGTATTTTACGTGTGTCTCTGTAGATATATAATTGTCACTATCTTTGTATCAAAAAAATATTTACATTAGATAAAAAAAAAAAAACAGAATTAAGTAATCAATTACTCATAGCTTGTTTTGTTCCTCCTTCAAAACAAAGTGTCCGGTGTTTATTTAATAAGCTAGTCAGATAAAGGAAAAAGTCATCTTAGCTATTCAGGGCCCCCAGGATGTTATGTTAATTTTCTTATACGTCATATCCGGATGTGATTTTAAAAGTAAAATTTCCTGCACTCTATATAGATGCTTCTATCTTTATTACATTGTACAAAACAGTTGCAGTGTAAAGGGTTTTCCCCAAGCAGACACACTAAAGAATACACAATAAAGAAGTATGTGTTACTATCTTTGGAAAAACAGGTTGATTCTTTGAGCTAATAATACGTAAACAGACTTGTTTTTCACTACTGATCTATGACGTTTGTAATGGCTAGAACATTACTGCTGCGAAACAGACTGATTCTGATGTCATAAGTTAACGATGGATTCATTCCAATTTCTATTGGGATAGAAAAACTATACGTTTTTTTTTTCAATGATGATAAATAAGGCTCAATGCCAAACTTCTGACAAAACTACTAAAACCACCAATATTTAGTCACAGAAAAATCTTGCTTTTTACAGTGTCAGGCTATTGTTATTTTTCAAGGGTATGTATTTACCTGACCCCCTTCCAACATAAGAACGATGTGGCACAAGGTCAAATATATATGTATATATATATATATGTAATATAGTGAAAAATTTACACACACGGTCACACACAGACACCCAATGAAAACGATTAATCTACTCACATTTCCATACACACTCTCTCTATCTCTCTCCCTTTCTCACACACACACGACATAAGAGAATGTGCGATGTCATCTTTCAAAATCATTTATCCCAGTGTTCATAAATTTCGAACAATTCTAAGAGCACTAATTTTCCATTCAAAACATTTTTAAACCAACTGATCAACAAAAACTATCACAGTCTCCTTATTATTCTGTGATAAATTTTACTTTTCCTTAAATCAACAAATACCCTGAAGAAGATCTACTAAACAGATTGAAACACTGCAGCGTTGCCTGAATAAATATCACTCATTTATTTGAACCTGTGTTTTTTTCAAATTTTTCACTATATTACATACCGTTGGATTCACTTCCATTTCTCTTCACACACACACTTATATATATATATATATATTATATATATATGTGTGTGTGTGTATGTAGGTAAATCATCAAGTTAGTTGATATTAGGATGATTCTAAGGTGGCCCTTTTTTAACAATGGAATTTTAAAGTTATTCCTGAATTTTTGAGATAATGCTTGATAATTTGTATTATTCGGACTATTGTCCTCATATTTATTATTATGTACACAATGTTTCGGCCGATGTGCTCTCCAGCCTTCTTCAGGTGTTTCTTGTCAGAATTGGGAACCTTCACAAACTCTGGAACCTTCATGCTGTAATACCCCTGTGGATTGAATTTCAGTTTGAAGTTTCATGAAGGCTCCCGATTACGACATGAATGCACCTGAGTTCAAAGAGAAGGTTTCCAAATCCGACAAAAAATACCTGAAGAAGGTCAGAAAACCTTGGCTGAAACCTTGTGTAGATAACAATAAAAATGAGGACAAAAGTCGGAATAATCCAAATAATACAGAATTTTAAAGTTGTTCTGGTCTAAGTTGAGAGCTCAATGTTTAATAATTTGGAACAGAGCAATTTATTTGGTAAAGAAAAAAGTTTAAATATTGGTCATATTTTCGGCAATGAATCTATTTCTACTCATAAATATATGTATATACATATGAGTTTCATCAGACCACCAACTTTATAATAATAATAATGAAATTTATTGTGTAGTGCTCAGGTGCACCACAACTCATCAAAGTCTCATGTCTAGTACACAGAATAATGTATTAGTGTCAGGAACATGAACAGTTTACAGTAATAATATACATGTATGTGTGTGCATGTGTGGATAGGGGTATCTGGTATAGTGTTGGTGGACTACAGGAAGCATGGAGGCTTTGAAAGATGCAGTGTTTCGGCAACCTACAATGGATGCAGGCAGCTTATTCCATGCCTCAGCAATTCTGAGTGTGAAAAAATGTTTCCGAAAGTCATGTGAGCAATGCTGTTTTCTGACTTTGTAGGCATGGCCTCGTGTGTTAGAAACATGGAGATCAAAAAGGTGCTCAAGGTTGCTGTTGTTAAGATGATTAATGACCTTATGAGTGTTTACCAGGTCAGTTGCCAGACACCAGAGTTTCAATGAATCCATTCCCAGGGCAGCAAGATGTTCAGAATATGGCAGATGCCTGATGGAGGGTAATCGTTTGGTTGCACGTCTCTGTACAGTTTCTAGGAGGTTAATGTTCTGAGCAAGACCATTTCAATAAAGTTGGTGGTCTGACAAAACCATTGGATTTTTATTCCAATTGTCTATATAGAAATAGAGCAATGTATCATATTTTAACATAATTATTTAACTATTTTGAGAACAATCAGAATTTAAACTGTTTTAAGAATAAATTCTGATGTAGAGATAATTGAAAAAAATATACCATTTATCTAAATCTGATTTCTGAGAAAATGATATAATTTGATATTTCAATAGGAAAAAGTTAATCTCTCTACTCCCAAACAAAACATTTTCTATAATAACTGACAGGACTGTACACTGATTCAAAAATTGCAAATTCAAAAGAAGACAATTCTGAACATGTTTTTAATAATTTTTACATTCTTAAGTGTTGCTTATTTACTTGATATAAACTTATTTCTATTTATAGAATGTATATTATATTCATTTGAAAATGTCAATTATTGCTAATCTTAATTATTACTAGTAATTATTATTATTAAAGAATCATCATTACTGGTATATTACTATGACAGACAGGAGAGTAGAGAGTCAAGTCAGATAGAGAGAGAGAGAGAGAGAGAGAGTGTATGTGTGTGTCTCCTATATATAAGGGATGGAGCACTCACTCTATGGGGGCCTTTACATACAAAGCAATGTGTATTAACAGTTGAAATCCCCTTTGCATTCTGTAGGTGATGACAGCCTGGCAGTTAAGGTGTCTGACTTGACACTGAACTGATCGGATTTCAATCCCGGCTGTAGGTAGCTTGCGAATGTCTAGCCACACTGAAGAGACTTGATAAGTCGAAACACATGTCTGTGGATGATTATATATATATATATATATATATATATATATATATATATATTACACATACACATACACAAAGTATCCCCCTAAAAATAAGTAAACCACTAACAATTTTGTATCAATATGTAGCAGTACAAAAATTAAGGCAGCCCTTATATCTAAGCAATTTTATAGGTAGGAGTAATACCTATTAATGAGTGATATTGTGTGTGTGTATATATATATATATATATATATATATCAATTATGACTATCGTAAATTATAGCCTCGTAAGGGAGATTTCATCACTCACTCATTGAATTATATGTATGTGCATGTGTGTTTGCATATTTCCTGCCTATCACCTAGTAATGATGTAATAATTAGCTATCTATCAATAAAGTCCTTTTAAAGTTCTAACTAGTAACCTTTTAGCACTAAAGTCAGTTGATATTACATTTTAAGTCCAACTCCATAAGTTCATCTTGAATAATTTTGATGTTTTGGACTGTTGTTCTTATCTTTATTGTGGTATGTAAAGACAACGTTTCTGCCACTGTATCCTCTGGCCTTCTTCAGGTGTATCCTGTGTATCTGAGTATAGTAATGACCCAATCTGGGAAATCATTTCCTGCCTTACCATTGTTCAAACAGGCATCAAAGACTTTTAAGGATCTTATCCAAACAATGACACCACTGTCCTTACACACCCATCATTCCCACATATGTCATAAGAAGAATCATGATTATTTAGAAAAAACAAAAAATATGGTCAGGTTGTTAGAAATGATTCCCCAGGTTGGGTCGTTACTATACTTGGAAACACCTGAGGAAAGCCGGTGGATACAGTGACCAAAACATTATGCTGATACATACCACAATAAAGATGAGGACAACAGTCTGAAACATCAAAATTATTCACATGAAGCCTCATTTAAAAAAATAGAGAAAAATAAATTTGTCTTTGGTTCTAATTATTTTCCATAAACGACCACCCGAGGAGAGTTAGAAAATATTGATCATAAATTTATGCTCAGGTTGTTAGAAATGATTCCCCAGGTTATGTCGTTACTAGGAAACACCTGAGGAAAGCCGGTGGATACAGTGACCAAAACGTTATGCTGATACATACCACAATAAAGATGAGGACAACAGTCTGAAACATCAAAATTATTCACATGAAGCCTCATCTAAAAAAATACAAAAAAATAAGTTTGTGTTTGTTTCTAATTACTTTCCATAAACTACCACCCGAGGAGAGTTAGAAAATATTGATCATAAAGTTATGGAAATTGACTTAATTTTAGAATGAATGTGTCTACTGAACACCCATTTTGCTAATTTTATTTGTTTTAAATTTGCAACTGACATCATTTCTCTCAAAAGTATGCAGTAACTGCTGTGTTATGACATTTGAGGAGTGTCCCTCTACAGCGGACAACCATTGCGATACGTAGCTTATCACATCACTTTTTGTAAATGTCATGGCTTCTTCTAGAACCTGTGGTGACAATAAGACAGAAGGTTTCCTGAGAAGTTAACCCTTGTATTCTCTTTATTTTCTGCAACAGAAGCTCAGGATTTTCTGACGCATGAAGAAGAAGAGCATACAGTCACTAATTGAAGACGAAAGCAAGTTTGAAATAAAGAACAAAACCAAACAAAAATGAGCCATGAGTATTTGCTGTTGATATGCTTGTCACTAAAGTGTACCTGCTGACTAGATTATGTCTTTTGTGTGAAGAAGAAAAGGCAGTCAGCCTCTGAAGGCCTCAAGAGGCTGTGAAGAGAGGGGACAGCTGAGCAGTGATTATCAATCTGGTTGATTGAAAGCAGCCATAAAATTTGAAAATATGGTGAGAAATTAAAAAAAGAAAAAAAAAAAAAAAGATCCAACAGAGAGACTTGTTGGTGAGAAGGTGAGAAAAGAGAAGGAATGTATTGAGTGAAAAAAGAAAAAAAATCAGTGAGAATAGGAGAGTGTTGATATCAAGAAAAATGATTGAGGAAGTGTAAGGAAGATACGGAATGGAGAGAGAGAGAGAGAGAGAGGAGAGAGAGAGAGGGTAAAGGAAATAGAGGATGACATAGAGAGGAGGAAAGAAGGATTGTGTAGAGCAGTGGTTCTCAACCGGGTCCAATATGGACCCCGGGGACCATTTTGGGATCCAGGCAAGTAAAATGTATTTAATTATAAAAATACAATGGGATTTTTTAACAATGGCTAAGGGGGCTCCACCAGAGTAAAATAGGATTAAAAGGGGGTCAGTAGGTAAAAAAAGGTTGAGAACCATTTGTGTAGAGCAAGAAAGAGAAAGATATGGAAAAGAAATGTAGAAAAAAGAGAGCAGAGAGAGGACAAAAAAATGTTAAATATTCATAGAAAAACCTCCAAGAAACAAAGAAAAGATTGAAAATGAAATGTAGGAAGAGAGAAGAAAGAGGACAATATAATTAAATAATGAAAAAAAAAGGTTAAATATTCATGGAAAAAAAAAAGAAGTTAAATTGAAGAAGAAATGTAAGAAATGAAGTGTAGGAAGAGAAAAACAAAAAGGACAATAAAACAAATAACAAAGGAGTAGATATTCATGGAAAAAAAGTTAAATTCAAATAGAAATGTAGGAAATGAAATGCAAAAAGGACAATAGGAAAAAAAGGTTAAATATTCATTAAAAAAAAAGTTAAAATGAAGTGAGGAAAAAGGTAGGAAATTAAGTGTAGAAAGAGAGAAGCAAAAAAGACAATAAAATTTAAAAAAATATATTTTTTAAAAATAAAAAAGAAAGACACAATTGGACACATGGCCTAGTGGATAAAGGAGTTAGGTTAAGATAGTTCTAAGTGACAGTTATCTCTAGATTGCAGGTTCAATCCTGATCAAGGGCAGCAGTAACATAGAATAATAATTAACACAGCTTAACGCCTCTACCCTAGCTATGGTTAGCGGAATGAGAACAGGATAATTCCGTGGACTGAATAAAGGGTTGGGTTCAAAGTTCCATGATAGCTCCCAATTACGACAAGAAGGTTCCCGAATCCAACAAGAAATACCTGAAGAAGGCCGGAATGCATATCGGCTGAAACGTTGTACAAATAACAATGAAGATGAGGACAATAGTCCGAATAAGGTAGATAATAGTAAAAAGAAAGACATTAATTATTTATTGAAAAAGTTGAAGGGAGACAAAACATTTTTCTTCACAAAAGAATAGGAGAGAAATTAAAAAAAAATATTTAAAAAAATAAAACAGTAAGAAAACATGATAAAGTAAGTAAAGTTGGCGGAGTGTCCTATTGTTGGTATCAGCCAGACAGCGAGGGAGTCTATTCCTTTTTCGCTACTGCTAAACCAGAGAGATTGATTTTGTTGAGGTGGGGTGCTACACCTAACGTCAACTCCCTACTTTACTGCACAGATCAAATTACTCAATCTGTGCTACTCATGCGCTGATGGCGGAGACTGGCATTGAACCCGGAACCTTGCGATTCTGAGGTGAGTGCTCTACCAATTGAGCGAGACAGTCAAAATAAACTCTAAAAATGGCTACGGGTGTGTGAATAAAATGTTGTTAGTCAAAATCTAATTTTATTCATGAGACAACACTAAAATGTTTCTTAAACTTTTAACCTTTTACTAGTTTAACCTTTTATAACCTCCGTAAACAAGTGACAATTTTTGTTTATTTGTACATCTACCACCAGCCACAGTGGGTACCTCCCATGGATTAAAACTGCTTTAGTCATTTGATATACATGTCGCAAACTAGCATGTACCAAAATATTCCAAAATCCCTAGGACACCAATAACTATGTAGCACTAATACTTTGGGGAATGGTATACATCCAACTATTCTCCCTCCAGCTTTGGGTAAATAGTAAGGTATAATAGTCTCTTTAACTTTAATTTAAAAAAAGCAAAATGTTGACCTCACCATCAAGAATAAATTGATCTTTTTGGAATACTTTGTTTTTCTATTTATATATATATATATATATCCTCCTGATGAAGGTGTTGGAGTAACACCGAAACCGCGGTTGGGAAACAACTTCTTCTACAACTATATATATATATTAGCTAATGTAGTATGTATATATATATATATATACATACATATATATATATATATACACGCTACATTAGCTAATTTTACACACAACAGTAATATTTTCAAATACTTAAATTCATAGCTTAGATAAATATTAGGCCCCCTCCGATCAATCAGCTGGTCATGTCAAGCCCTAGCACCTATATGATTGCCCCAACCTTATTGCCGTTATGGCAAGCCCCAACTCTTATCATATGGGTGCTAGAAGGCAGTGGCTGAGGGTCTACATGTCCTGGGAATGACGTTAAACTCTATCTGATGGTGAGGTTCCAGTTCTGGAGGTTTGGGGAATGTGGAGCACCACTTCATCACCATTGCTCCCTGATCCACTCTGACTCGGAGTGGTAGTATCTGTTAGGGTCCTATCTATGAGTTAAATAGAAAAATGTATTTATAAAAATACTGAGTATCCATTAAGAATGAATTCATTTCAAAACTTTGCCGGCATTAAATGACCCACTGAGGTTGATATGCCGTAAAACAAAACAAAAAATAGATAGATATTTCTTTCAAAATGATTATTTCATGAATGAGTAAAATGTCATAATGAATATACAAACACTTGACTAAATTGGTTCACACAGTTCATTTCTCTTCTGTCATATTATTTTATCCATATATTTATTCAAACTTTTGTTTAAGCCTGGAAAAGAAATGTGGAAAAGAGCCGCCCAAAGATATTTTCCTCGCACAGACATCACAACATTTTACAGGCCTTGAAATGTCTCTGGTTATTGACATGACTGGTTACTTCCTACCAGTGTCACCCAGAGTTGTTGACTTGATGGGTAAGGAGTGGTTGGCTGTTTTTACCCAACCATGTGTAGAAACAATAATTTATTTGGTGAAAAGAATTGTAAGTAGTTACTAATGCAAATGTGTTTATGTGGAGAAATGACCGATAACATAATTGTGGTTGGTTGGTTGGATTTGACAGCATGTCAACCCTTGTTGGGTTATTTTGGCTAAACTTGCAAATCGGTCGGAAAATTAGGGTGACCCAGAAAAAACAGAACCCACAAATTTTAGTATTATCTGTGTTATTTGGATTATTGTCCCCATCTTTATTGTTATTTGTACAATGTTTCGGCCAATATGCCCTCCGGCCTTCTTCAGGTATTTCTTGTCGGACTCGGGAACCTGAAGAAGGCCGGAGGGCATATCGGCTGAAACGTACAAATAACAATAAAGATGGGGACAATAGTCCGAATAACGCAGATAATACTAATCATCAAGCCTCATCTCAAACATTCAGAGAAATACCACAAATTTTGTAATAAAACTGTTAATTTTAACTAGGGGGGTTAGGGTTAGGGTTTAGGGTTAGTTTAATGGTAAAATAAATAAATAATTTGCGTTCTGTTTTATCTGGGTCACCCTTATTTTCTGATCGATTTGCAAGTTTAGCCGTTATTTTATGCCAAAGAAGTTTTGTTTGGTTCAATCTTGTTGGAAACTCAATTTTTTTTAACACATTTTTTTCTATTTTACTCATAGATGGGACCCTAACAGGTACTACCACTCTGGGTCAGAGGGGACCTGGGAGTAATGGTGATGAAGTGATACTCCATATTCCCCAACCTCCAGAATTGGAATTTCACCATCAGATAGATCACATCCAGGACAATAAGACCCTCAACCACTTCTTTCTAGCACATATCATAAAAAGGGTTGGGGGTTTGCCAGAAGGGCAATAGGGTTGGGACAGTCATATAGGTGCTAGGGCTTGATATGACCATCCGGTTGATTGGAGTTTTACTAGAGTTTGAACTCACTACAATATCTGTGTTGGATTTTGTGTCAAGTATTCAGCTCTGTTACAAGTTGAGTTGGTAGGTGGTTTATATCCAGCTTTGGGTTATTCCATTAGGAACTCTGGCAAGTTCACTTCTTGGGTTTTGATTGGCTGATGGTTTTCAGGGTGAGTAAAGATATGAATAAGTACCCAGCCAACACTCTGCACTATGCCAGCAGCATGCAAGGACTGTATTTAAGTTACAGCTTGCACGTTGTTCTTGTCTGCTAACTTGACGGTAGTTAGAATCCCACTGCGACGGTGAGTATTGTATTGTTTCTATGATATCTGGGGGATAACTTCTACAATCTGTTGCAGTCCGGCACGTTAGCCACTACCCCTTCTTTGACTCTATGACTTTCGTATGTTGTTTCTTTGAGCTGACGAGCTAACTACTCCTCCTCCTACTACTACTACTCTTACTAACGACTACTACTTTAACATGACTTGAGGCTACGCACATTTAACATGTCTGAGACATTTGTATGTTGTATCTATTATTTTATGCTATGTTAAATAGACATTTTATGTACACTTTTAATATAAGTTAGTTGTCTGTCTTTACTTACCGAATATTCAGTGTTAGGACTTGGTGCTGATTTCAAACTAAAACCCACTAATTCTTATAAACCCTTACAATTCTTTCAATAAAAGGGGAATTTAGAATACAATAGCCCAAACCAAAAGAGTATTGTATTGTTTCTATGATATCTGGGGGATAACTTCTACAATCTGTTGCAGTCTGGCACATTAGCCACTACACCACAAGGACTCTCTCTCATAACATCAAAATGACTTAATACTTTTGACTTCCTTAAAAGAACACATTTATATTTATAAAAAAATGTCAGTGTAAACAATAATGTAAATTTCTATGCACACATACAATTTATTTCCGCCTTGTCGTCTGGGGCGTTAGAATGCACCGACTGCACCTCTGCAGAGGGGTAAGACTCCCCTAATGGGGCCACCTGTTGGCCGTGGGTGGCGACCCGTGATGCTTAAGGATAAAGCCCAGGTGGATGAGCAGTTCATGACATGCAATACTCCACTTTGGCCCTATCTTGGGCTAGACGGGCGGTTGGGGAGGCTGGTCACGTCAAGCCCTAGCACCTATATGATTTTCCCAACCCTATTGCTCATAAGGCAAGCCCCAACCCCTTTTTATCATATGGGTGCTAGAAGGCGGTGGCTGCGGGTTTACATGTCCTGGGAATGACGTTAAACTCCATCTGATGGTGAGGTTCCAGTTTTGGAGGTTTGGGGAATGTGGAGCACCCCTTCATCACCATTGCTCCCTGGTCCACTCTGACCTGGAGTGGTAGGACCTGTTAGGGTCCCATCTATGGGTTAAATAGAAAAATGTATTTATAAAAAATTGTATTATCCATTAAGAATTGATTTATTTCAAAACTTTATTGGCATTAAATGACCCACTGAGGTTGATATGCCGTAAACAAAACAAACCAAACAATTTATTTATTTTTTTCAGTCTTTAATTTCTGAAATTCTCACACAATTTCATCCCTTATTTGCCTGTCACAATTTTCTTGGTCAGGATAATTGACAAAATTGTTCTTTCCGTCTCGAATAACTCCTTAAATCTATACATTAATACTAGAGTTCCTTATTTGTATGACCGTTATCATCTTGCAACACCCTCTGCTTAAAAATAACACCGTCCAAATCACCCAAGATGAGATGCAAAAATGTAAATCCTGATTATCTGGTGGGAGAAAGAATTTTACTGATAAATAATTACATATGTATATACGATAAGTTGTAAACACGGTATGTTTGGAATGGCTTTTTTGCCGACAATTTTTGGGAGAATAAGTGCTTAATTGGAGTCGTACCTAATTTTGAAAATTAATTAATTAATAATGAATTAGGCGGGAATGCCTATTTAAATGTATGGCTAAACAAATCGAGAAAAATCAATCTCTGTATGTACATTTCGGCCTATTAGGCCTCATCAGCAGAGCTATAGATAGGAAGGCCGCCCTGTGCGTGATTTGAAACCGGACTGCCAAAATATGTATATACGTAAATATATAAAATGAGAATTTTAATAAGATATACATATTGTAAAAAAAATGTTTGATCCCATTACAATGTTAGGCAGGGAAAAGTTAACTTTTAAAGAAGGCCACTACCATGGGAATTCACGTCTTCCTATTTTATTTTTTTTAGTATCAGAAACACAAGGCTATAAAAATAAAAAGGAAAAAAAATAATAAAAATCAAGACGATAAAGAAAAATAACACTGCAAAGACCTTTTGCCAATGGCGTTTGATACTACTATTAGGGATAGCAATTTAAATTTTTTTTAGGCCTTTCTCAAGGACAAATACATTTCATTTGGCACTTAAAGCAAAAATTACAGATTTAAAAAAATAAACAAAGAAAAAAAAAACACAAGAAAACCAAAAAAGATAATTGTAAACTGTTTTTTTTTTGTTTCCTTTTTTCCCTCTCTATCTTTTGCTCCCCCCTCTCTGATTTTTTTTAAAAGGAACTTTCTATCTCCAGTTGACTATAGAATGAATATCTTGAGTCAGCTGTTGGAGACAAAAGAAGAGGAAATGTGCACTTGGAGGGGGGGGGGAATGGTGTGTAAGTTGTCACATGATAATCTACTTGTTATGGGAACAGGAAGTCAATTTCAGTGAATTATTTCGTACAATGGCCACTATTGAAAGTTCACTATTTGTGGTGTGTGTCCCAATGTTATTGAGTATAGCATGGATTATATACCAACCTGGGGCTAAACTCTCATAGGCTTGTGTATAAATACATACACAGATATATCCATTAAATTACTAGTAAAAAGAAAACATTTAGATATTTATATGTACGTGCTGAGTCTAAGGCTACCACAGACTCTGATACTAACACACACACACATTATATATATATATATATATATATATATATATATATGTATATATATATATATATATTAGTTTGCTATATTTAAAAACTAGCAGTGGCTACCCGGTGTCGCCTGGGTAGAGGGGGACTTTTTAAAAGTTAGTCTGCAGATCCATTATTACTGAATCGTGAGTTGAATCCTCATGGGATGTCCATTTAAATCCCTATGTAAAAAATAGACCTTGCATTGATCCAGCTACTCTGAAAAGAAATGTAAATATCTACTATCTTAAATATTAAATAAAATAAAAAAAAATCCATGCTGTTATCATTTAAATTTTATTTTTAATTATCTTCAAGAATATAAATCCAATCTCTATTATTTTTGCTCAAAAACCAAGCCCTGGTGATATTTAATGTGTATATATATTTACTTTGTCATTAATTGTTTCCTCCAGACATACATATACACACAATTGCCCTTTATATATGTATAGATTAAAAGCGGCTACCCAGCATCACCTTGGTAGAAGGAGGGACAAAAAAGTGGTATAATGGTTTGCAAGTCTCACAGATCCATTATTATTATGTATATTTTAATTTTTAGATATCTTCTTGAATATAAATCAAATCTTTGGAATTTTGCACAAAAAGCAAGAACCGGAAATATTTAATGTGTATATATATTTACTTTGTTGTTAATTTTTCTTAGTTTCATCCAGACATACATACATACAAACACACCAATGGTAAAACTTGCAAATCATACTCAAAATCCCATGATATTACAGGGTGACCCAGAAAAAACAGAACCCAAATTATCTATTTATTTTCCCATTAAACTAACCCTAAACCCCCCTAGTTAAAATTAACATTTTTATTACAAAATTTGTGGGTTCTGTTTTTTCTGGGTCATGGGATTTTGAGTATGATTTGCAAGTTTTACCCACACCAACTGCCCTTTATATATGTATAGATACATAAAGAGTGCTCAATATTAGCGAGAGAGCATATGTAGATATAAGTAAGCATAGCATAGACAGTCAACAGTGCTTGGTGACTGTCAGTTCTTGGCCTATGTGATCAACATATCAATATGATCTGGTCTGATGATTACAGAGGTAAGAAATTGAACGGTCACCAAGCACCATTGACTGTCTCTAAGCTATCCTAACTTACCAACCCCTCCGCACAAGCAGGATGTGAGACAAGGTCAATTTATTAAGCGGATTTCAACAGGTTTGAATTCAGTTTTCCTTCTCCTAGACCGGTTGCCTAACCAAGGTTAAAGAGCCCAATCTGCCCTACTATTTACACATAGTTGGAGGGAGAGTAGGAGTCCATTTCCCATGACTTTAACCATTACACCATGCGCTTCCTAATCCTAACTTATATAGAAAATTTACATCTTTAGTGGCTAGGGTTGTTCTATTAGGTATGTTAAAAAAAGTATTGAGACTGAAGGTTTTGTTTTATGGCATATCAAATCAGTGGGTCATTTAATGCCGATAAAGTTTTGAAATAAAGTCATTCTTAATGGATGCACAATTCTTTTTTTATAAATACATTTTTCTATTCAACCCATAGATGGGACCCTAACAGGTACTACCACTCCGGGTCAGAGTGGACCAGGGAGCAATGGTGATGAAGGGGTGCTCCACATTCCCCAAACCTCCAAAACTGGAACCTCACCATCAGATAGAGTTTAAGATTTCTTTTCAGAGTAGCTGGATCAATATAAGGTCTATTTTTTTTTTACATAGGGATTTAAATGGGGTATCCCACGAGGATTCAACTCCTGATTCAGTAATAATGGATCAGCAGGACTAACTTTAAAAAATCATCCTCTACCCGGGCGACACCGGGTAGCCGCTGCTAGTCAAACATAAAAGAAACCCATTATTGTTAAGTAATCAATATTTGACTAACAAACAAAATTCTTCTCACCTTATTTTATTGATATTTCAAAAATTGTTTACATTATCTGAGGAGGAGGAGGAGGAACATTATGAATGAAAAATAACCTTCACTGACTTTTCATTCATTGTAAAATAATGAATGAAAAAATAAACAAATTTATGTGGTGACATGAATGAAAAAAAATTAGGAAGCAGAAATGAATTTCTTTTCATAACAGCTTAAATAAACATCCAAATATTAACAAAATAAATAATGACACTTGTCTATTAATTCAACTAGTATGTAGGTTTTAAGATGGTCAGTAATGTTCCCATTTGGCCTTTACTTAGGCTAGACTGGCAGTCAGAGAGATCCCCTCTGATCAATCGGGTGGTCATGTCAAACCCTAGTACCTATATGATTGTCCCGACCCTATTTATCTATATATAAATATA
The DNA here is from genome assembly GCA_023376005.1 of Doryteuthis pealeii. Classification (NCBI taxonomy): domain Eukaryota; kingdom Metazoa; phylum Mollusca; class Cephalopoda; order Myopsida; family Loliginidae; genus Doryteuthis; species Doryteuthis pealeii. The sequence continues at coordinate 72,259,442 of CM042157.1, forward strand.
TGTGAAGAGAAAAAATGGAAGTGAATCCGACAGTATGTAATATAGTGAAAAATTTGAAAAAACACAGGTTCATAAAACGAGTGATGTTTATTTTGCCAATGTTGCAGTGTTTCAATCTGTTTCAACAGATCTTCATCAGGGCTTTTGTTAATTTGAGGAAAAATAAATTTATCACAGAGAATAGGAAGACTGTGAGAGTATTTTGTTGGTCAGTCTATTTAAAAAAATAAATATAAATATATATATAAAATAATAAATATAAATATATATATTCTCTCTGAAAAGTTGTAAATATATAAGTACACCACTAACAATTTTTGGATCAAGTTACCTTTAAGCACCCCAGGGCAACCTGGATTCAGAAGAACATCTTTCGCTTTGCACCGTCAACATCCGGTAGTTTGTTAGGGTTAGGGGTTAGGGTTAGCAGTTAGTTTTATAATTTTAAAAAAAAAAATGCGTCTAAAAATGGTCTGGTAACAAACAACCGAATGTTGACGGTTCAAAGCGAAACATGTCCCTCTGAATCCAGGTCGCCCCTGGGGTGCTTAAAGGTAACTTGGTGCCAATTTTTTTTTTCAAATAAAAAGTTAATTTCCTTTTCAACTAAAGATAGGATTTTATTATTTCTAGTGGAACATTATACAACCAAAACAGATATTATTAGGCACTATTTATTACAGAACTCCACAGCATTGAAACTCTGCAACCAAAAATAAAATTATATTGGACTGGGCCCTTGCTTAAGCAACCTGTCTAGAAGGACAACTGTTAAAGTCCATTTAAGAAAGTCATATGGAAGATATCTTTAGTTCCACAAAAAGAAAATATCTTTTTCACATACACACACACACACACATACATATATATATATATATATATATATAAAAGGGTTTTATAATTTGGTTGAAGTATTGTGTTTATATTGGTTTGTTGGTTGGTTTTGAAGGCTATTACAATGCAAGTGTAAAGAAAAATAAGGTAACTATGGTGTTGTTTGTTAACCATATTTATTATTTATGATTCATTCTTAATATTTCGAGATAAAAATCTCTTCTACAGAAGATCTCAGGAAATGAAGTTGTTGCTAGTGGCTGTCCATTTGGTTCTGTCTCATGCCTTCCAAACTGTGTGTGTGTGTGTGTGTGTGTGTGTGTGTGTGTATGTGTGTGTGTAATTTCCATGTCTATCAAAATCACTTGTTCTGTTGTATGTGTGTGTGTGTGTTCTTAAGTCCCAACACCGTGTGTGTGTGTTCTGTTTGTATGCGTGCCTTGTTCATATACATTTACAGGTGTGTATGTGTGTGTTGGATTTAGAAGGTTAGAATGAATTTAATTTTATCAAAGATTGTAATCATAGATTCTGCTAGATTTTATTTATCTTTTTTTAAAAATATATATAAGTTTGAATTCAGAGTTAATCTTCCCCTAGACTGGTTGGCATACCAAGGCTAAAGGGCCCAGTTTGCCCCTACTCAGCATACACATGTAAAGCAATCAGTGATATTTCTGCATATTTTGCTCACTTATTTGGCATATGTACAAAACTAGTGATTAGTACACAGGAAACTTGCACAGTCAAAGTAAATACACAAGTATATCTTCTCCATGTTTTTCATGTTTGGCTACATATTTAATTCATATGAGTTAAATAGAAGAAAATAAGAAACAGAAATTCCTTAGCTAAATCACCAAGTACAAAAAAATTGAATTAGCCAATCATAAGCTATGTTTACAACTATGTCTGCACATGCATTATATTGAGCATACAGACTCAAACCACCCACTCTAGCCCATTGGCTGAGTGGTACCATGTGTTTGTTTTTCATCTCCAGATGAAGACACATTTACAGACAAACCTATCTCTTCACTAAAAACTCCTACGTTTATGAGGATATGCATATATACTTCCTGTCCTTACATATGAGGATGGATATATAAGTTTGTAACTTGAATTTTTATCTGAAAATTTCACTGGATGAACTTTAATCTACAAGGCGGTCCGAAAGTCTTGTCACCCCTATATGTTGTTTTAACTTTCATTTATTTATTTGTTTTAATGATATGATATATAATATCATTGATTATAATAAACTAACAATGGCTACCTGGCGTCACCTGGGTAGAGGGGATTTTTTAAAGTTAGTCCCGCTGATCCATTATTACTGAATCGTGAGTTGAATCCTTGTGGGATGCCCCTTTTAAATCTCTATGCAAAAAAATAGACCTTGCATTGATCCAGCTACTCTGAAAAGAAATGTTAATGTCTACTATTCAAAATATTAAATGAAAAAAAAAATCCATGTTGTTATCATTTAAATTTTATTTTTTTAATTATCTTCATGAATATAAATCAAATCTCTATATTATTTTTGCTCAAAAACCAAGCCCCGGTGATATTTGATGTGTATATATATTTACTTTGTCATTAATTGTTTTATTTTCAAAGTTTCCTCCGGACATACACATAAACACAACTGTCCTTTATATATGTATAGATAGATAGATAGATAAATATGATTTTCTATTTCATTTTGAGTGGCTTATTTCATGTATTTGTAGTTGTTTAATTAGGAGTTAATTAATCCTGTTTGCAGTGTAACATTTAAGGGCCGGGTTAGCTCAGTTGGTAGAGTGTTCGGCTAGAAACCACAAGGTTCCTAGTTCGATACCGGCCCTCGCCAACTTAGTGTATGAGTAGCACAGGATCTGTGCGGTAAAGTAAGGAGCTGATTGTAGATGTGGCGCTCCACCTCAGATGCTAAAATAATCTCCTTGGTCTAGCACTAGTGAAAAGGGGATAGACTCCCTCACTGTCTGGCTGATACTGACATTAGGCCGCACCAACGACTTCCTTTTTTTTTTTTAATGAGGTGTAGTGTTTTGGTGACAAGACTTTCGGACCACCCTGTATGTGATTAATAATCCTCATTGAATGAATCTTCTTCCTTTTCAAGGCATTTATATTGGAAATGCCTATTTATGTAAAATAAATGACTTTTTTTCCTCATTCTTATAAATGTGTGTATGCAAATGAGCTACACAAGTTTGCTTTTGTTTTTTGATAGATATATTATCTAAAATTTGTCAAAATAAAGTTGGACTGCAGGACATTTTCAATATATGGAAGCCATATTCTAAAATATATTAAAAAAAAAAAGAAAATTACTTCCTTTGGATTATCCCCCTACCCCATTTATTTTCTCATTATTTCAATATTCATAAATACTTGTTTTTAAGAATGAAAATAAGTAATAGTTTTGTTGGCTTCAAATTGACATTTTAAAACAGTTTTTAATTTTTTTAATACGGATTATTAAAATTTAAGCCTCCTTATATCTTGTCCTATTAATTAAACATTTTAACTTTGATTTTGTCACAGGAGACAGCATCAATCGTCAGGACAGAAACGGTAATGCTTTATAAATCTCATAATAATAATAATCCAATACACATTCAGATTATGGATTATTTTACACCTGAAACAAATTATTGATCATATATTTATATCTTTGATTTTTAGACTTATATTTTACAGCCAAATTGATCTTTCATGCAATCATTTTAATTTATCAGAAGATTTGCTACCATATGTTTTCTATCTTAATAGGCCAACCTGATAGCTCAAGTAATATGTTTACCACTGGTCAAAGTGTTTGAGTCAAAATTAAGGACATGATTTTTTATGTTTAAAGAGCATATCTAATGATACAACTGTGAGTATGCTTTTCTTACAAGTCATTTTGAGTGAGTATGATCCTTAAGTGTCCTAAAAATGTTTTTGCGTCAAAATTGGCCCAAATCCAGTATATATATATATATAATATATATGTGTGTGTGTGTGTGTATTTGGGCAGTATATCTTTCATTTATACACATGGAATTAAACAAAAGGCAGGTCTCCTGTTTAACGATTTTATTGGTGATCTTTTCAAGCTTTCTGGCCAACTTATTTATATTTGGATGAAATAATCCACAAATTCCATCCAAATATAAAAAAGTTGGCCAGAAAGCTTGAAAAGATCACCAATAAAATCATTAAACAGGAGACCTGCCTTTTGTTTAATTCCACACACACACACACACACACATATATATATATATATATATATATATATATATATATATATGCACTGGATTTGGCCAATTAATTTTTTTCTTTACTCAGTGAGTTGTTTTCTTTTTTTATTTTATATATATATATGAGGAGTAACTGATAGGGTAAATCTGACAAAATGTGATTAAAAATTGAGGACAAACAGATGAAGCACAAAACAACTTCATTTAATTGATATTTCACATTGGTATATACACGAAGATTTGTCAGAAGATATATTTATTTCAAAATATCTTCTGATGAAGCTTAGTTTACATACTGAGGTGAAATATCAATCGAATGAAGTTGTTTTGTGCTTTATCTGTTTTTCCTCAATTTTTAAGCATATATATATGTGTGTGTGTATATATATATAAAGAAATTGTTATGGGTTCAAAAGGAGAAAATCAAATATTTTATAAGAAATATTTGAAAAAAAATAAAATTCAAAACATTTTGTGGCCCTTCTTTCTTCTTTATATATATATATATATATATATATAGTTTTGGATTTTATATTTGTTTTAGTGAATTGATGAAGCAATTTCTAAAGAATTTTTTTTTAAATAGATAAGTAAACAAAACACTAAGAGAATTTATTATGAGGACAATGAAATCTTCAAAAGTTTATCCCAAATACAAATATAAAGATATAAAATTGGACAGAGTATAAAAACATCATATACTGCAGATATAAAAAAAAAACAATTTGTTATCTCTCTTTTTGCGAGTGTCTCCCTTTTTTGACAAGGGGAGTATGATGTTTAAAGACCCAAAACTTCCCAGTGACCCAAGCAAATTACATCACTGACGACACCTACCAGCGCCCCAAATGTAGTAAGGAGTGCATAGTTAAAGTGTTATCTCTCTGTTTGTGAGTCTCTCTCATTTTATACATAATAGATAAACTGATGGATACAATCAATATTAATAACTTGTTATTATTTATCTACCATTTTTTCATAAGTAATATACATTTCTAGGATTTCTAAGTAATTAGGAACACTCCCAAGTTCAAAGCACAGCCATCCATTTTAACAGCATGACTGCTCAAAGAATTCACCTCCTACAGATGATTGGATGTCGCTCCTAGAGAATTTCCATTCATAACAGGATTCTACCTTTCTGGAATTTTATTTTTCTCAAGCACCTGCAGTAGAGTAACGGTTGGAATGCTTGGGAGGGCGGTCTTTACTGGGGGACTAAATAAATATTTATTTCCTTTGTTTTTCTGTCATACAAATGTCTCAAGAAAAAAAAAATAGTTCCGGATATGAAATCTATTTGCTCTGCCAATTTTTACTCATTTTTACTTTGGAACTCTGGGGAGTGTAGAGTACTGCTCGAGTGACATTACTCCCAGGTCTACACTCTATGGTCAAATAGATCTGTTTGGCAGTTTTTTGGCATTGAATGACCCATAGGATTATTATACTATTAAAGAAACCAAACTAAAGTTATTGAAAATTATTAATACCAATTTGAAGATATTAAGAACATGAAACATAGAAACTTTTAACAAAATGACTTGTTTCAGTATTAAATGCCATAAAACAACCAAATTATTTGTATTGGATTGGAATGTTTGAAACCATATGACTGTATGCAAGCAAATTATTATTAAATAAGAAAAGTTTAAACCATATAATTGTGAATATTAATATTAGATAGGAATACTTGAAATTGTACAACTAAATGAAACTTATCTGTATTAGATAGGAATGCTTGATACCACAGGACTGTAAACATATTATAGATAATTTTTTTTTAAAAAAGAGGAGCAATTTAAAAAAAAATTCAATGGAACATTGAAAATATAAATAGTTTACAAATCAATCAAAGTTTTGCATTAAATAACCCATAAGGAGTTGATATGCCATTAAACAAATAAACCCAACCATCATTCCATGGTGATAAATTAACTATCTTCATTTATTTTAGGGGGAGTCCCCATGGTGTAGTGGCTAATGTTCTGGACTGTGACATCATAGTAAGGGAGTTTGAACTCTAGTCACACTATTATGTTTACTTTCAGACTAATACCCTTGGGAAAGGTATGAAACCCTTCATCCCCCAGCTATGGGTTAAATACTACCATTACTTCACAAGGATGGCTTTGGCATTAGATAACCCATGAAAGTTGATATACCATTAAAAAAGAAAAAGAAAACCAAACCAATTAGTTATTCTATCTATAATATTTACCTGAATTTCTGAGACAAGGAACCATTATTATACACAAGTGTACCCAGACGAGTTTCCTCATCTTGTTTGTTATGATAGTCACAATCTTTTGGCTTTTTTTTTCATTTGTCTGTTGCAGTCTGTAAACTTTTAGGAATTTTAAACTGTAAAAAAGTAGACGGAGTGGCCTATTGTTGGTATCAGCTGGACAGTGAGGTAATCTATCCCATTTTCACCAGGGAAATTGTTTTTGTGTCTGAGGTAGAGTGCCAGGTAATTTTCACCTTTAGTTTTCAAAATTCCTAGCATAAAATTGTGCATGTGCATTATCTGAATGGACTTAATTGTTATTAAGAACACATTTTATGATATTTTTGTGTTAAAGCATGCAGTTGTATTGTTTTCGAAAAAGTTTCTAAGATTTGTTTATTTTGCATGGAGACTTTCAAAATAGCTACCGGCTTGGTTCAAAGTGAAAGTCAAGGGAGGTTACTCTAATTGCCTTATTTGCTAGGAATTTTGACAACTAAAGGTGAAAATTACCGAGTGCCACACCTACCATCAGCACTTCCCTTTACAGCACAGATCCAAGCTGGGCTATTTATGTGCTGAGTTGGCGAGAGCCATTATTGAACCCAAAACTTTGCGATTCCTAGGATCTAATAATAAAAAAAGTAAAATCAGTAGAGTGGCCTATTGTCGGTTTTAGCTGGACAGTCAGGGTGTCTATCCCCTTTTCACTAGCACTAGACCAGGGGAAATTGTTTTCTCGTCTGAGGTAGAGTGCCACACCTACCATTAGCACTTCACTTTACCACACAGATTCAAGCTGTGTTACTTATGTGCTGAGTTGGCGAAGGCTGGTATCGAACCTGGAACTTTGTTGTTCCTAGGCAGATGCTCTACCAACTGGTCTAAACCAGCCCAGTTTTTGAACTGTACCTTTTATCTACTAACCCAGGGAAATAGTCTATTATTCTACTGTTCAGGCTTAAGAGTACATTTGTATCGGTTAATTCTTCCTTGAGATGTCACTTGAACGGCACGTCCATCAACCCAGAGTCTATGACTTGTATGAACTACCTGACTCGGGGATTGAATCACTGCAGGTAACTCTATACACCTTTAACGAATGTTTTTATCTAATAAGTCATGTGTCCTAGGGAACAATCTGGTGGGGGTAAAGCCTTAAACCTTATGACCCTTGAAGAAGAAGAAGATGATGATGAAACACTGACAAGTCAGTTTTTGTTTTTGTTAGCTATTGTGAAAAGAAATTGATAGCTTTCTGTATTATGTTTCATTCATCTACTTTGTTTTCTGAAACTTTAAAATGTTCAGTTCTGCCTTGCTAAGCACAATTTGTATGAGTTGAATGTCGATGGTCATCATTTAGGTAAGATAAACCCACTACACTTAAAGAAAGTCATTGTCTTTGTTGTATCTTTGAAATCTTGTGTCATGTATTATTGATGGTTCAACTTTAAAAACCTCAATGACAACAGTGATCAAATTGAGTTAAGTCATTGTACCTAGAGAAAAATGTCTCTTATAAAAGAAATGTAATATAACAACCACCCCAGTTCATGTCCTGGATGAGGCTGTTTGCATTTCACATGGTGCTAATACCCTTGGGTAAATAGAAGGGCAGACCATGCTCTTTAACCTTGGTTAGGCTATCAATCTTGGAGAAGTAAATCTCCCTCCAGCTATGGATAAATAGTAGGGCAGACCTGAATAATGTCTCTTACAAACTCAAAGGAATGTTATATAATAGCGATCTGAGTTCAAGTCCTGAACAAGGCTGCTTGCATTTCACAGTGCTAATATCCTTGGGAAAGGTATGCAAACAATAATTCTCCCTCCAGCTATGGTTAAATAGTAGGGCAGATCAGGCCCTTTAACCTTGGTTAGGCAATCAGTCTAGGAGAAGGAAATCCCTCCAGCTATGGGTAAATAGTTGGGCAGACTGGGCTCTTTAACTTTGGTTAGGCAATCAGTCTAGGAGAAGGAAAACTCTGAATTCAAATCAGTGATAACAATGTTTTGGTCCTAAAACCATGCCTGACCCCAAGGTCAACATCTGATGAAGGCTTTGTTGCTGGGATTGCTGCTGTTTTCTCTGCAGTAGCAGTTGTAAGAATTTATTATCAACACCAAAAGATTTGGGAAATTCTAAAGAAAGGAATTAGTATAGTTTGCATAGCAAAATTGATACATCTTTCTAATCTCTGATAAGAATGGAATTCTGAATTGTCATTGGGGAAATCATGAAGATCATATAATCTTTATACGTAATGCATAAGTAAATGTTTGGTAACCAAACATGTTGGTTAAATAGTTGATTACATCTCAAGAGAATTGGCTTTATATAGAGAAATAATAACAATAAAATGTTTTCACAGATTTTTAACCCTTCAAATCTAAATGGTTGTTAGCTATCTTCATAAAAATATCTTATAGCCACACTATTGGACACCCCCTCCAAAAAAACCCAAACAAACTGAATCATTTTTTATTAGTCAAGAGTACTATGACTGAGTTACATATAAAGCAGTAATCAGTAATAGCTTAGAAATCTATAGTTTGCTAGTAAGCAAACCAAGAACATTACACACACACACACACACACATATATATATATGATAGCCCAGTGGTCAGGAACCCTGACTGATGAAAAATCAATCAGATTTGATCCCAGCTGAAGTAGCCTGCTAAGTCTAGCCACACTGAGGAGACATGCTACATCATAATCTGGGACTATATATATATATATATATATATATATATATATATATAGTCATCCACAGACACTGTGTTGCAATGTATCATGTCTCTCAGTGTGGCTAGACTTAGCAGGCTACCTCCATATATATATATATATATATATATATATATATATATATATAGTATAATACCATATTAAAAACATATTGCAACTAATAGTTTAACATTTTCATGGTTTGGTTTGGTTTGTTTTACGGCATATCAACCTTGGTGGGTTATTTGATGCTGACAAAGTTGTGAAATAAATTCATTCTTAATGCATAATACAATTTTGTTTATCAACTCATGTTTTTCTATTTAACCCATAGATGGAACCCTAACAGGAACTACCACTACGGGTCAGAGTAGAGCAGGGAGCAATGTAACATTTTCATGATCATTAGGCAATTAGCTCAGTCGGAGCTGATGGTAGGTGTGGCGCTCCAACCTCAGACGCTAAAAAAAACAATCTCCTTGGTCTAGCGCTAGTGAAAAAGGGATAGACTCCCTCGCTAATTTGCTGATACCGACTTTAGGCCACCCTGACGACTTTACTTACAGGGTGGTCCTAAAGTCTTGTCACCCCCTACCAAAATATAACACCTAATTAATCAACTATAATTACATAAAATAAGCCACTAAAAATGAAACAGAAAATTATATTATATATTAGGATTAATGATATTATTTTATTAAAACAAAAAATAATGAAAGTTTAACCAATATGTAGAGTTGACAAGACTTTTGAACCAACCTGTATATTTTGAAGAATCTCACAAGTGGTATTGAGAAGGGGGTCAATTTATATGAAATATTTGGTAAACATATATTCACACTTAATATTTCAATTTGATTTATTAAACTAAATATAATTCCTCTTAACAAAGAGTTTTTAGAAAAGTTCCATGGCTATCTTAAAAAAAAAAAAAATGTAATAATTTTTTAAAATCAATTTTCCAAATAAAGTTTAAAAAAAAAAAAAAAACATTTTAAACTTGTCTGATTATCTGGAAGAAGATGGAACAAAATTGACAAATCTTATTATCATGGAGATTCAGTGTCTCTGTAACCAAAACTACGTCACTGCTTATGTCACAATACCCTCAAGAATTGCATAAGTTTATCAATGATGAGTATCTAATTTATAGTCACAATCATTAATACATAGAATAAATCTTATTTAACAATGTCTCTGTGAAAATCTGAGTTAGACATGCCTTAAAATAGCCCATGTTATTAGTGTGTTTAAAACTCTTAAAGTCCTATACCACCTCATTCCACCCGGCTGGAAGTCACATTAGTTTTAACTAATCAGCCCCAAACAATAGCCTTTGTTTAAATTTAATATTAAACATATGTAGAAATATTTGATTTAAGGGAAATAATAGGTAACTTTAGATGCAAAGGTCATTTTTAGCCATTTTTTAATATATCCTTATAGGAATGCTCTGGACTTAGAAAAATCTCAACAGGATGTTAAGAGTTAAAATCCTGCAATGTGTTTTATATATCACTAAGAAATAAAGGTTTATATAATATATGGTGTGGTTAATTTGCATACTGGTTTGAACAAATAATTACTAGGGTTATTGATCTCTAATATTATTGTTTTATTCTCCAATGTATTAAAATCTGTCCTATGAATGATTTTATATAGAAACCAATTAAAATATAATTAAAAATAAGTGTAATCTTTTTATGTGCATTTTTATTTCATTTCGTTAGTCTTTCTAATTTGATATATTTCTTATATTTCTTTATATTAAAACTTAAATACTTATGCCCAGAGGGCGCATATTGTTGCTAGTAAGAGAAGAAAGATAAACTCAGGTAAAGTTGCTTCCTTCAAGTAATGGCGGAAAATACCTTACATTCTGCAACCCTTCTGCTTTCTCTCTATATACGATTCTTCTTAGGCTGCTAGCAGAGCACATGTTCATGGAATCAAATACTGTCAATATTTAGTTTGGTTGGATGGAATTCATCGGAAGTGGGAGGGGGGTGTTAGGATTTTTCCAGAAAAAATGTGAGGTTTGGCCTTTTTTTCCTGACCCCCCCCCCAAACACATTCTTTCCTAAATTCAAAAACTTTTGGCACATTTGACTGTCTAAGCAGGCCAAAATCCCTTTCTCCAATCCCCTCTTACCACATGCTTAAAAAAAAAAAAAAAAAAAAAAAAAAAAAAAGAAAAAAAAAAAAAAAAAAAAACCCCCCCACTGTGGCTTAGTTTTCATTTTCATGATCAACACGTGGATGCAGAAGGCATGACATTGACTGGCTGAGAGATCCATGACGTAATAAATAATCACTTGTACTAAACTCTTTACGTTGATCACCCCCACACAAAGTCCATTAACTTCCGAGAGCCGAACCTTGTAGAAAAAAATTCTTCAATTTGGGACTGTCTCTGCTTTATTAAACAAATCTTCCTCACCATTATCTCCACTAACATAGAATCTTTATTATTGTCAGATCAAATTGGTTGTTTGATTCTTTTTTTCTCTAAATTCTTTAATTCAATAAAATGTATAATCAGGTTAATATTTTGAATGGTTTAATTATCTATTTAATTTTATCACAACAAAATAGATTGGTGAAAAAAAGTGATATAAGCAAAATATAATAAATAATGAATAAATGAATAAAAGTAATACACAGAATAATAAAAATACATTATGGAACCTCAAACATTATGAAAGTAATAATAATAATTGTGTGTGTGTGTGTGTGTGTGTGTGTGTGTGTGCACGTGTTTGTGCATTTATGAAGAGGAGGTGACTTAATGGAGAAGATGAAATATCTAGTGATTCGCAACATTGACTGTCATTAAAATAATTAACCGAATAAGTCGGGGTTATTAATGAATATATATATATATATATATATATATATATATGAATAAAATAAATAAATGATACATATAAATAAAATAAATAACTGAATAAGTCAGAGTTATTGATGAATATATATATTGAGGAAAAGGGTAAAAAAAATATAAATATAAACAAAGACAAACAGCTGAAAGTCATAAAGAAAGTAAGTCCCCATTTTCCTCCCCCTTTTTTCTTATCAGTTTCTATCAGAATTCCATTCATTAAAATCAACAAATTTTTATTCATCTTTATTATTACTACTACTTTCCTCTCCGCAAGCATTCACAAATACTAGTAACACTTCTATTAGTACTACTAAACTGTGTAATAAATAATCTATAGGAGAAAAGTTTTTTTTTTTTATTGACATTTATTCCCTTTTAATTCATACACACACATTATATATATATATATATATATATATATATATATATGTGTGTGTGTGTGTGTGTGTGTGATTTGCTATATTTATAAATAAAGAGTGTTAAATATTGGTAATAGAGCATATATATCTAAATTAGGATAGGGTAGACAGTCAACGGCACTTAGTGACGTCAGTTTCACACTTATGTAATTACCAGACTAAATCCTCACTAAAGACCTGATGATCACATAGGTGAGAAACTGACAGTCATCAAGCACCATTGCCTTCATGTCTACACTATCCTAACTTAGAGATATATAATTATTGCCTTTTAATTTATTAACATTTTTTAAAAAGTAAAATTCCCATGAGTACTACTACTAATAATCTATTAATAATGGAGATTCGCTTCTGGTTTTTGTCTGTAACAAAAACTACGTCACTGCTTATGTCACATTACCCAAAATCATCATAACATAGAATAAATACACTCAAAATTTTAACATGCAACATTAGACAGTCCTCATTGTTTTTTAAAACAATGTTTTAATAAATACATGACTGGTATTATATATCTATATATAGTTTGTTTTATTTTAATACATATTTAAAGTTTACATTTCAAATTGTTTTATTTTTTAATCCTTTAATGAATTTGATGATTTTACTTACTTAGGGTACAAACTTGCTGACATTGAATTTTTAACTCCCACCCCTCAAGCAATATGTTTCAAAAATCAATTTTTACATTGCCCGGAGGGCGTTTTTTATTTTGCTAGTAATAATAATAATAATAGTAGAAGTAGTACAACTAGTATCTTTTCTAGCATTCATCATTTGAAACATGTTCAAAGCTTCAGAAATAGAAACAAAAAATTAGTTTTGCTTATATACTTATATACCAACCTCTTAGTAGGATATGATACAATGTCAATTTCCTAAGTGGAATTTAACAGGTTTGAATTTAGAGTTTTCCTTCTCTTAGACTGGTTGCTTAACCAAGGTTAAAGAACCCAATCTGCTCTGCTGAATCTATAGCTGGAGGAAGAATACTTGGATTTGTATAAAAAATAAACCACTAGCTGCTTGGTTATAACGTACAAAAAAAAACAACAAAAAAAACAACACAAAAACGCGTCCATATCTGAAAAAGTCTCTGATGATAAAGTTACTTTGAAATCGATAAGACTAAACATCTTTTTATTTTATACTCATAAATAATAACATACTTAACAATGCTTCAAGCAAATTACCAAATACTATTATATATATATATATATATATATACTAGCAGCAGTACCCGGTCTATGACCGGCCTATATATAAAGATTGGACCATAGATAGGCAAGGGATTCCGCGCTGAACGGCCTAACTTCGATTTTGTTCACTAAAATTAAACTAAACTGCTGGTATAGCTATAATAGAAAGCAGGCAGCGAACAATATTCTTATTATCAGCAATGGTTGGTATAGAGACAGTTCCGCAAATCGGTTGATTTTGGTTTGATTAATCAATTATATCCCTTAATCAGTAAAAATAACCAGATTTGGCACGTTTCTTAGTTAGAAGGATATTAAGGAGTATGCAAGATTTCGAGTGACGTCCCATTTCGGAGTTATACGTTGACACGTTCATGCCAAACTTCCTTTTATTTATATATATATATATAAGTACATAATAATTAGAGAGAGTACACTTCATTAACAAAGAACTTTGAGATAAGCAAAACTTAGTCAAGTAGCGTAACATTTAAAGTACATTTAGAGCAATCTGTTGCTTTTGAATTAGTTATGATTTTAGCAAGTAGTTATTTTAGCTTGTAGTTAATGAAAAGTTTCTTAAAAGGAGAAAATAAAAGAGAGGAAATAAAAGAAATGGTAAGTTCTTGTAGAAAAGAGAGGTGGATGTAGAAGGAAACCTTCATCAGGCCTCCAGAATGTATTATTCATCTTGCTTTCCAATTAAAAGTGAATTTGACACAAGGTTATTTAAAAAATAATCTTGTGTGCAGGTAGGTGGTGTCAAAAGTAGCTTAGCCCAGTCAGCATTCCCTTTTATGGAGCACCTGAAACATCAGGGATTGGCTGTGATTTGATTACTTTTAGTGCGAGGAAGCAGGTACAATTTTTGAAACTAAGCTCAATATTTTCTTCCAGTGACATTAGACAGGGAATTTTAATTGGGACAGTGTTTATATTTTTCTCTGAGAGCAAAAAATAGGGTTGGTCTTTTTGATAAAATTTAAAATTCTTCCCCATGATCTTAACCAAGAAAAAAGGGATTATTTTTTAGAATTTTTAAATAGAATAATACAGGGTGTTTTGTTAGTTTAGGATATGATATGAATTATCTCTCATAAATAAATCGTTGGGGCAGCCTAATGTCAGTATGAGCCATACAGTAAGGGAGTCTATCCCTTTTCACTAGTGCTAGACTAAGGAGATTGTTTTTTTTGTGTCTGAGATGAAGCACCACATCTACCATCAGCTTCTTACTTTACTGCACAGATGATTGTGCTACTCATATGCTGAGTTAGCGAGGGCTGGTATCAAACTAGAAATCTTGTGGTTTCTAGCCGAATGCTCTACTGACTGAGCTAACCCGGCCCTTAAGTTGAATATAACTATTCATTAAATAATGCAGAGTCAATCATGAGAGGAGGTGGCCTAGAAACAAATCTGATGTTGCAAAACCCGAAATCTGTAATAGTGACATCTCTGAAAACCTCCTTTAGTGCATTTCAGTGATGTTTAACTAGACAATCAAAACATCATTAGGTATTATTCATGACCAAACTTGATAATACTGAAAGTATATACTTAAAAAATATGAATGTCAAAAATAAGTACATCACTTATGCAATTTTATTTTTGGTTATAGAGTTTCAATGCTGTAGAGTTTTTAATAAATAATATCTGATAATATCTATTTTGATTGTACAAGACATTAAACAAACATAAATCAAATCTGAGTATTTAGATATTCTTTTATATCTTAATAAAAAAATGTCAGGTCATTTTTAATTTAAAAAGAAAAAGATATTTTATGGTAAAACAGTCCGTTTTTTTAGTTTTTTTTTTACTACAGGTTCAGTTTCTTTGTTGATATTTTTTAGCAGAATTCTGTATTCATGGTTCTTTTACTAAAAAGCTCTCACATTGAAACTTATAAAAATTGTCTGATATAATTATACAAACTCATCTTTATAGAAAAAAAAGTAAAAATCGTTTTTTGTCAGTTCATTTTTTCATATTTCATTGAAGGCGTTTTTATCGACAATTTTTTTAAGCTAACACCGCCTCGCATTTTTTTAAGGCAGGAGGCCGGGACGGAACTCTGCGAATAGTACCAATAAATCTCTTATCAATATTCATATATAGTTTAATAAAGATTCTATATATTTGTTTTGTTATCTTTTATTCTTTATATGCCTACAAAGTCAGAAAACAGCACTGCTCACGTGACTTTCGGAAACATTTTTTCACGCTCAGAGTTGCGGAGACATGGAATAAACTGCCCGCATCTGTTGTAGGCTGCCGAAGCACTGAGTCTTTCAAAGCCTCCATGCTTCCTGTAGTCCGCTGACACTATACCTGATGCCACTCTCCACATACATATGCACACACATACATGCATATTACTACTATAAACTGTTCATGTTCCTGACACTAATACATTATTCTGTGTACTTGACATGAGACTTTGATGAGTTGTGTTGCACCTGAGCACTGTACACAATAAATTTCATTATTATTATATTATATTCCTGT
>CM042157.1:72280497-72389224 GCA_023376005.1 Doryteuthis pealeii
ATCAGGACTTGGGATGGAAAAAATGTTGAATTAGTAAGGGTGGATGACTTTTGAAAAATGAGAAAAAGGTAGTAGTGTGTGAAGAAAGGGTTGTAACCGAGCCCAGCATAGCCTTTGTTCCAGATCATGTGAAGATTTCCCAAGAAACATTGAAAAGTGTTCAGTGTTTCATAGGGGCACGTAGATATGAGATGAGAAAAATTTTAAATCTTCATGATTTTCTATTTTCTACATGGATATATATATATATATATATATATATTTATTTTATTATCATCCTCTGAATACCTTGTTTTTTTTCCATATTTTCCATATTTATAAACTGTTAAATTCATCTCCATTTTCCCTGATATACAATGTGTGTCAAAAAAGTATCGAGATTTTTTGTACTTCTGAAAAAAACAAAAATAAAAAAAAACACACAAAAAAAAGTTCCATTCATACAGCTTTAAACTTTTGATACACTTTGTATTCTGAAAAAAATTAATGAATGGAACATTTTTTTTCCCCAGAATACAAGGTGAGTCAAAAAGTATAAAATATCTTGATACTTTTTTGACATACCTTGTGTGTGTGTGTGTGTGTGTGTGTGTATATATATATATATATATATATATATATATACATATACGAGAGAGAAATACAATACCCCATTTACTGTTTATTTTCTCCAATCAAATTTAGCATAAAAAAAGTGGGTGAGAAACCTGTATCGGAAAGAACTTAGGGTGTAAAAAGAGTTGTTTTAAGATTTATTAATAGGCATTTGATAAGATTTCATAAAAAAGAAAGAAAAAAAAAAAAAAAAAAAGAAAAAATTTAGAGGAAGCTTTTAGTCAATTTGCTTGGTTTTCTATTTCTTTAAACTAATATAGCATTTCAAAGTGGGAGGAAAAGAGAAACAAGTTTAAAAAAAAAAAAAAAAAAAGGTGGAAAGCCTTTTGATTTGACAGTTTCTAAATTGGAGAATTTTGATTTGAATCGATGGACTGAGAGAATTTGATTTGCAGACGTTTCTTTGGGTGGTAGTGGGTGGATGTAAACGTCAGAGAGAAATCAAGTAACATTATAATTCTTTTTTTTTCTTTCTTTTTTTAAAATTCTTTTTAAATTTTTTTTTAGTCCAATTGGCTTTAAAAGCTTTCAGTGTGTCTTTGATTCTGAATGGTTGATTTGTATAAAGCATGATTGGAGGAAAAGGGCTCAAATTTTTGTCATTTATGAAATAAGAAAAAAATATGGCTGACGATTCTTTTAATTGTTATAGAGAACTATTTAAAAAAAAAAAAAAAAAAAAAAAAATTTAAAATTTTATACGGACAATCAGGTTATTTCCTCTAACTCCAACATAAACAAAGGGCGAACCACTCTTGACTGATAAATTATTTATTTATTTATTGATCTAGTAGGAAAAAAGAAGACGGGTTAGGGTTTAGTGTTATTTTAATGGAAAAAATAAATAATTTATCAGTCAAGAGTGGTTCCCCTTTGTTTATGATGGAGGTATAGGAATCAGTCAAGAGTGGTTCCCCTTTGTTTATGTTAGAGGTATAGGAAATAACAGACAATCATTTCTTAGGAAAGGGCTAAAAATTTATGAAAAAAAACCAAAAAAAAAACAGTACATAAAAAATAACATCCATTAAGTAACATACAGGGTGAAACTGAAATACCCCACATTTTAAACTGTCACCTGTGTGGCCCAAATGAACTTGGGCAAGTGGCAATGGTAGCTCCATCTAGCTAATGTCTTACCATTTTCCTTTTATAGAGATACAATGCGTGATGATCATGTCTTGGACTGGCTATGCCTTTAAAGTTTGACAATAGTTTGCACAGAATGATATTTTCTGAAGTTATATCTCAAGATATAAAATAAATGATAAAGATAAAATCTTTAAAGATATTGCAAAACCAAGGCGAGTTTAGTCCCCAAATCAGCACCTCCCCACTGCACTAAAGTAGAGGGATCGGAGTATGTATTTACTCAATGCTCCACCACAAGCAGGATACAACACAAGGTCAACTTTTTTAAAATGGAGTACAGCTGGTTTGAATTTAGAGTTTTCATTCTCTTAGACTGGTTGCCTTATCAATGCTAAACAACCCAGTCTGCTCTACCATTTACCCATAGATGGGTGTGGAGAAGAAATGAATTCAGGACTTTCCTAAGGGCATTAGCATGAACTGAAATGCTAGCAGCCTCATCCAGGGTTTAAACTCGGGTTGCTGTTGGTTGGATTTTATGACATGTCAACCCTTGTTTGGTATTTTATGCTGAAGACGATTTGTTTGAGTAATTCTGGATGGGTACTCAATTTAAAAAAAAAAAACTCATTTTGTTTTCTATTTAACCCATAGATGGGACCCTAACAGGTACTACCACTCCAGGTCAAGAGTGGTCCTGGGAATAATGGCAATGAAGGGGTACTCCACATTTGCCAGAGCTCCAGAATTGGAACTTCGCCATCAGATAGTTTAACATCATACCCAGCACATGAAGAGCGTCTGCCTTTTAGCACATACATGATAAAAAGGGTTAGGGCTTGCCATAAGGGCAATATTGGGACAATCATATAGATGCTAGGGCTAGATGTGAGCAGCTGATTGATTGGAGGAGGCCTCTCTGGCCACTTGTCTAGCCTAAGTAAGTGTCAAAGTGAAGTGTTGCATGTCATGGACTGCTTGGACACTAGGGTTACATTTTTAAGCATGTCACTATCTATTCTAAAGACCCAGCTGACAGGGCTCTTAGGTTGTTGATTTCATTTCCTATGATACAATAACTACTACACCAAGTGTTTCTGTTTTGGGTTTGGTTAGAGCATCGGAGAAGTCTAACTATGGGAACTGTACAATTTTGTCCTTTGCCTATGTCTATGCACATGTGTTACCACTTTAAACTAACCCCGTGCCATATTCTAGCCCCAGGGGGAGTTGTTCAAATATCAGCTTCATAAAAATATATCAAGATATAAAGCTGGGTAAAAAAAATGATTTCATTGAATTACAATGGGGAAAAAAACCAACAACAAAAAACAGTAAGTTACTCAATTAAGTAACTCCAAAAATACATTTAATCCAAATATAAGACCAAATAAAATATGAAAAAAAACAAAACCCCCCCCCCCCAAAAAAAAAAAAACAAAACAAACAAAACAAAACTGACTTACCCAAGTAAGTACTGCAGATAAACTCAGCTATTTGGTTCCCTGATTTACTGGATTCTGCAAAATGACTCAGCTCTCTGTTTAGCATTCGTTTGAACTGGGGAGGAAAAAATGGAAAAGACATGTCACTTTTGATACCAGTATACAGAGTAGAAGTAGATTTAAAAGAAAAATGTCCTAAAAGAAATAAAAAAGTCCCATTAATCATTAAGCTTTATATACATTAGTGACTGCCAACCTTTTTGTGACTATGAAATATTTTCTTTTTCTTTTTGGATCTCAAGTATCTTGAGTTGAGTACCTTAACACAAGAAGTTGATTTTAGCAACTGCTGATTTGTTTTCTGAGTTCAATGGAATTCCTACTTTACTAAATCAGTTGTTTAATTAATTATAATCACAATGCTAAAATGTTTTAAATGGTTTGGAAAAGTATGGTAAAAGGAGAAGACTTAGAATGACTTTTCTGAAAGAAAATAAATAAAATTAGATAATAAAGTTATAACAAGTATTAGAAGGGGGCTAACCGGCATCACCTGTTGAAGGAATGGCATTACATCTATCTATCTATCTATACATACATAAATGGCAGTTGTGTGTATCTGTATATCCAGAGGAAACTTTGAAAATAAAACAATTAACGACAAAGTAAATATATATACACATTAAATATCATCAGGGCTTGGTTTTTGAGCAAAAATAATAGAGATTTGATTTATATTTGTCAAGATAATTAAAAAATAAAATTTGAATGATAACAGCATGGATTTTTTTTCCCTTTAATATTTTAGATAGTAGACTAGAATGTATGTACTAGAATTGGCAACCTGGCATTGCCTGGATAGAGAGTGGGATAATAAAAAGTTAATCTTGCAGATCCGACTTTCCCTCTCTTATTATTCAAATCCTCATTTTAAATATCTTTCCAGATATGGATGAAATCTTAATTATTTTTTCACAAAAAGCAAGCTCTGGAAATAGTGAATGTATATATATATATATATATATATATATACTTTGTTATTAATGGTTTTATTTTTGTAGTTTCCTCCAGGCATACATACATACACACAACTGCCCTTTTTGCCCTTTATATATGTACTAGCAGCGCCTACCTGGCATCGCGTGGGTAGAGGGGGGATTTTTAAAAAGTTAGTCTTTCGGATCCATTATTATTTATCACCAGTTAGATCCTCACTGGATGCCCAATAAAATCCCCATGTAAATATATAACAATATGGTAAGAAATTTTAATTCAATAATTTATCATTTAAAAAACAAAAAAATATAAATGGGGCGATTAATTCAATCAATATTATATTTCAATTACCTTCTGTTACTATACAAATTTTAATTTTTAAATATCTTCCCAAATATAAATAAAATCTTCATTATTTTTGCTCAAAAACCAAGCCCTGGTGATATTTGATGTGTATATATATTTACTTTGTCATTAATTGTTTTATTTTTCGAAGTTTCCTCCCGACATACACATATACACAACTGCCCTTTATATATGTATAGATAGAAGATAGATTAATTGACTTGTTTGAACATAGCCTCTATTTTGGAAAGTTTCTGAAAATAATTTGCTCACTCTACAAGGATTAAAAAAACACCTTTGGCAGGCTGATAACTTAATACTTCTATAAAAGAAGCCTTATGATATTTTAATTTCAAAGAGTCTCCACCTGTTCGCCATCCCTGTCAACACATTCTTGGTATCTTCAGATGATTAAAAAGAAAATGTTAACACTTCTGTGGGGGAGTACCTTTATCAGTAAAGCAAAACCGATATTATGTAGACCACATGTGGAAGATTCCAAGGATGTGTTGACAGGGATGCTAAACAGGTGGAAACGGTTTGAAATCATAATATGATAAAGGTATTCTAATAGTCCAGGTTAAAAGTGCTGTAAGGATAACCTGAAGCAAAACATTTTTAAACCTTTTTTTTCTAATGCAGGTATCACTGGGGAACAAAAAAAGTTTTGGCAAACAGCCCATTTACCAAAACATTTGCCATTTCCCAATGATACCTACATCAGAAAAATAAGGTTTAAAAAAGTTGGCTTTAGGTTACTCTTATTGCACTTTTAAACTGGACTATGAAAAATGGTTAATTTTTTTTTTTTTAAATATCACCATTTCTGACCCAGCAAAAAATCCTCTGACATAAAGAATAAAGAAAGATATTTCCAGTCAAATTTGCAAGATCTGTTTTCAAGCTTAACAATTTTTTTTAATCATTTAAAATTTTTATATAAGGAAGATGATTATGAAATGCTAATTAGAATCTGTTTGTTTTAGAAGCTTCATCAGAATCCAAGTCTGATGAAGATTCTAAAACAAACAGACAAAATATTAATTGTATGTAATTGTTTGTGTTCTGTTATTCACTTTTTGCCTAAATTTTACTCACACACACACAAATGTGTGTGTGTATGTGTGTGCAAAAGTTAGGCAAAAAGAGAATAACAAAACACAAACGGTTATTTCCTATAACTCCAATGTAAACAAAGGGGAACCACTCTTGGCAGATAAATTATTTATTGATCTACTAGGAAAAAAGAAGACGGGTTAGGGTTTAGGGTTAGTTTAATGGGAAATTGGTGTTATCAATTTCTAATATTGTTGTTTTATTCTCAAACATACTAAAAGCAATCCTATGTATAATTGGTTATTTCCTATAAGTCTAACATAAACAAAGGGGAACCACTCTTGACTGATAAATTATTATTTTCCCATTAAACTAACCCTAAACCTGACTTATTTTTTCCCAGTAGATCAATAAATAAATAAATAATTTATCAGTCAAGAGTGGTTCCCCCTTTTTTATAACCATATAATTTTATATTGAAATCAATTAAGATAAAGAAAGAATAAGTAATCTTGTTTGTGCTCATTTAATTTCAATAATCTTTCTAATTTAATATATCTAATTATATTAAAACTTAAATATTTGTGCCTGAAAGGCGCTTATTTTAGCTAGTCTATATAAATGTTTAATGCTAAATGCCAATTTATAATATCTTCAAAAGAAAGACAGAAACTATATATAAATATATATGCTTTACTGTAAGATGGTTTTATTTATGGGAGACTACTCTGGGCACGACTAACATTTTTCAAGGTTACTTTCAGATAATAGATTATAAGCACGTGGGTGATATCATGTCAGAATGATTACACATAAACGTGTGCATTTATCAATGTCTCTGTGTACTTCTGTAGTAGTTGAATCGCATTAAGAAAAATAAGTAAAACAAAAGTTGAGATGTCTTACTTTGCTAGAGGCCATGTCACTGACTGATCGATGAGTTTGGATAGTTTCCAGCTGGTCCAAACACCAGTCAAGTTCTTCTAGCGTTTCCAGCGCCATTTTGTAATAACCTTCATCTGAAAAGACAGAAGAAAAACAAAAGAAATTAAATATACAAAGTAAAACTTGTGCCATAAAGAAAGGAAATAAAAATTCTTTAAACTGCTTTTTTCCTGATTAGTTATTGGTAACTATGGTTCAAACAAATTATGAAGCAGGTTTTGTCAGGACTTAAAACATTAATATATATATATATATATATATATATATATATATATATATATATATGTGTGTGTGTGTGTGTGTGTGTGTGTGCGAATTTTTGAGAAGATAATTTGTATTATTTAGCTTTTTTGAACAGCTATCTTTATCTTTATCATATACACAATGTTTCAGCTGATGTGCCCCTTTGGCCTTCTTCAGGTGTTTCTTGTTGAATTTGGGAGCCTTTCATGTAATTGGGAATCTTCATGGAACGTCAAACCGAACCCTCTATTTAATCCATTAGAGTAGATAGTTCTCCCAAATTCAATAAGAAGGTTCAGGAGTTCAACAAGAAGCACCTGAAGAAAACTTGAGGGCACATCAGCTGAAGTATTTTGTAGACAACAATAAAAATGAGGACAACAGCCTGAAAAATCTAAATATAAAAAAATAGTTTTTTGGAGTTAGCCTATTTCAATATCATATGATATAAATTTTCACTAATACTTTCTTTCATCTCTTAATTTCTTGAGAAACAACTACACAAAAATATAAATTCACAATGAATACAGATAACCCTAGACAGGTTGACATGCTGTTAAAATTAATTAATCAACTCCCAGGTCTACTCTAACTTTATGTGGAAGTACCTATTAAGGTCTGATCTAGAGAGAATCTGTTTGCTAATTATTAGTATTGGATAGGAATACTTTAAACCATATAACTGAGTGCAATTATTTGTATTTAAGTTACTTGAAGCTATAAATATTTACTAAGGATTACTATTAATTAATTGAGACCATCTAAGTTCAAACAAATAATGGTAATTTTCACCTTTAGTTGTTAAAATTCCTAGCATAAAATTGTGCGTGCACATTATCTGAAATGAACTTAATTGTTATTAAGAACACATTTTATGATATTTTTGCAGTTGCATTGTTTTCGAAATGATTTTAAGATTTGTATATTTCGCACGGACACATTCAAAATGGCTACCATCTTGTTTCAAAGTGAAAGTCAGTTGGCTAAATTCCGAGCATAAAATTATCTGTAATGAACTTAGTTGTTATTAAGAACACATTTTATGATATTTTTGTGTTAAAGCATGCAGTTTTATTAGATTTCAAAAAAGTTTCTAAGATTTGTTTATTTTGCATGGAGACTTTCAAAATAGCTACCGGCTTAGTTCAAAGTGAAAGTCAAGGGAGGTTACTCTAATTGCCTTATTTGCTAGGAATTTTGACAACTAAAGGTGAAAATTACCCAAATAATAATGATACAGTTTCAAGTAGATAATAATGATTTATTTTTGTTTGTACCTATATGGTCTTAATTAATTACCATATAATTGTATTAATTATTAGTATTACACAGGAATACTTGAAATCATATCAAGTTAGGGAACTGTGTGCAAATTATTTGTATAAGATAGAAATGCTGGATGCCATAACACAGCAAACAAAAGATTATAGACAAAAAGTATAATTAAAAAATGTAATGGAACATTGAATATAATTATAATTGTAATCAGAAATTTTGAAATTAATCAAATTTTGGCATTAAATAACCCATAAGAGGTTGGTTGGTTGGTTGAATTTTACGGCATATCAACCCTTGTTGGGTTAATTTATATCAAAGATATTTTGTTTGATTCATTCTTGATGAGTATTGAAAATTCTTTTTTTAAACTCAAATTAAAAAAAAAAAACACATTTTTTAAAACTCACTTTTCCTATTTAACCAATATATGGGAACCTAACTGATACTATAATTCCAGGTAAGAGTGGACCTGGGAGTGATGGCAATGAAGAGGTAGTCCACAGTTCCCAGAGCTCCAGAACTGGAACTTCCCCATTAAATGCAGTTTAACATCATATCCAGGACACCCACAAGGGGTTGATATGCTGTTAAACAAATAAACCAAACCAATCCTCATCTTTCAATTTTAGGTACTTTTATTGCAACTGACTTTGGTCATAATTTCTCTAATATACGTTGTTCCTCACTGAAATAGACATAAAAAATGAATTGCCTGGAGTGCCCATGGCATAGTGGCTAACATGCTGAACTGTGACATCGTAGAGAGTTTGAACTCCACTTAAGCTATTACAGTCACTTTCAGACTAATACCCTTGGGAAAGGTATAAATCTCCTTATCCCCCCAGCTATGGGTTAAATAATACCACTACTGTTCTTCTACAATGATGGCTTTGGTATTAAATAACCCATGAATGTTGATATGCCATTAAACAAAGAAAACAAATTGTAAAAAGAAACTAAAATTAAAAGATGAAAAAATACATGTAATAATAATAATAATAATGATTGATAAATCTTGATTTGAAAATAAATGAATAAAAATAAAAATAATAATAATGACATTCTCCAAAGAAAATAGTTTTATTTGCTGTCATGCTAAAAAAATTTTTTAAATGATATATTTTTATATTTATTTTATACATCGAAAATTTTAAATAAAACACTTTATTTAAAAAAATAGATACTATAAAAAATATCCATGTAAATGTAACTATATATTTTAACTGATAATAATAATAATGACATTATTGCGTACAGTGTTCAGGTGCACTACAACTCATCAAAGGTGCATGTATAGTACATAGAATAATGTACAAATGTCAGGATAATGAACAGTGTATAGTCATAGTATTATATATATATATATATATATATATATATGTGTGTGTATGTGTATGTGTGTGTGTGTGTGTGTATCAAGGAGGATATCAGGTATCGTGTTGTCAAATTACAGGAAGCATGGAGGTTTTGAAGGATTTAGTGTCTCGGAAGCTAACAACTGATGCGTGTAGTTTGTTCCATGCTTTAGTAACTCTGAGTGTGAAAAAATATGTCTGATAATGAGTGTAAATATATATTTTTGAATGAAATATTTTTATTTTTATTAAAATGTAATTTTTGGTAATTGTACCAAATATATATTTTTTTCTTCATAGGAACTTTTTTAAATTTAAGAAGAAAATATTCTTCACCTGTAATTCATTAAACAAAATAGATTTTTTCTAAAAAAGAAGTGTTTCAATTTTTTAATAATTTTAAAAATAAATCGCAATAATACCTACTTAAATATTAAAGTCCTTCTTAGATAAAAGCGGATCTAGATAAATAGTTAACCATCAATAGTTAATGATAATAGATTTTGAATAAGAAAAAGCTGAATAGATAATAGCATGTTCGACTTCGTTTTTTCTTTAAATATAAGGGAGACAACTCTTTTCTTGAAACTGTCCTCCATTTTCGAGACATTTTTTTTAGAAGACTTCTAAATATAAAAATACAAAAACAAAACACCCACATAAAAATCCTGTTTAAAAAAAAAAATTATCTGATTTTTGATAAAACAGTTGAAATAGCCTTGATGGATCTTCAGAATAAAGAGAATTCTATGATTTTCTTAAAGATAACAATTTGTAGAAAAATAAAAATACAAATACGTAACAAAAATTTTCTTAATTATAGCAAAGGACAAAAAAAAAAAAAAGAGATAAAATTTAATCAATATTTACATGTGAAAAGCAAATATAAAATGCCTCTTATTTTTGAGATTAGATATTATTATTTAATGATATCTTTATTATTATTGTTTTTATCACCATGCATTGGCTGGCCGTTTGTATAAACTCCTCCAGATTCATGTGACAGAAGGTTTATGTAAAAGTTTCCATCACATGGCATTCTATAGAATGCCATAGTCCAACACCACCTTTTAGATAGTGTTAGAGAAATCTTAACAGTGTATTAATTGCTTGTGCAATCACTTAACTGTACTGCATATTTTATGTTTGAGGAAAAAGCTATGAAAATGAATTCCACCTTAACTAAAATTGTTCCCAAGAGAAGGAAATATTTAATGATGTAGATTTGTTTTATTGCTAGATGTATGGCGATAAAAAAAAGAAATAGATAGTAGTGAATAAAAATTTTCTCTGAATATCACAGTTCAATGGGTGTTTCTATTTTATGATAAATAATAAAATTTATTGTGTACAGTGCTCAGGTGCACAACTCATCAATGTCTGGCACATAAAATAATATACTAGTGTCAGGAACATGAATAGTGTACAGTAATGATATACATGTGTGCATGCATATGTGTGTGTAGGGGCTATCAGGATAGAGTGTTTTGGCGGATTACAGGAAGCATGGAGGCTTTGAAAGATGCAGTGTTTTGGCAGCCTACAATGAATGCAGGCACGTTTAATGTTGTTAAATTAAAGGCTTCCTGAAATTCTTTGTTAGTTTCTGAAATAAATCATTTCAATTATATAAATATATTTTAAAAGGATTGTTTGGTTCTCTTAAGGCAACTAAAGAATGAGCACTAAAGGGTTTAAAGTTTTCTGAAAATTTTAGTGTGGTAAGTAGGTACTTAGCCAACTTATTTGCTATTGGTAGGATGTGACATGAGGTCAAAGGTATAGGGCATCCAGCAAAGATTAAACTCACTATTCAGTAATAATGGATTTGAGAGACTAGCTTGCTAACCATTACATGATGATGGGAATGCCTTTTTAGCATGGTAAGTATCTTCTTCATATTTCATGAAATAAAGACAAATAGTGTATGTGTATGAGAGTGTGAGAGTTAAGACTATATGATTAAAAAAAAAAATTATTGAATTAAAATTTTGAAATTATTTGTCTGTATTTTTATAAATACTAAATATCTGTTAAATCAATAGTTTAATTTAAATTTTCAAACCTATTTTCTTCAGATATTTTAATGGCCAGGGTTCATAGAATATTCCCAACAGGAAATTGTAAGATACAATTACAACATTTTGGGACCTTTTTATTTCAAATTCAAATCAGATAAAAATGGTTAGGTAAGTAATCACATTCTTTACGAAATTTTAAAATTTCTATTTTAGAATGTGTAATTTTTCTTCCATTTTATATTTTCTATATCTGATGTTTAATAGAATTTACTATAAATTTAAATCTAGCCAATATATTAATCACATTTCTGTCAATAAGTCTGGTGGCATTTTATCCTGCTTGGAGCACCTTCAACTAGTGGTAACAATATTAAATCTTTGAAACCAGGTTTGAACTCAAGGTTATTGTCTGATGATGACTTTATTCGAAGGTAAATAAGAAACACCTGAACAAGGTTACAGCAGCCCGAACATTGTGTTTATACATACCACAATAAAGATGAAGACAACAGTCCAAAATATCAGATTTATTCACAAAAATGTTGAATATTAGTAAAAACAAGTGTTGAAATACTGACTAATATTACTTTATATTTTCCTATTTCTCTGAATGTTTGAGATGAGGCTTGATTATTAGTATTATCTGCATTATTCAGACTATTGTCCTCATCTTCATTGTTATCTGTACTACATTTCTGCTGATATGCCCTCCAGCCTTCTTCAGGTATTTCTTGTCGGACTTGGGAACCTTCTTCTGAGAACAGGATACCCCTATGGACTGAATAAAGGGTTAGGTTCAATGTTCTAAGAAGGTTCTTGATTATGACAAGAAGGTCCCCGATTATGACAAGAAGGTCTCCAATTATGACAAGAAGGTCCCCGATTATGACAAGAAGGTCTCCGAGTTCGAAAAGAAGGTCTCCGAGTTCGAAAAGAAGGTCGAGTTCAAAAGAAGTCCCCAAGTTCAAAAGAAGGTCCCCAAGTTCAAAAAGAAGGTCCCCAAGTTCAAAAAGTCAGTGCATTCTAATGCCCCAGCTAACAGGGCGGAGGAAATCATGGTTATATTCAGGACAACCTTTAATATTTCAATTTAATCAAAATCTATCTATTTTGTGTTTAGTATG
Organism: Doryteuthis pealeii; assembly: GCA_023376005.1. NCBI lineage: Eukaryota > Metazoa > Mollusca > Cephalopoda > Myopsida > Loliginidae > Doryteuthis > Doryteuthis pealeii. The sequence continues at coordinate 72,293,013 of CM042157.1, forward strand.
ATTCAAATTAAAGGGCTGGTTTAGCTCAGTTGGTAGAGCACCCAACTAGGAATCGCAAGGTTCCGAGGTCGATACTAATCCCCACCAACTCAGCACATGAGTAGCACAGATTGGATAATCTGATCTGTGCAATAAAGTGGGGAGCTGACAGTAGGTGTGGCACTCCACCTCGGCAAAACACAATTTCCCTGGTCTAGCACTAGCAAAAAGGAAATAGACTCCCTTGCTGTTCAGCTGATACCGACAATAGGCCACTCCACCAACTTTACTTTTTAACCTTCATTATTTTAAGGGAATCTTTTTTTTTTTTGTCTTTTTTTGACAGTCAAAATTGTGACTCATTTTGTTTTTCTTTGGTTTTTTTTCTTCTGTTGAGTTCCTTCTAAAATTACTAATATATATATAAACATAGCTTTAATTTCTTTTTATGAATATTATATTATAAATAAATATTTAATATTATTCCCACTAAATGTCAGACATATCAGAAGATGGCTGGAGTATTAACCAAATAAAACACTAATGAGGACAATAAAAAATTAAGATGGTGAAGAAAGATCTGAAAATATAAAAGGATTACGTCATGCTATTCAGAAATGTATGAAAATACTTTATTTTTCAATGTATCTTTATAGATTCGTTGAATGGCTTTGAAAAAAAAAAAAAAAAAAAGATTTTAAACAGCTCACCCCTACACATACACTCAATTTATAATTATGTTTTTATTCACTTATATGTTAAATCTTTTTGTAAAAAAAAAATAATATTCAGAATAATGTCTGCAATTACAATGCTAAAAAAATTGGTAAATAATACCTTTTGTTTAATTTAAAAAAAAAAATCAAATTAAGTTTTTTTGTTAGCTTATAAATAGAGAGATTCTAAAATTTAATTTTTTCAAAAATAGAATCATTTGTTAACAGCTTCATTTATACAATGTGTGTCCCACCCTTTCAGCTGGGGGTGTAGAATACACTGACTGCATCTTTACAGAGGTGTAAAATCCCCCAAATGGGGCCACCTGTTGGTCATGGGTGGCGATCCGTGATGCTTAAGGACGGAACCCTATTGGCTGAGCAGTCCCTTACTTTAAACTGGTAGCCAGAAAGGCTCTCTCTGATTAATCAGCTGGTCACATCAAGTACTAGCATTAAAATTATTGTTCCAACATTGTAGGTGTCCACAGGAGAATATCACTTATGAGTTTGTCCATAGTGTTCAACATGTCTTGCTCATTTTAGTTTGGTTTGTTTTGTTTTACGGCATATCAACTTCAGTGGGTCATCTAATGCAGATAAAGTTTTGAAATAAATTCATTCCTAATGGATACTCAATTTTTTTATAAATACATTTTTCTATTTTACCCATAGATGGGACCCTAACAGGTACCACCACTCCGGGTCAGAGTGGACCAGGGAGCAATGGGGAACCACTCTTGACTGATAAATTTATTTATTGATCTAATATTAAGGTCCCATCTATGGGTTAACTCTTAACATCCTGTTGAGAATTTTTTAAGTCCAGAGTCCCATTCTTATTTATCAATAAAATGGCTAAAAATGCCATTTTCATTTAAAGTTACCTGTTATTTCCCTTAAAACAAAGACTTCTAAATATGTTTAATAATATATTTAAACAATGACTATTGTTTGGGGTGGATTAGGAAAACGAATGTGACTTCCGGCTGGGTGGAATGAGGTTGTATAGGACGTTAAGAGTTAAATAGAAAAATATGAGTTAAAAAAATGTATTTAAAAAAAAATTGAGTATCCATCAAGAATGAATAAAACAAAAACGTCATTGACATAATAACCCAATAAGGGTTGACATGCTGTAAAATCCAACCAACCAATCAATCAGAAAGTGACTTTTACAACTTGCATCATCATTAAAAAACAAAAAAAAACAACTTATGTCTGCATAATGTGCTTAACCATGACCTAACATTTTTTTGGTAATTTATGAGGAAGTGCGTCCCGGTCTCCTGCCTCAGAAATTGCTACCCGGTGACTATTAAAATAACGTCCCCAGCTATGTCGATGTTACTTGAAAGAAAACAACCAACTTAGGGCGTTAAATGTATTGTTAAATGGGGCTTCTCTTTTTTGGCATAATTCTTGTTCATTTATCGTAATTTGTCGTAATTCTTGTTCATTTATAGAAATTTGTCATAATTCTTGTTCATTTATAGAAATTTGTCGTAATTCTTGTTTATTTATCATAATTTGTCGTTCTTGTTTAGATATGAAGATGGATATATAGTTTGGAATAGACTGAGATAGATAAACAAAATAATATAGATAGATTTTTGTCGTAATTCTTGTATATTTAAACTAAAAACAAGACATTAAACAAACATGAATAAAAGAAAATCTGAGACGACATAGCTGGGGACGTTATTTTAATAGTCACCAGGTAGCAATTTCTGAGGCAGGAGACCGGGACGCGCTTCCTCATAAATTACCATTTTTTTTATTATTAATATTGTATTAGCATTTTACTTGGAATATGAGGTCAGAGAAAATCTGAAGCTCTGACTGACAGTCTAGTTCTTATAGGCTAACTACAAGTAGAAACTATTGAAAAAAAAATGTTGAAAATTATTGAACAATGAGATAGATACTTATACCACAAGATATTATAGATTTTACATTAAGGATAAAATGTAAATGCATTGTCAGTGATGAATATTTTGCTCTATGTCAGGAAATTACTCTATAAGAATTAAAACCCTTTATAATGTATAATAGTACATATGATATAATTGGGTGTAGATTCTGATATGAATACATACTTCTATGTAAATCCAAAGAGATTGTTAGGTTATGTACAAGTATATGTATATATATATATATATATATATATATGAGTTAAGAGTAAGGAAAAGAATCCGACGGTTTATGTATAGATAAAAGGGTATGAAAAACACACTTTGTTGTTAAAATGAATATATTTTTATATCCTTTTTCATTGCTGATATTGACAATATTTCAATTTATTAAAAAAATCCAGTTTAAATTCAAATTATTTTCTGTTTCTCTCTTGATGAATTCGGATTAAAAACATTTACATCTAAAAACGGACCTAATTATCATTATGCTCTGATGATGACTTTTAATAAATTGAAATCTATCTATATATATGTGTATATTAGTATTAATAAATTGAGCTTGTATCATACCCTGCTCATGCAGAGGGGTTGGTTTTGTAAGTACGTATCAATTAACTGTTCACCTCTGCCTGACAGTTATCGATAGCCGTAAGAGTAAGGAGCTTGACAGACGAAAATTCATATATATACAATTTTGCTCTGTGACTGACAATAAGAGCACACATTGAGCTCTGCAAACTATGACAATTTAAAAAAAACTTCTATGTTGTAATGAAGATTTCTTCTCCAGACGTTTGTATTATATATATATATACATATATATATGAAAATGTGTGTGTGCAGGTATATATATATGTGTGTGTGTGTGTGTGCACGTATATACATATATGTTTATATATATATATATTGTGTGTGTGTGTGTGTGTGTGTGTGTGTGTGTGTGTGTGTGTATTGTACATATGGAGGCACACGATATAATGGTTAGAGTCGTAAGAAATGGACTTATCGACCCGAATTCAAATCTTGACCGAAGCTGTTTGCATTTCACATAGCACTATTACCCTTGGGAAAGGTATGCATCCAACTATGAGTAAATAGTAGGGAAGACTGGGTTCTTTAACCTTGGCTAGGCAGCCAGTCTAGGAGAAGGAAAACTGAATTCAAACGTGTTGAACTCTGCTTAAGAAATTGACCTTGTGTCACATCCTTCCATGCGGAGGGGTTGGTAAATATATGCTTGTGTGTGTATATATGTATATAGATGTTTGTGCATGTATATATGCGTGTGTGTATATATGTGTATGTATATATGAATATATATGTGTGTGTGTGTTTTAGTGTGTGAATATATATGTACACATGGTGTAATGGTTAAAGTCATGGGAAATGGACTCGTTGCCCTGAGTTCAAATCCTTGATGTGGTAATTGCATTTCATTTAGTGCTAATACCCTTGGGAAAGGTATGAATCCTACTCTCCCTCCAGCTATGGATAAATAGTAGGGCAGACTGGACTCTTTAACCTTGGTTAGGCAACCGGTCTAGGAGAAGGAAAACTCTGAATTCAAACCTGTTAAACTCTGCTTAAGAAATTGACCTTGTGTCGCATCCTGCTTGTGCGGAGGGGTTGGTATATATATATATATATATATATATATATATATATATATATATATATATATATGCGCGTGTGTGTATCTTTTTCAATAGCAGTTTTATTTTAAAAGATTGATAATCTGATACTTAAGTTTCAAATCAAAATCTATGTCAGTGTTGAAATGAAATAGGTTTAAAATAAAATATCATCTTCAATAATGGTTGATAACCAAAGAAAGATAACTGAATATTTCCATAATTCAGTTTTATCTGCATTCATAGGGACAGTACTACTACTACTACTACTACTACTACTATAATAATAATCATTTATTTTAATTTTCCAAAGAGCAACATTTCTTTATAACTGAAATAGAACCTTCTCACTTAACATAAAATCAATTTGAATAATGATAATTTTACTTTACTAAATATTATCTAAAAAAATTACTTTAAAGTCAAAACGTACTAAAGACCAGAAAGTAAAAAAAATTCTAGACTAAAATGAGGGTTTAGTTTCTTTGTTTAATGGCATACCAATCTTTGTGGGTTATTCAGTGCCAAAACAATTCTTGTAGTAGAATTGCAATGGTACTATTTAACCCATAGTTGGGGAAAGGGAGGGTATTCATACCTTTCCCAAGGATATTGGGTTAAAACGAAAGGGTTATTTCCTATAAGTCTAATATAAACAAAGGGGAACCACCCGCGACTGATAATTTATTTATTTATTTTCCCATTAAACTAACCCAAAACCCTAACCCCGTCTTCTTTTTAGATCAATAAATAAATAAATAATTTATCAGTCAAGAGTGGTTCCCCCTTGTTTATGTTAGACTTATAGGAAATAACCAATTTTTTTTTGCATGTGTTACTGTAACACAGCAAAAATAGAACATCATAGCAAGATTTTTTTTAGGGCAATAGTGTTAAAAAGATCTCAGAGAATAAAACCATTTTCAATCCTATTCTGTAAATTCACCTTAGAATCTAATTGACTTGTATTTGTGCTATAGGGTAGATCGATTTTAAAACTGTAATGTCCCATGTGGCGAAAGTTGCAAATTAACAGAAAGAATTACTTCACAAAATATTTTTTTCAAAACTTTACCTCTGTTCGAAGAAATAGATTTCAATCTTTTAGAATGTTATTCCTGTTACAGTTTAATTAATGAGGTAAAAAGCAAGCATATTAGAGGTGTCAGTGGTGATGGGGGGATATTTTCAATTTGAATTCTAGTTATAATATCTTATTCATTTCATCTTAGTAAAATAAAATGATAACCTTTTCCATTTTAAATATTGAAATTTGTAAATTTTCTAACCAATTTCTGAGCCAAGTGTAACGAAAACAAGGATATTTGATGCATTTTAATCTTTGATACTATTTCCTCAAACAATGTTGCAAGTAAAAGATCTAGTTTTTAGTATCGGTATTCATTATACCAACATACAACTTTTGCTGTTTGAGAGAATTTGATATTTTTTAAAAAGTGAAAAATCAACCTACCCTATTGTGCTGTTTCCTGGAAGTATATACTCTTGAGAGACTTTAAATCCCTATTTCTACATCACTATTGCCTAGCATCAACAAAGCTAATCAAGCTGTTAAATAACAGGTTACAACATTTGTTAGCCAGGTGTTTGGAGGTCAGGGTTCTAAGGGTTAATTAGTTTAGGGTCTATCTTCACACTTATTTGGATTATCATAATTTCACGAGAGATGACATTTATCATATAGTACCTAAATAATGAGAATGGAATCATCTGTTTTTCCTATAAATAATTTCTGACAAAACCTCAGAAGAAACAAACAATGAGATCTCCTGGGACTTGTTAATTCAACCTAGTAATTGCTAATTACTCTGTTCACCTTGTATCTTTGCTTGGTAAACCTTTTTCCCTAGCCTTAATACTCATTGTGTTTCTTCCTATTATTTCTCTGTTAACTCTGATACTTGAGTTACAACATTATTAAATGGCAATTATAGAGTACTTCCCTTTATTTACAAGCAATTAATCTTATAATATATATATATATATATATATATATATATATATATATATATTATATTCTATAAATAGGACTTGACATTCGGCTTAATGGCTGATGAAGATAACCTTTAAGGAAGAAATGTATAATGACTACAGTTATTTAATTGCAAGTTGAGAGAAAAGAATTTTGTGACAATTGGGATGTTAATTTGAATGATATTTTCCTTAACAGATTAATAATTAATCATTTAAGGGTAAGAAACAAAAAAGAAATTGTATTTATATGGAGAAAAAAACAAGTGATTATATAAGTTGACAGGCAAACTTATAGTCAACAAGTAAATCTCAATGTTTTTCCCCTCCCCCTGCTCCAGATTTAGGGAATTAGATTGCAGAATGTATGGAGAGTGAATGATTTGACAAAGTCTACATATCTGCTTTGACTTAAATTTTCACCAATCGCATTTATGTTTGTCACTGATGAAAGATAATTTTACCTAAAGCAGCTGATTAGAGAACCAACCATTTTACCAATTTGGTTACATCACTAACTACAAGCAATTCTTAAATTGTATGTCTCTCTCTCTCTCATATATATAATATATATATATATATATATTATTATTGATGAGTTTTTTACATCAGCGTTAGCTGATGGTATTTCACTGGAGTGAGTGACAACAAGACTCCCCAGGTCTCCAGGACTCTTCTGAGTATTCTGGCAGATTGCAGCAGTGCAGTATTCTGGATGGTCTGAATTCTTCCTCTGATTTCCAGATTTTCCAGTCTTTTTTCCAAACTTTTTGGACCGTTCCAAGTGCACCAACTACAATTGGTATGACTTTGACTTTCATATTCCATAGCTTTTTCAGTTCTCTGGCAAGGTCCAGGTATTTGTCCATCTTTTTGTTTTCTTTCATCTTCACCCTGTGATCTGCTGGAACTGCAAAATCCACCAGTTGACAAGTTCTTTCTTTTTTGTTAATCAATACTAGATCTGGTCTTTTTGCTGGGATTATTATTATTATTATTATCATTATACTAAAGCTGAGTGAATCAATCTTTGTCTTCTAAAGACTTTTTCCCTGTTTAGATTAATGGCAAAATTCATACTAAAATATTCCTTGCTTTTAGGATTGAGTTATGCTTGAAAAAGATTCCATTTTAATTGGTTCTAATTAGTCATAATTTGCAATTAAGTAAAAAACTGACCCATCCATTACTTTGTTCTGCCTATCATTTTCCACCTCTCTATGTATATCTTGATTACCTCCTCATTATATATGCTTATTTATCTGTGTGTGTAAAGAGAGAGATGGGAGAGTAATTGTGAGATGGACAATTTTTTAAAACTCTATTTGTATGTTAAGATTCAATAGCAGTGACAAGCCCATAGATTAATAAAATTCCATGATCCATTTCAATTTAAATCAGGTCAAACGTTCCCTTTCTTAGAAATCTTACAATTTGATTTTAATGTTGCTTTTTTAATTCTCTGGATGTAATTTAAACAAATTTAATTCACTTTGCAAACTCTTTTCCCTAATCCACATATCTACCTAGAAATCAGTGGGTGACCCAACAGATCATGTTTTGTCTAGTATATATATATATATATATATATATATATATATATACACCCACACACCCACACAGAGTTGGTAGTGAAGACATAAAGTCAATGGTGTTTGTTCTTACTAGTTGATTTTCAAACCAAGTTGACTTCATATTTTGCTAACATAACTTAGATATACATGCTCTACCAATGATATTAAGTACTCTTTACTTATAAATATACCAAACTATATCATCATATATATATATATATATATATATATATATTATAGTATTAACCATAAATAAGTACAATCATAACAATTTTTTATAAAAAGTTTTTATTTTTTCTTAACCAAAGATACCATGATTTTATTAATTCTAGTGGAACATTAGACAATCAAAATGGATATTATTAGGTATTATTCATTACCAAACTATACAGCATTGAAACTGCAATAAAGATGATTATGTAGCAGTCCAAAAATAAGTTTACCCTTACACAAAAATCTATATGGTAAGTATATTCTAAAACCAAACTTGATTTTGTTTTTCTTGGTTATAGAGGTTTCAATGCTGTAGAGTTTGGTAATAAATAATACCAAATAATATCCGTTTTGATGGTATGATGTTCCACTGGAAATTAGAAGTACAGAGTATAATTTGGTTTAGAAAAAAAAAAAATTTCATAAAAAATTGTTAGGGTGACTTATTTATGGGTGATTTTTGTATATACAAATTTGGATGGATTTTGGAAATACTATTTTAGTTATTCTGTACCCAGCCCTAGTCAGTTGGTGCCAAAATATAGATGGTAGGAAGATAGTGCCAGATCAAATATTATTTACATAGTTCAATCGACAGAGCGGTATAGTTAAAATGCCATTTGGCATTTTAACAAGACCGAATAGTATTTGGACCTAAAAATGACCACAAATAAATAGGAGATGAGGATGGTAGATCTTAGTCTTTTCTGTTATGTTTCCATCTTTGTAAAATGACAAAAAAAAAAAAAAGTGTAAATTCAATAGGTGAACTAATAACACTTTGTTGGTTTAACCCATTATAACCTAATGTCCTAATTTGAGGAGTAAAGTAAGTGAAGTCATCAGGGCAGCCTAATGTAGGTATGAGCCATACAGCGAGGGTTTGGTTTGTTTTACGGCGTATCAACCTCAGTGGGTCATTTAATGTCGACAAAGTTGTGAAATAAAGTCATTCTTAATGCATAATACAATTTTGTTTATCAACTCATGTTTTTCTATTTAGCCCATAGATGGGACCCTAACAGGTACTACCACTCCGGGTCAGAGTGGACCAGGGAGTAATGGTGATGAAGGGTGCTCCACATTCCCCAAATCTCCAAAATTGGAACCTCACCATCAGATAGAGTTTAACGTCATAGGACATGTAGACCCTCAGTCACACCTTCTAGCATCCATATGATAAAAAGGGTTGGGGCTTGCCATAAGGGCAATAGGGTTGGGGCAATCATATAGGTGCTTGGGCTTGATGTGACCAGCCGAGTGATCAGAGAGGGCCTCTCTGACAGCCTGTCTAGCCCAAGATAGGGCCAAAGTTACAGCGAGGGAGTCTATCCCCTTTTCACTAGTGCTAGACTGAGGACATTGTTTTTGTGTCTGAGGTGGAGCCACACCTACCATCAGCTCCTTACTTTACCGCACAGATCCCTGAGCTACTCATAAGCTGAGTTGGCGATGGCCGGTATCGAACTAGGAACCCTGTGGTTTCTAGCTGAATGCTCTACCAACTGAGCTAATCCGTAAGATAATTATGAAAATATCATTAAATACTTACATTTTGGTTAATCTAATGTATACATCATATTAATGATATCTATATCAATAAGAATTCATATAAATTTTATATTATTAACAGTTTTACATTTATTGTATTATAAATTGGGAAAATTTAAAAATTGGGTTATAGGGAGTTAAACATAGTTCTACCAGAAGACATCAGGAAGTAAAAATTTATTACCATTTTAATGATAAGTATAAAATGAACAGGCACTACCACTCTAAGTCAGAGTGGACCGTCAATGAATGAGTAATCGAGTCAATGAATGAGTAGGTATTTCTTAAGAGTTCTTTATTTTTGCACAGTTATGATATCAAGTATTTCTATCTAATACAAATAATTTGCACACAGTTGTATGGTTTCAAGTATTCCTACAAATTACTATAATTTATATACAGTTGTATGGTTCTTGTATTTCCCATATAATACAAATAATTTGCACACAGTTGTATGGTTTCATGTATTCCCATATAATACAAATAATTGCACACAGTTGTATTCCTTACAAATTACTAATAATTTATATACAGTTGTATGGATTCTTGTATTCCCATATAATACAAATAATTTGTATACAGTTGTATGGTTTCATATATTCTTATCTAATACATGGTCAGAATGGACCTAGGAGTAATGGCAATGAAAGAGTACTCCACACTCCCCTGCGATCAAAAACGTGAGCCTCACTACCAAATAAAAAGTAGTTTAGGTTTTAATCCCCCACCAACAATGGATTTGATAGAATAAAGGATAAGAATAGGTCTGTCTTTCCTGATATATTTCCATCTGTGTTAAATAACACAATAAATGTGTAAACACAATAAGATAAACTAAATAAGACTTCGTTGGTTTAAACACATATGTTCTTGCTGAAGATGTCACAGGCATTATACAATCCTTACCATTTTCATGAATATAAAATGAAAGTTTTTACTTATTTAAAATTCTAACAAGACAAAGGTTAATAGAGATATTAGTGATTTGGAGTTGACATATTTTTGTGTATCTATTAGATTCAATCTCTTAGAAGAATATCCAAGTAAGAAATCTATAAATCACCTTGTAAAAATGAAGGGAATGTAAATTATTGACTTATTGAGTTATTTATAACTGGAATAGAAAAGGTTAAAACCTGTTAGCTTCTATTAGACTTAACAGATATATATATATATATAAATGCAACGCTCTCCTATAAAAGGGGTGGAGCATTTACATACAACATACATACAGATGTGTGAAAATCCCAAGTGATGAAAATCTTCCTGGACTGATGCTGAATCAATCTAGTAGCTCACAAAATGTCCCACAAAGTCTGGCACACTAACAGATAACTGTAACTCAGATAGAGTTTAACATCATTGTGTCTGTGGATGTCTATATATATATATATGTTGAAAAAATAAATAAAGGAAGAATGTATAGAATGGATAAAATAGGATATTTTAATCAATTTTACTTACACATGTTTTGGTCAGGAGTATGTCCATGTGTACATTATTCAAGCAACTATTATTTTTAAATAACCAAATGAAATGAAATAATAATAATAGAAAAAATGTAGAAATTTCATTTCAAATAAGGATTTACTCAGATGAAGGTTGAATTTTCTTTGTGTGTGGAACATTTCTACATTTTTTCTATTATTATTATTTCAATGGTTAATTAAAAATAATAATAGTTTGAATAATGTACACATGGATATACTCCTGACCGAAACATGTGTAAGTAAAATTGATTAAAATATGATATTTTATCCATTCAATACTTCTTTCCTTTATTTATTTTTTAAACATACTGTCGGATTCACTTCCAGTTTCATTTTTACACACACACACACACATATATATATATATATATATATATATATATATATATTGTGACGAGATCACCGAGACTAAACCTCACTTTCATCATACCCTTTCTCCCACCCACACAATTTCAGTTTACCAAATCCCCTCCTCTTACAGCAGTATCACAAGTGTGCCAACTAGCAACAGAGTAATAATTTGAAAATATTAAATGATTCTGATTGGTCAATAACAACCAATCAGAAGGCAAGAATGTGGTGCCAAAAAGTAAACAAAAAACTGCTAGGAGGAAATAGCTTGAAAACAGGCAGTTATCAAGATGCCGTAAACCTATGAAGTCGTATGCATCATCTGTGTGAGAAGTATTCAACAGATTGAACATTATTGTTATTATTGCCTTTGGCCAGGATTGAACCAGCAACCAAGAGATGATTGTCACTTACTTATTAACTCAACCCTTATATCCATTGTGTCATGTGTCTACAAACTGGACATCTGCTATAAAACATCCAACTTGATCATCAACGAACAATGCTTTCCAATATTTATTTTTGAATATGAGCAAAGCCAAAAAAAAATCAAAAAATCTCATGCTCTAAAATTTTTTAATGGAAACGAATAAGATTTTAAAAAATCAATTCTAGTAGTAAATCTAGTGATATTTATGACAAACTAATAAGACCTGTGGATATACAACAGTATGACAATTTAATTATAACAACATTTGATATGTTTACTTAAGAGCTATTGCTAAAGAGTTCAATATGTAAAGAGTATAATAATCTTGATTTAACTCTCACTCTTTTTTATTTCTTTCCTTCTTTTCATTATGTTCGATTGAAACAGATTAGCATTATTGCTTTCAGACACTCAACCCTCTCTGTCTTTCCACTATTTTCTTTCTTTCTTTCTTTCTTATATTTTTTGTACAGCATTTTCTTATTTCTTCCCTTTCTTTCTTTATAATAAAAATAGAATGTTCCATTATTTTAGCTGAGGTGACAACACTCATAAGAAATAAGAATTTGGGGGATAAGCGACACCAGATAATTGGAATCTATATTTTTTGCATTTCATCTTGGACGGTCTCATTTTTTACCAGAGGGTGTTGCAAGATGATGATGAGATTAAGGAACATCATATATAGATATGAGCAGTGGTGTAATGGTTAAAGTCATGGGAAATGGACTCGTTGCCCCAAGTTCAAATACTGGATGTGGAAATTGCATTTGGGAAAGGTATGAATCCTACTCTCCTCCAGCTATGGGTAAATAGTAGGGCAGACTGGCTTTAACCTTGGTTAGGCAACTGGTCTAGGAGAAGGAAAACTCTAATTCAAACCTGTTAACTTCGCTTGATAAATTGACCTTGTGTCACATCCTGCTCTTGTGTGTGTGGTGTGTATATATATATATAGATAGATAGATAGATAGATATGAGCAAAGCTAAAAAAATCTTCATGCTCTCAAATTTTATAATAGAAACGAACATGATTCAAAAAGAACCTTTTCTTTTCCTTCGCTTGATATGAAGATGAACTTTTTAAGAACTGTTTACACTCAATAATGACCCCCCATGGACATCTACCGGGTTGCCTTTATCAATACAGGTCATTTGACGTATTTCTTCCTGATGAGTATCCGGAGTTGAGGAGCCAATCGATCTGTAGCCTCTTTGGCTAGAGAAAAGAAATTGGCTTTTTAAGGAAACAACGGACTAATGGCAAAAGCACCAATTACCAATGCTGGACACTGGCAATATGAATGTATTCAAGGCAAAAACAGACTGCTGGCTGATGTTTCTGTCTAGACGTTGTGGTCAATATCAGAGAGAATTGTAGAGAAAAGCTTTGGCCCATCAAAGAATTTCTGATTGATAACTTCCTGACTTTAAACTACACAGACACTGACTAATATGACTAATTATTTCTTCTCCTCTGTCTTTTTACCTTAAGGGCGTCGGCCTTTTTCAGAAAAAGGTGTTAATATTTAGTCTCCTTGTATCCAACCACCTCCTCCAATATGTTTAAGAATTCATTAAGCAAGTTATTTAATATGTATAATAATTTCTTAAAAAAAAAAACTCTAAAGGAAATCCTCTCCCACCAAAAAAAAAAAAAAATAATATCTCCCTACCCACCCAAAAATAAACTATGAAATCCTCTCCCCTAAAAAACACCCAGTGTGTATTAAACTCACTACACTTGTGAATTGGCCTGTAAGATGAGTTTGTTATCGTGGATTTATGTACCTGGATTGAGATTTTTTTCGTTGCCATCTATACATATAGGGCAGTTGTGTATATGTGTATGTCTGGAGGAAACTTCGAGAGTAAACAATTAACAACAAAATAAATATATATACACATTAAATATCACCAGGGCTTGGTTTTTTAGCAAAAATAATAGAGATTTGATTTATATTCGTGAAGATAATTAAAAAATAAAATTTAAATGATAACAGCATGGATTTTTTTTCATTTAATATTTAGATAGTAGGCATTACATTTCTTTTCAGAGTAGCTGGATCAATGCAAGGTCTATTTTTTTACAAAGGGATTTAAATGGGCATCCCACGAGGATTCAACTCCTGATTCAGTAATAATGGATATGCGGGACTAACTTTAAAAAAATCCCCGTCTACCCAGGCGACACTGGGTAGCCACTGCTAGTACATATATAAAGGGCAGTTGTGTGTATGTATGTCTGGAGGAAACTATGAAGACAAAACAATTAAGGACAAATTAAATATATATACACATTCACTATCACCAGATCTTACTTTTTGAGCAAAAATAATGAAGATTTAATTTATATTAACTATTGGATAATTTAAAAAAGTTAAATGATAACAGCATGGAATTTTTTTTTTTGCATATAATATTTTAAATAGGAGACATTCATTTTTCTTTTCAGAGCGTCTGGATCAGTGCTAGATTTTTTTTTATGTAGAAATTTTAATGGGGCATCCAGTGAGGATCCAAATCGCGATTAGTTATAATGGATCTGCAAGACTAAATTTTTACAGACAGTTATATGGCTTCATGCATTAGTATCTAATACTAATAATTTGTACTTAATTGAATGGTTTGTTCTGTGTTATTTGTTTAATGGGACATTAACCCTCATTTTTAATCAGAGGGTGTTGCATACAATTAAGGAACACAAGTATTATAAACTAAATAAGACTTTGTTGGTTTAAACACATTATAGTTCTCGCTGAAGATGTCACAGGCATTATACAATCCTTACCATTTTCATGAATATAAAATGAAAGTTTTTACTTATTTAAAATTCTAACAAGACAAAGGTTAATAGAGATATTAGTGATTTGGAGTTGACATATTTTTGTGTATCTAGTAGATTCAATCTCTTAGAAGAATATCCAAGTAAGAAATCTATAAATCACCTTGTAAAAATGAAGGGAATGTAAATTATTGACTTATTGAGTTATTTATAACTGGAATAGAAAAGGTTAAAATCTGTTAGCTTCTATTAGACTTAACAGATATATGTATGAGGGTCAGCTGAAAATTTCATAGGCTGACCAGGATACTCTCATGGAATGATGACCAAATGAGGTTTATTTTTCAACTTAGTTCCCCTTGTGGTCAACACATTTCTTCCATCGGTGTTGAGGTGCGAGGATCCCATTAGTAAAAAAAAAAAATTTAAAAAAAAAAAAAAATCGCAATATGAACTTTTCAAATTAGGTAAAAATTAGGGGAAAATGGCACAACTACAATAAGTTTATTTGTCTGTATTTTTTGTGATGAGGCTTGATGTGAATAATTTGGATTTTTCAGACTGTTGTCTTCCACTTTATTGTGGTAGTTATTAGTACATTTCGGCTGCTGTATCTGGAGGATACAGCATCCAAAATGTTGTGCTAATAACTACTGGAATAAGTCGAGGACAATAGTCCCAAAAATTTGAATTATTTACAATAAGTTTATTGAAATATATATATAAACTTAAAAATCATGTAGGCATATGAGAACATGCTAAAGCACCGATTTTTATTTGATACTCCAAAATCAGCTAATTATCAGATTTTAATAAATTTTCCTGTATTTAAAGCTGTTGGAATATTTTGAATATATATGGCTACAATTCCTCACCTAAATTCATAGACTAGGCGAGGTCACTTAGTTTATTCCTCCAGCCAATCAACAGCTATAATGTGTGGCTGATTCACTACTTAAACACCGATACTTTCATGGTCCACTTGCAAACCATTGACGAAGGAACTTACAATACTGAGGATTCTTTACCAGAGGATTACCAAGGATTTCCATTGGACAAGCACTCTTGTTGATGGCCCATAAGATTGTAACAAAAGCAATAAAAGATGGTCTATTTTTGTTACATTAAGTAAAACTATTACAATGTATATAATAATACGTTTTCTTGTATTGTATTTGAATAAAGATCAGGCAATGTCTAAGCTCCGCCAATTTCTTCACTGCAATTTTTTCAGTTCCCAAATAAATTCAGTACATTTACAATTGGCACAGGAAGAAATTTCCTCTTCAGAAATAACTTCTTTTTCTCTTCCTTAATTCTATTTCATCCTGACAACCCACAAGAAGGAAGAACCTTATATAATGGGGTTTAACTCTTAACATCCTTTTGAGAATTTTCTAAGTCCAGAGCCCCATTCCTCTAAGGATTTATTAAAAAAAATAGCTAAAAATGGCCTTTTCATTTAAAGTTACCTGTTATTTCCCTTAAATTAAAAGATTTTAAAATTTGTTTAATATTACATTTAAACAAAGGCTATCATTTGGGGTAGATTAGGAAAATGAATGTGACTTCTGTCCGGGTGGAATGAGGCAGTATACGATGTTAAGGGTTAAAAGAAACCACCAGCTAACATGCACCAAAAATAACCTAAAAGTCTAAAACACACACCACCAACCACCAATGTACTCCTATAGGATAAAATCCTATATTTTATATCCAAATAAGGATAAACACAAACACAATTCTTTTTCCAAACTTAAGGAAAATAGAATTAAAAAATATTTATACATTTGTCAGAGTTCGATTGGACAAATCATGGTGCTTAAAACTACGTCCGTGCTTAAGCGCCAAAATAGAATATCAAAATCGGAGCCTATTTGTTAAATATAAATACAGACGAAAAAAATCAACAAACTCAGATTCCCTCTCCTCTCCGAGGCGATGCTACCATGATCGCAGACACTAAACTTTCAATCAAAGAAACCGATGTCTCAGAATTAACTTCGAGCAAACATTTCGACTTGCTGATGACCAACACAACACTTCAACCTTCTGAGTCAGTTTACTACTATCAACCATCATCGTGCCACTGTGTTCAACATCAGGAATTCGTTTTACAGGTTGTACATACCAAAACTTTAATTTTTCAATATATGCTTTGTCTTTGTCATTTCTCCGTATTTTCTGCTTAAACTGTGTCTCGTTATTTTATCGTCATTTAAATATTATTTGTGAAGTCGGAACATGCAACACCGGCCTCCACACTCTATAGCTGTTTTGTCATTTAAGTATCAGCCTCACCATTCTTTACTTTTCATTTTTAAGCTAAGATTTTGTATCATGTTTTTGCAAATAAACTTCATAATCAAAGCAAGAACAACATAGCAAAACAAAGTTAAAAACGAATCAGATTTTTTAAAATCTACTTATACAGGATTCTGATTTTGTGAAATTGGGTCAGATAAAGATGTTTATCACTTAAGCATTTGAATCTCTGCTAATGTTTTAACCAATAGGAATAGAGAGAAAAGTCACATGATCAAGATTAAAATCCCTTGAGTAGCAAAAGATGTTCTTTTATCTATTCTACACAATAATTACTATTTATAATAAATCATCAGCTCCTCATTTTACTGCCCAGATCCAAGCCATGCTACCCATGTGCCAAATTTGCGAGGGCCTGTATCAAACCCGGAATCGGATGCCAACTGAGCTAAACCATCCCAGTCACACTGATGAGATGTGGAATGTCAAAACACGGTGTCTATGAATGACTATATATATATATATGTATCTGTTTTTTCAACCTTTGGTAGACTTAGAGCTATCTTCCTTTTTATATAATATGAACTTCCTGGTACCACTGATCCCCAAAATTTGAATTTGTTGATCTTTTTTGGTTATAGCTAACGCTATCGAGCTCCAGGAAAACGATAATGTTTTAAACAGATAAAATCAAAGAATCCCCAAAATCAATGCGCACTTCAAATCACTTATTTTAAATGTATTTCCTTTAAATATAGATTTGGATAGTGTAGACATAGTTCAACAGCACATGGTGACTCTAGGTTTCTGGCTGATATGATTGGTGACCAGCGCCATTGGCTCTGTGTCTATGCTATCTAAACCTAGATCTACATATGCTCTATCACCAATATTGAACACTGTTAGGTCACCTAACGAAATTAGACTTAAAACAAACAATAGATTTGCTTCCCTTTATTTTGTTTACATTCAAATGTTTAGAACGCAGCGTCCTCAGAGAGCGTTCACTCAGTTACTGGCTAATGTCGTCTGCGAGTCGAAGCAATTACTGTGTTTTAATAAATCCTTTGTTAATTTTCCAATAATCTTGCCTTGCATTTATCATTCCTATTCCATATGATTTCATCTGTACATCAAAAACATAAACACTGTAAATATTGTAATCTATATAACATATACACAGAGATACTGATAGGTATGCGTCCTGCATCCCTGATGCACAAATATCTAAAAGGATGCAATAAAATCATATCCACGTATCCCAGTGTTTTTCTTTTTTCTTCCCTCACCATTTCAAGCTAACTGTAAATACATTTCAATAGTTTCTTAAAATGAATTACACAGGATAGGTTACAAGGTAGGAGTTAGACAGCTTTAGTTGGGACCCATAAATTTTCCCAGGGATTCATTCAAATAAAAATATGTGCATCCCAGGATGCACTAAATCAAAAAGCTATCAGCATCACTGTAGACATATAACCTAAAATTGTAATTTAAAAAAAATTGAATTAAAACTTCAGAAGACCAAGAGGTCTTGGTCACTAAACACCATTGACTGTGTCTATACTATCCAAATCAAGATATACATGTTCTATCACTAATACTGAGCACTCTTTCAGTATAAATATAGGAATCTATATAAAATATATTATATATAACTTAAAATAGTAATTAAAAAAAAAATGTTATACCCAAATAAACCTCTAGAAAATTGACAACTTAGCAGCAGCAGTTGAAGATATTTGAAGTGTAGTTTGACAAACTGACCCGTTGTTTCAGTGTGGTCGTGTTTGGTATATCTCAGTAAATCTTGTATGAGGCAGTATCAAGTAAAATATACAGTAAAACTACACACTGTGATAGATAACTTAAGTAAGGTCTCTATGAGGTTGTAACCAACCATATCACTTATTCCAAAGACACGCACAAACACACACATGTGTGTGTGTGTGTGTATATATATATATATATGTATATATATATATATATATATATATGAGAGAGAGAAGAGAATTTTAGTTATGTGTGTGTGTGTGTATATATATATATATATATATATGAGAGGGAGAATTTTAGTTGTGTATATGTGTGTATGTATGTTATATATATGTGAGAGGGAGAATTTTAGTTGTGTGTGTGTGTGTGTGTGTATATATATATATATATATAAAGGGGCCGGGTTAGCTCAGTCAGTAGAGCGTTCGGCTAGAAACTGCAAGGTTCCTAGTTCGATACTGGCCCTCGTCAACTCAGCATATGAGTAGCACAGGGATCTGTGCAGTAAAGTAAAGCTGATGGTAGGTGTGGTGCTCCACCTCAGATGCAAAAACAATCTCCTTGGTCTAGCGCTAATGAAAAGGGGATAGACTCCTTTGCGTATTGGCTGATACCGACTTTAGGCCACCTCGACGACTTTACTTACTTATATATATATATATATATATATATATATATATACACACACAACTTATATATATAAAAAAAGAGAGAGAATTTTAGAAATTATATATATATATATATATGAGAGAGAGAGAAAAAAATTTTAGTAGTATATGGATAGATGAATGAGGTCAGCTGAAAAGTTCATAGGTTAACCAAGATACTCTCATGGAATGTGACCAAATGAGGTTTATTTTTCAACATAGTCCTCTTTGCAGTCTACACACATCTTTGATCGGTGTTGCAGTGATTATTATATCCCATTGGTCCAAAATGTAATTTACAGCAGATATGACGTCATTTTACAAACTTTTCAGCCCACCCACCTATTCAAATGTAGACTGTTATGTGAACCGATACTTAAATCCATTCAGAGATAAATTTATTTCAACTTTACTTTTCTCACTGACAAAAAACACATTTTTCTAAACAAGATATTTTTGAAAACAGTTTAAAGGAACATAAAAGGAAAAAATAAATAAATATAAAATTACATTAAATAAATCACATCTCAATATCAAGGAAATAAGACCTTAAGTGTAAGTATGTCGTCTACAGATGGGCATTAGTTTAAAGCTACTGCCACCCTCTAATATTTCTTATCCTTCAGATGTGGGTGGTTACAGAAAAAAAAGAGGAAGAGGAGGGTTATTAGCATGCAGTACTCTTACCTATGAATTAAGCATTTGTGACTTCAATTTGCACAAACTTCTGATGTATGTGTGTGTGTGTGTGTGTGTGTGTATATATATATATATATATAATCCAAAAGTCCAGAGAAGAAATCTTCCTTACGACATAGGTTTTTTTTAAAAACAAATTGTCGCAGTTTGAGAGCTCAATGTGTGCTCTTATTGTTAGAGTCACAGAGCAAATTTATATTTAAATAAATAACAAAAGACTTATAGATCTTGCATTATAGACTATTTCAGGGAGCTTAGACAAAAATGTCTAATTCTCCCGACTCATATATATATATTTATTTATTTATTTATTTATATATATATATATATATGAATAAGTTTTTGGTATAGGAAAATTTATAGAGTATTACAAGTAGTGGAATCATATGTATGTTGGGAGATCATATGAAAGTGAGGGATGGAGAAATAAAATGATGTTTTATTACAAAAATGATATATGTGTGTGTGTGGGGGGTATGAAATACAAGGGCCCTTTCGTCCGGTTCTTTTCAAGTATAATCACAAATGGCAATTAAAGTCAGATTGTATAAGAGAAATATTCATGAAACGAATGGAGGGTAGTGTGGACATGGAGTCCACATCAATAGTCAAGAAACTGTCAGTAACCAAGCATGTTGACTACATGTCCATGCTATTCAAACTTAGATATAAATGCTCTATCGATGATATTGAGCACTGTTTACTTATAGATATAGTACCCATATTTTTTATATACATACATACATACATACCATATACATATACATACATACATATATATATATATATATATATATATATATAGATAGATAGATAGATAGTATCCAATTGCCGCTTTAACTTTTTTCGTTATGGAGTAAATCTGACAGAATGTAGTAAAGATTAGAGGGAGAAAAGTGGACAAAGGAACAAAACTCAGACAAGTGTATGTAAGCTAAGCTTCATCAGTATTTTATTTGATTATTAAAGCATCATACATGTATTTTATAGAAGAGAAAGTGGATGGGAGAGGGGTGGAATAGGGGATTAGTAAATTATCCAAAAGTGCCCAATTATGTAAAAAAACAGAGCAATAATAATATTAATATTATATATATATATATACATACACACACACAACTTATATATATATATAAAAAAAAGAGAGAGAATTTTAGAATGATATATATATGCAATAGTTTCATTGACTCACTCCATGTCTATGCTACCCTAACTTAGATATAAATGTTCTATCCACAATATTGAGCACTTTACTTATAGATATAGCACCCATATTATCTCTATCACATATATATATATATATATATATATATATATATATATATATATATGCAGTAGTTTCTTTCATATTTTTGTTTGGTTGATTTATACATTTATTTGTTTATAACATTTTAGTATGTATAATATTTATATTTCTTACAGCTTAAATAAATAAAAGATTTTAGCAAAAATAATTTTATAAATTCATTTATCATTTTTACCATGTTACAATTCCACAGAGCAGCTGATTAGAGATTCAACATTTCCTAAACAAATGTCGTCATGATAAAAGAAAAAAAAAAAGAATTGGGAAGATGAATGATAATACTAGTCAAAATTAATAATTGACAGAACTTTATCTAAATAAATAAATAAAATCATAATCTTAACACACGTGTAAAATATGTGACACCAGCCTGTTTCAAGTATAGGGCATTCAGTGAGGATCGAACCTGTTTGGCCTGGAAAAGTTATTTTCCCTTATTTTCAGGTTTCTACCACTAGGGGTGCTGACTATTTAATCAGGGAAGCACCAAGTTTGAATCCTCTCTTCTCTCTGGGAAAGCAAACCACATACATGGGTTAGACATTTGTGTCTATGCCTTTTTATGTGGGGGCTTTTCCCCCCAGCCGTCATAAGTAAGTGACATTATTTCATGGACTCTCCATCACTTCTTTAGGACAAAAGCCTATGTCCTACCTTCTTTGTAATATATTTATGTATCTTCCTTTTACACCTTTGTATACCTTATATTCTTATATGTGTTACTTATGTATCTTCTTTGTCATTTGTATATATATTCCTGTATAAATGTTTCTGCATATGCTCATGTATTAAAATCTGTTTGTTACACTTCACTTCTTCTTTGTTGGAATATTTTTGGTACTTTTATGTACCCATGTTTGGAGGCCATTTAAGCCTTCCAACCAAATATAATAATAACATTAAATCCTACACTGCTATTCCATTGGTTTGGTTTGTTTTGTTTTTTGCATCTACGAGTGATGAAATTAGGTATATGATCTACCTGAACCCTAACTTGCTTCATTTTAATTTATTTTAATAATAAAGGATATCATTTTTGTTATCATCTATTTTTTTTTGTTTCATGTATATTTTATTTGCCTATAAATTTAATGAATTATTTTCAAATTTGTATAATTTTAATTTTTTAAAATGTATAAAAATATAATAATGTTTCATTCATGCCATGATAAACAAACGATATATTTAGATCATATACTAAAATAAAATTTAACTTTCTTTTTAGATCATATTGGCACGTAGATGGCATACTAAAGTAGCACCAACATTGGTCAGTGTTTGAGGCCAGATTAAAAATAGGGTTCCCAAAATTGATTTTCAAGAAAGGCAAGATCTCTCAATACAAACTTCCTTCCTTGATCTTGTGTCAGATTAATCTAAGCTTGGTGAATATTCAATATAATTAAAAATCATTTTCCAGCAAGTTGGTGTATATATATATATATATATATATATATATATACATGGATATGTATATATATATATGGATATATGGAATCCATGGATTAGTCCACCGAAGTTCGTATCCCGAGTACTTTCGGCACTTTTCCTATCAATTCTCCTCCTTCCAGCCTCCACATCCATACTAACTTGAAAACAAAACTGGAACACATCACCTCTGAGGATGGATGGCACTTCGAAGTACCGAAAGTACTCGGGATACAAACTTCGGTGGACTAATCCACGGGTTCCATCCAAATATAAAACCATTGGCCAGAAAGCTTGAAAAGATCATTAATAAAATCGTTAAACAGGAGACATGCCTTTTGTTTAATTCTCACACACACACACACACACACACACACACACAGTAACATCCTTACAGATTTTTAAAAATGAAATATTAATTTTCAGCAGATAAGCAACACCAGATAATCAGAATTTACATTTTTTTCATTTCATCTTGGATGATTTGGACAGTGTAATTTTAACCAGAAGGCGTTGCAAGATGATAACAGTCATACAATTAAGGAACACCAGTATTAATATATAGATATTTAAAAATTCAGAGATTAAGGTATACTAGTTAAATAGAACTTAATTCTTTGGAGAAGCAAGAATTTGAAACCTCATTTTATAAAAATATCTGTTTGCAATTTTTGATTAAAGCTAGAAGCTATGAATATCAAGTCTTAATGAGGGATGGGCCAAAAGCACTCTGAAAGTTAAAATACCAATAACATAGTCAGTCAGTCGAATTTACTCAGGACATGTCTGACCTTTCAAGATGTGAAGAATACACATCACTGGTTGCCAGTTTTAGTCGGGTAAAAAAAAAAAAAAAAAAAAAAAAAAAGAAGCAACACCACTGAAACCAAAAATAAAATTGCATATGGGTGAGGTGTAGTTATTTCCGGACTGCTACATATTCTGATTTTTGCTTAGCTACATATTTTGATATTTCAGATGGTTGTCCTCATCTTTATTGTGTATAAACACAACGTTCAGGCCACAGTAACCTTGGGCTCTGTTCAGGTGTTTTTTTAAAATTACCTTAAAATAAGTCATCTTCAGACGATTACCCATGACTTCAAACGTAATTGTTAGAAGACGTCTTATTCTAAGTTAATTTAAAAAAACACCTGAATAGAGCCTGAGGTTACTGTGGCCCAAGCATTGTGTTTATACACAATAAAGATGAGGACAACAGTCCGAAATATCAAAATTATTCATATCAAGCCTTATCTCATAAATACATACAAGTATAAGAATATCAAGGGGCCGGGTTAGCTCAGTCGGTAGAGCGTTCGGCTAGAAACCACAAGGTTCCTAGTTTGATACCAGTCCTCGCCAACTCAGCGTATGAGTAGCACAGGGAACTGTGCGGTAAAGTAAGGAGCTGATGGTAGGTGTGGCGCTCCACCTCAGATGCTAAAAAACAATCTCCTTGGTCTAGTGCTATTGAAAAGGGGATAGACTCCCTCACTGACTGGCTGATACCGACTTTAGGCCGCCCCGACGACTATAAGAATATCAGTTTTGATTGTATCATCATCATCATCATCATCATCTTCTTTATCGCGTGCTGACAACACAGATTCCCTTGACTCTCTCTCGCCATCTGTCCCTATTGGCCATTGCTCTTGGTAAGGTATCCAGTGTCTGCAGAGATCTGATGAAAGTACGTTTTTGCTGGTGTATCAATGTGTAGCAGTCCACAGGTGAAAGTGATTTATCAATTTGTTTTTATTTGTCCAGTAGTGTCTTGTTCATCTTACTTGGATGGTTTGTGTGATAGGAGGTAAGTGGCCCTACAGCTGCTGTTTTGTAGAAATGCTGCTTCCAGGATTTGTTCAAAACAGAATGCAGCATAGAATCCTAATACTTTTGGTTTAGAAGAAAATTAACTTTTTGTAAAAAAAAAAAAAAAATCATGTGATAGTGTAGGTTATTTCCTATAAGTCTAACATAAACAAAGAGGAACCACTCTTGACTGATAAATTATTTTTCCATTAAACTAACCCTAAACTCTAACCCTAGATTTATAAAAAAACTTCACATGAAATAAAGAAAATGGTATTACTTTTTTACTAACCCTTGATTAATATCAGCTTCGATAATGAAATGGGTTATTTCCTATAAGTCTAACATAAACAAAGGGGAACCACTCTTGACTGATAAATTATTCATTTATTTATTGATTGATCTACAAGGAAAAAAGAAGACTGGTTATGGTTTAGGGTTAGTTTAATGGGAAAATAAATAAATAATTATCAGTCAAGAGTGGTTCCCCTTGGTTAATGTTAGACTTATAGGAAATAACCGATAGTGTATTATGAAAGAATTTGAAAATATGAATTGAATTTTATCTGGTTTCACACAATAAATGTTCTTACTGACCTTTGTTTGTGCCCCCAGACTGAGAATTCTGTGATGTCTGTGGCGGAGGCTGATGATGCTCTCTCTGGGAACCATGAGGACCTGTGGAGGAGCCCCTTCTAGTTCTGAAATTAAAAAATACAGAAAAGAAAATGACAATTACTCTTGCAAATTCTTCATTTTAAAATCACTAGAATAACAGAAAAACAATAGTTTTCACAGTTGATCAAAATATGTATGAGATTTTTTCAATATAAAATCAAACTATATATATATATATATATATATATATATATATATATGCTCTGTGACTCTGACAATAAGAGCAAACATTGAGCTCTGCAAACTATGACACTTTTAAAAAAAACTTCTATGTTGTATGGCAGATTTCTTCTCCGGATTTTTGGATATATATATATATATATATATATATATATATATACATACACACACACACACACACACACACATGGGGATTTAAAGAAAAATGGGAGTTCCTTTATGATGTAATTTCAAACAGTCTCTATATGTTCACCACTATAATTTTTAACAGATCTATTTGCCCTGGATGAGACTCTGGATCAAAGTGGACCCAAGAGTAATGGCAATGAAAGGGTACTCCACATTCTTCAGAACTGGAGCCTAACCACCAGATGCAGTTTTGTGCCAAACTCAGAAGCCCCCTATACTAAGAAAGCAGACTTCCTATTCAAAGATCAGCCTTTATTGTGGATAGTCTTTGCCTCCACTCCCCTCTACAGGGAGATGCAGTCTGCATATTCTAAGAACACCCTTTCTTGTAGAGGATCTTTGTCCTCACTGCCCTCTACAGGGGGATGCAGTCTTCCTATTCTAAGAACACCCTTTCGTGTGGAGGATCTTTTCCCCCACTCCCCTCTACAAGGGGATGCAGTCTTCCTATTCTAAGAACACCCTTTCTTGTGGAGGATCTTTGCCCCCACTCCCCTCTACAAGGGGATGCAGTCTTCCTATTCTAAGAACACCCTTCCTTGTAGAGGATCTTTGCCCCCACTTCCCTCTACAGGGAGATGTAGTCTTCCTATTCTAGGCCACACTGATAATACTGCCTTTAGTGAAGGTAGTGATTCTTTTACCAATCTAAAGTGGATCAAGTAGTTTTTCAGTTGGAAATAAATCACACAATGATGTGCACTGCATAATGGATGGCCAACACGTATTAACAATGACAGACTTGAGGACCTTCACTGAATCATGTCATGTGCTTACATAAAAGGTTTAATATGAGTAGATAAAATGATACATTTGCACCTGCAGTCACTCAGAAACGGATACACATTACGGAAATGAGTATCCTATAAACTAAAATGAATGAACAAAACAAAGAGAAAACGCAGATTATTATTTGGTCATCTGGTATGAAAATGAAACAGTCAACCTTTTGGATTTCTCCCAATCAATATGTTGTTTTTAAAAAAAATATTATTATATATTAAAGGCAATTACAATGCATGATGAGACCTAATAAGGTTGAAACAGCTGTACATTGTTCCACATGTCGCACGCGGTATTCGCCATGTTTGCTTGTCGGGATTATTTCAATTATAATTAACAAATTCTATCTATGTATATGTTGTGGATACAGCTATACGTTATACGCATTGTAATTGCCTTTAAAATATAAATAGTAATATACTTTACTTAACAATGCTTCAAAGCAAATTATCAAATGCTATTTTTTTTTTTTTAGTTTTCTTAGGTGTTAGGAGTAAAACTAAAACTGTCACTTTAGAAATTTTAAATTATTCTGAGAGAATGGCCATGCTTTATTTTAATCACTTTTAACACTTTTACGGGAGGTGCATGGTGTAATGGTTAGAGTCGTAGGAAATGGACTCATCAACACTAGTTCAAATCCTGGACAAAGCCACAGTTCACATAGTGCTAATTCCTTTAGGAAAGGTATGAATCCAACTATTCTCCCTCCAGCTATGGGTAAATAGTAGGGCAAAATGGGCTCTTTAACCTTGGTTAAGGAACCAGTCTAGGAGAAGGAAAACTGAATTCAAACCTCTTAAATCTCTGCTTGGTGTGTTCACTACTAGAATAGGCTCAGTCCTACTACTTAGTGATCTATTTCAATTTTAACAAACTTTTAAATTTTTTAGTTAGGAGGCAGGTGGTGTAATGGTTAGTATCATAGGAAATGGATTCATCAAATCCTGGACAAGGCTGTTTGCATTTCACATAGCATTAATACAATGAAAAAGGTATGCATACAACTATTGCCCCTCCAGCTATGGCTAAATGGTAGGGCAGACTAGGTTCTTTAACCTTGCTTAGGCAACCAGTCTAAGAGATGGAAAACTCAGAATTCAAACCTGTTAAACTCCATTTAAGAAATTGACCTTGTGTCACATCCTGCCCATATGGAGGAGATGGTAAATATATATCTAACAAACTTTTGATTGCTGTATTTGATGTCCCAAATATATCAGATGTACATAAGAATAATTTGAAACTATGACAAAAAATCTGAATATGTAACAATCCAACAATAAGTCCACCATTATGGAAAATTTCGTTATTTCCTATAAGTCTAACATCATCAAAGGTGAACCACTCTTGACTGATAAATTATTTATTGATCTACTAGGAAAAAAGAAGACGGGGTTAGGGTTTAGGGTTAATTTAATGGGAAAATATATAATTTATTATAGTTACATATTCAGATTTTTGTCATAGAGTTTCAAATTATTCTTATGTAGATCTGATATATTTGGGACATCAAATACAACAATCAAAAGGAAATAACCCAAATTTCTATATAGTAAAATATTTTCAAACCAAACGTGATTAAAAACAAACAAACTTGGTTACAGTTTTGATGTTGTAGAGTTTGGTAATAATAATGCCTAATGATATCCATTTCAATTACATAATGGTCCACTGGAAATAGTAAAGTCTTGGCATCTTTGGTTTAGAAGAAAATCAACTGAGCAAAAAATTGGTAGGAGAGTTGTACTTATCTATAGGAAATACTAGAAATGTTACCATGACAGATTGACTGAATTATAGAACGGGAAGAAAGTGAAGAAAATAAGAAGTTATATGAACAAGTATCCTCATGTTGGTCACAGTATTTCAACCAATGTTTTTTTTTTTGGTCTTCTTAGGATTGACATATATTTTTATTTGAATCTCATCGCCTCTTCAACTGGAGAATTTCAATTTAATGATCCAAATATAAAAGTTTCAGACTGATAAGAGAAAATTTCAAATCAGGAAACTAACAAAAACACCCCCCCCCCAAAATATATACCCCCCCCAAAAAAAAATAAATCAATGCTAAAAGAAAATTGTATTGGCTACTTTTTGTTTAATATGTAGCTAGTTCTCTCTTATGCAACTGAAATATGGAAGACTCTAAAGACCTTTAATTCTTTAGCTATTTTAAGTACAATTTTCGGTATGGCATTGAATTCTACATTCAATCTACTTATGCTATCTTCTGTGAAACTATTATCTACCAACTTATACAACTTAACTCTTAGGAAGCATGTGGTGTAATGGTTAAAGTCATGGGAAATGGACTCGTCGCCCCAAATTCAAATCCTAGACATGGTAATTGCATTTCACTTAGCGCTAATACCCTTGGGAAAGGTATGAATCCTACTCTCCCTCCAGCTATGGGTAAATAGTAGGGCAGACTGAGCTCCTTAACCTTGGTTAGGCAACCAGTATAGGAGAAGGAAAACTCTGAATTAAAACCTGTTGAACTCCGCTTAAGAAACTGACCTTGTGTCGCATCCTGCTCGTGCAGAAGGGTTGGTAAATATATAACTTAACTCTTTGCCTACCAAATTTCTCCCACGGCTGTAGCAATTTTTTTTTGTATTTTTTTACCTGTATGATAGGATATTTCAAAGTTCAGTATCTATTCACCTCAGAATTCATTCTATTCAAATAAAGTCCTCATGTGTTTGACACTATCAAATTTACATGTCCTTTGCTGTGATGAGGAGGGGTTGGACTTTAGAAATAATGTGTTAGATGGCCATTCCTCTGCCCTTTTTTTTCAAGGATGCACAGAACTGTATTACTAATAATTAATCAAGTGAACTTAAGAAGGGGAAAAATGTTTATAAAAAAAAAAAAAAAAAAAAAAAAAAAATTTGAAAATTTTTTTTCATTGTTAAAATCATGAATTAAAAATTCTTAAAAAAAAAAAAAAAAAAATCTCTTAACTTGTTCATCTTCCTTGAACCTCATCTGATTATGATCGAGTGATTAAACCAATTTAACATAACCATTCCATTGATACTGATGAGGGTGAATCAATAATTCCACATTTGCACGGTTCCACTCATAATCCAAACTCCATCATATTTGAAGATGTGTGCATTAATTTACTTGCAACTTCTTTGCTGATAATTACTACATACAGATATCAAATAAAAAAGTTAGAACAGAAATTACATTTTCAGGAGTGGGAAGAAAAATCTGTCTCAATAAGTGAGTGTTAATGAGAGAAAATGACAACTATCTAAAAATACCACAAAATGAGAGAGAGAGAGAGAGAGAGAGAGAGAGAGAGAGAGAGAAGAAAGAGAGAAGAGAGAGAGAGAGAGAGAGAGAGAGAGAGAGACCCAGCATGAAATAACATTTTTAAAATGATTGAAAAAAACATAAAATGTTATGTCATGCAGACTGGATGAAAAGTCATAAAACAAGATGTCTGACTGTCATTTCTTTCTTTTCAAATGCTTGTGGCTTGTGTAATCTCTCTCTTTCTCTCTCAGAAAGACCAGAAAGGAACAAGTCACTATATCCCAATTGCGCATTGATCACACAAGACTTGCTTCTTTATACTTAAACAAGACAAACAACCACAGTATGTATTTAGCCAACCCCTTTGCCACGGACAAGATATTTGTATTATTCGGACTATTGTCCTCATCTTCATTGTTATCTGTACAATGTTTCGGCTGATGTGCCTTCGGCCTTCTTCAGGTATTTCTTGTTGGACTTGGGAACCTTCTTTTCGAACTCGGGAACCTTCTAGTCGTAATCGGGTGCCAAGTTCGAGAAGGTTCCCGAGTTCGACAAGAAATATCTGAAGAAGGCCGGAGGGCACATCGGCCGAAACATTGTACAGATAACAATGAAGATTAGGACCAATCATCAAGCCTCATCTCAAACATTCAGAGAAATAGAATTTAAGAAGTTTTGATTCAGGGTTTTCCTTCTCTTAGACTGGTGGCTATACCAATCTCTCTCATTATATATATATATATTATATATATATATATATATACACATACCAATCCATCCGCACAAGCAGAAAGCGACACAAGGTAAATTTCTTAAGTGGAGTTTAACAGGTTTGAATTCAGAGTTTTCTCTTTCCATGGTTAAAGAGCACTGTTTGCCCTGCTATTTACCCATAGCTGGAGGGAGAATTCGATTAATACCTTTACCTCAAGGGTATTAGCACCATGTGAAATGCAAACAGCTTCATCCAGGAATTGAACTTGTGTCGACGAGTCCATCTCTTACAACTCTAACCATCACACCATGCACCTCCCAATATATATATCTCTCTCTATATATATATATATAGGATTCTTGTTTGCCAAATTAATTATTTACTGTGACTACAGAATACCAGCTAAAAAAAATCAAAATCAAAAGAAGCCCATCAGTTACAAGGAACAGTTGATAAAAAATCCTAGGAAGGTTTAATTAATTAAAAAATTAAAAAAAAATCTTTTCTAAATGAAGAGAGATAAAAAAAGGGGTTGGTGCTGAACAAGATATTGAATATACATATTAATATATAAAATGTATATCTACTATATTTATTGTTCAATGGAAGCTGGTGTCACTGCATAGTAGTAAGAAATGGCATTGTTATAACGCAAACCTTGACTTGGGTAAACAGAAAGACAAGACAGCATGGAAAGAAGAAAATGAAATTGGAAATCAAAGAAAATGAGTTGACAGAAAGAGAAATGATTGATGTATAGAAAGTTAAGAGAAGTGAAAGTGAAAGTAGACAAATAATCCTAGGATTTACAACAGGAAGTATACTGTATATATATATATATATATATATATATATATAAAATGAAAATATTTTATATCATATTCATAGCTAATATTGAACAATATTTCGATTTATAAAAGTCATCAGAGCTTGTTTTAATCTGGACTCATCAAGAGAGAAGCTGAAAAAAAAAAAAAAAAAGGTTGAAAAAATATTTTTTCTGAAAAATGCGTTGCAGGCTGACCATGAATGGGTTAAAACTCTTCCTGTTTGAAAAATAGAATTTGTCTATTTTTGAATTTGAAATATGTCTTTCAAAAACTGTTACACTAAAGATATACAATTATGTCATTGGCCGAGAAATGCGTAGTGGATGTGCTAATGACGAAATGATCGGATGACTTTTTGGAACATCAATGTTTTCGTTTTGAATTCAAATTATTTTCAGCTTCTCTCTCGATGAGTCCAGATTAAAAACAAACTCTGATGATGATTTTTATAAATCAAAATATTGTTTAATATTAGCTATGAAAATGATATAAAATATTTTCATTTTAACAGCATTGTGTGTTTTCATATACTTTTATATATACTTATACCGTCGGATTCATTTCCTTACTCTTAACTTTATATATATATATATATATATATATATATTACACATACACACACAGTATTGCCTATAAATGAGTACACCCCTACCAATTGTTTTATAAAAACTTAATGTTCTTAAATAAAAGATATATACATTTCAATATTTTCTTGGAAATGAATTACACTGTATGGGGTACAATGTAGGGATTAGATGGCTTTCGTTGTTCATGGATAAAAACTCTACAATTTATTAAGAAACTTTTGTTGGGACCCATCAAATTTCCCTGGGACTCATTCAAATCAAATCTGTGCATCTCAAGACGCAGTAAATTAAAAAGCTATCAGCATCACTGAAAAAGTGAACAAAAATTGTCCACTGCATGACAATATACAAGTAGCATTCAAACATAATTGTAAACCCCTGATAACATTCCTTTCAGATCTTCTACAGCAGCTGAAACGTTTTCAATCGAGTGTTAGATTGGAAAAGTATTAAAGTTTATTATTGTTAGATGGTTGGCTTAGAGGCCTCCCAATGTGGCTACACATATGAACAAACAATATTCCGACAAGGGCGTTAAAGATAACAATGGACTTTAATATATGAGCACGTGGAGAAGATACATACAAAGAAGATATAATAAAGAAACACATTCATGAATAGAGGTACAATAAGGAAGTATACAAGAGATACATAAATGTACAAAAGAGAAGTTATGGAGAGTCCATAAAGCAATGTCACTAATGTTGTGTTGGGGGCTGATACCCCCCACACAAGAAGGGTGTAGACATAAATGTCTAACCCATGTATGTTGGTGGATTCAAAGTTGGCGCCTCTCTGCTTAAATAGTCAGGGACGCCTAGCGGTCAAAAACTTGCAACAAGGGAAGATAACTCTTCCAGCCTATACAGGGGCAGATAATCACTACAATAGCAACCAAGATGAGTATAGCAGTTCGCAATTCGCCGAGAATGATAATAACAAATAGAAATATAGACAGATAAAAGGAAACAATTGTTTACACTGGATAATAGATAAGAGAGTACACAATAAAATTACTGGCAACTTTTTTTCTTTTTTAATCGGAAAGGTAGTATATGCTGGTAAAAGGGGGAAAGAATTACAGGATGATTGCCTGTCAGATTACTGACAAATGATAAAAGCTTGATCTGAATGGGCTTTGAGGAAGTTGGAAAATTCCAAATAATCAGAGAGCTTGCAGGTATAAAAACTGGAGAAACTGTTTACACTGGGTAATTGTCAACATAATAAAGGTGAAGATCTAATGAAATTACTTATTCCAGTCACGTTCTGGACTTGACATCTAATGGAGTTTCTTCTGGCAATAACAATTGATCAAGTAAAAAGAATTGACCAAGAAGAAGAAGAAGAGCTGTTGAGTATCTACCAGTTAGTGATTCGCTAAAAGGAATATGCTGGTTGGTGAGAACTCAGGATGGAAACCTATCTCATCCCTCAGGATGGAAACCTATCTGCAGCAGAAATCCTCTTGATTTCCAATTAGTTATTTTGGGCATCTCCACTTGCCAATGGGTTTGTTCATCATGAGGTATTTCGACTGCAGTTAAAATTAAATAGTGTTGTCATATAAACAGTTGATTTGTTTTGTTTATTTTATATCTAGAGCTGGTCCCTGAGACAATTGACCACTCTCTATAATCTTTATTGAATAATGCAATTATTCAAGTAACCATTCCTATTTAATAATACTTTGTTTGCACACAGTTATATGGTTTCAAGTATTATTATAGTTGGTTGAATTTTATGGCATGTCAATCCTTGTTGGGTTATTTTATGCCAAAGACTGTTATTCATTTTGTTGGGTACTCAGTGTTATTTAAATCATTTTTTAATCTATTTAACCCATAAATTAAGACCTTAACTGGTACTACCACTCTGAATCAGAGTGTACCTGGAAGTAATGGCGATGAAGGGTTACTACACACTCCCAGAGCTCCAGAATTAGAATGTCACCACTAGATGCAGTTATTACATATTATTAATGAATTAGTGTTAAAGAAAAAAATTAATGATAAATAATATATATATATATATATATATATATATATATTTGGGGAGAATATGTACTTAATTGAAGTCATACCTAATTATGAAATTTAATCAGTTGATAATTAATGAATTAGGCGGGCATATATGTTCAAATGCACATACAGAGATTGACTTTTCTCGATTTGTTTAGCCTTACATTTGAACATATATGCCCGCCTAATTCATTAATTATCAACTAATTAAATTTCAAAATTAGGTATAACTTCAATTAAGCACATATTCTCCAAAAATTGTTGGCTAAAAGCCATATCAAAAACACAATGTTTGTTTGTTTACTTCTCATATATATATATATATATATATATATATATATTAAATGAGGCTTTGAGGATGTAGCCTTAAGATATAAGTTATAGGTAAGCCCAGCACTGATTACAATAATTGCTTTATTCAATAAAGATTATAAAGTGTGGTCAATTGTCTTAGGGACCAGCTTTTTAGATATAAAAAAAAAAACTGTTTATATGACAACATAATTTTATATAGATGCCAATCTATGCTGTATTTACTTTTGTTTTTAGGGAGCAATTAAAATGGCTGCAGCTTATAGTTCTGGAGATTTATAATTATTTAGAATGGGTTTCTTAACCTGGGTAATAGAAATCAAACTTTAGGGGGGGTATGACACAGGAATAAATATTGCTTCAAGTAACTATTCTTAATACTAATAATTTATACATAACTAGAAGCGGCCACCCGCATCGCCAGGGTAGAGAGGGGATTTTTTAAAAAGTTAGTCCCACGGATCCATTATTACTCAATCGTGAGTTAGATCCTCATCGGATGCCCATTAAAATCCCCATGTAAAAAAGACTTGAATTGATCCAGCCACTCTGAAAATAAACGTTAATATCTACTATTCAAAATATTAAATGCCCAAAAAATATTCCATTCTGTTATCATTTAAATTTTATTTTTTAAGCCTTTTCACAAATATAAATAAAATCTTCATTATTTTTGCTCAAAAACCAAGCTCTGGTGATATTTAATGTGTATATATATTTACTTTGTCATTAATTGTTTTATTTTCGAAGTTTCCTCTGGACACACACATACACACAACTGCCCTTTTTATATATATGTATAGATTATCTGGTTTCAAGTAACCATTCCTATTTAATAATACTTTGTATTTAATAATACAAGTATTCTTTAGATAGGACCCTAAAAGGTACAACTATTCTGAAGAGATAATGGGGACATAATGAATGGTGGAATAGCAGTCTGATACTATAAAAAGGTGAAGAACGTCTGATTTAGAATGACCAAAATGGAGTAATAGACACTTCTTTATCCCTTACTGTTATCCTTAATTCATAAGCTGCAAACATTTTAATTGCTCCCTAAAAAGAAAAAGAAATACAGCATAGTTCAACATCTACATAAAATTAAAGTGTTGTCACATGAACAATTGCTTTAGTTCTTGTATTTACAGCTGGTCCCTGACTAGAACAAAACATCTTCAGCCTGAAATAACCCAACAAGTGTTGACATGCAGTTACATCAACCAAACAAAAACATGATGAAGATGTTTAGTATATCACAATAAAAATTAAAATATATTTTCTAATTGTGAAGGGAAGAGAAGAGAAGATTTTCACAGCACATGTACTGAGGAGCTAAAATATTATAAACTGCAACATGTAGCAAAGAGTAACAGTTGTGAGCTCATAACCCCCCCCCCCCCAAAAAAAACTGCACATGTCAGAGTCAGAGGTATATAAGTAGGTAAGCTGGCATTGAGTGCTTTATTTTGATTGTTTGATGCCTGCTATGGGGTAAAAAGAAAGGGTTAAATCAAACTTAACAGACCTAAATTCCACCATCATATGTCACCCTGCTGAAAGAAAGAAAGAAAAAAAAAAAGAAGAAAGAAAGAAAAAAAAAAGAAAGAAAGAAAGAAAGAAAGAAAAAAAAAAGAAGAAAAAAAAAAAAAAAAAAAAAAAAAATCAGTGAATTAACCGAATTTAATTAAATTTTCAATGTTGATATTAATGAATAAAAGATATAATGCACCAGTTATTTTATTTAAAAACTTTTACATTTTTTCAGGTCAGTTAACTTTGAACCACATATCTTTGAGAATCTGTATTACGCCTTAAAGATACATGATTCAAAGTTAACTGACCTGAAAAAATGTAAACGTTTTTAAATAAAATAACTGGTGTATTATATCTTTTATTCATTAATATATCAACATTGAAAAATTAATTAAATTCGGTTAATTCACTGATTTTTGGAATTTTTTTTTCTTTCGGCGATGGTGAAATTTAGGTCCGTTAAATTCGATTTAACCAAAGAAAGATTTGATTGACTTTTGATAAAGGTCAAATTGTTATGGCTAGAAGACTTGTTGGATACTTATGTTCAGTTGAGGTAAGTATCAATCTACTGTGGTTTGAGGAGTGGGCAGTATGTGTAGTGAGAAACCACCAGTTGCCAAGACATTGGGTAGCCAAGACCTATCAATGCAAGAAGTATACAGAGGCCTTACCATCAAGTAGGAACAAATAGAATAGCTACCGTAGCATGACTTGCTGGTCGCTCATGTTCAGTTGCGGTGAGTATGGTGTAGTATCATTATTTGTGGTTACACAAACCACAAAATTGATATCTATATATCAATACTTGTTTCTCTGAATTTGTGAGGCTTGATGATTAGTATTATCTACGTTTTTCGGACTTTTGTCCTCATTTTCATTGTTATCTGTAAAACGTTTCGGCCAATGTGCCCGCCGGCCTTCTTCAGGTATTTCTTGTCGGACTCGGGAACCATATTGTTGTAATTGGGAACCATCTTGGTTCCTGAATCCGAAAAGAAGCTTTCCGAGTCCGACAAGAAATACCTGAAGAAGGCCAGAGGGCACATCGACCGAAACGTTGTACAAATAACAATGAAGATGAGGACAATAATTCAAATAATGCAGATAATACTAATAAATACTTGTGTTCCTTAAAAGTATGACTTATCATCTTGTAACACCCTCTAGTTAAAAATGATACTGTCCAAATCATTCAAGATGAAATGTAAAAATGTAAATCCTGATTATCTGGTGTTATTTATCCATTAAATTCTTATTTCTTATAAATTTCGTCACCACAGCTAAATAATAGACCATTCCATTATTATTATAAAGAAAGGAAGAAAATGGACATGCTACACAGAAAAATATAATAATAAAGAAAGAGTAAGGAAAAGTTAGAGATAAGGGGTGAGCACGCAGAAGCGATAACACTAATCTGTTTTAATCGAAAAGAAGGAAAGAAAGAGAAAAAAGACAGTCAAATCAAGATTTTTTTTTTTACATATTGAACTATTTCGCAATAGCTCTTAAGTAAACATATCAAACATTGTGCTAAGGCCCTTAGAATAGGTACAAATCTGTTTATTCTCCTTCCAGTTATGGGTAAATAGGGTAGACTAGGTTCTTTGTCCTTGTAACTAAAGGTATTTTTCCTTCTCCTAGACTGGTTGCCTAACCAAGGTGAAAGAAGCCAGTCTGTTCTACAACAAAATGGCTACTGTAGCACAAAGTGTAGATAGCTTAAATAAAAGTGAAGGAACATGAATTCTTATTGTATATGCAGCTGTATCGCCTGATTATCCATGTTAATATTCTTTGCTGAAAGTATCTCCATTGGGTGTGTGTGTGTATATATATATATATATATTTGCCAAACCCTCCGACGAGCAGGATATGACACAAGGTCAATTTCTTAATCAGAGTTTAACAGGTTTGAATTCATAGTTTTCCTTCTCCTAGACTAGATTGAAGTCAGTCAAGTCAGTATACTGTTGGTTTGAACAACAACAACTGGCTAAGCACAACTGCCAGTGCCCCAAGATATCTGGCATTTATGGAAATTACGAATAGTCCATTCTTGTATTTGGGTGATTGGCTGCTTAGTTTCTATGATGTTATGAGGCTTCATAAATACCCTGTCATTTTGCAATAGTATTGCGACAAGATTAGATTCGTATTCAGTTATGACTACTTGTTGCCTTGTCTTACCAATTCGACGGTAATTGGAACTTAGTGTGATTATTTACAGTTACCAAGCCATAGGTTAAAAAACCCAGTCTGCCCTACTATTTACCCACAGCTGGAGGGAAAATAGTTGGATGCATACCTTTCTCACAGGTATTAGCGCTATGTGAAATGCAAACAGTCTTGTCCAGGATTTGAACTTAGGTCAACGAGTCCATTTCCTACAATTTAAACCATTACAACAAATGCTTCCATTGGGTAAAGGAGCATCAGAAATGTTGGTTGGTTTGTGGCATATCAACCTCAGTGGATCATTAATGCCAATAAAGTTTTGAAAATAAATCATTCTTAATGGATACTCAATTTTTTTTTATTAACACATTTTTCTATTTAACCCATAGATGGGACCCTAACAGGTACTACCACTCCGGGTCAGAGTGGACCAGGGAGCAATGGTGATGAAGGGTGCTCCACATTCCCCAAACCTCCAAAACTGGAACCTCACCATCAGATAGAGTTTAACGTCATTCCCAGGAAATATAGCCCTCAGCACCCATATGATAAAAAAGTGTTGGATGCATACCTTTCTCACAGGTATTAATAATGTGTGAAAAGCAAACAGTCTTGTCCAGGATTTGAACTCGGGTCAATGAGTCCATTTCCTATGACTTAAACCATTACAACACCTGCTTTCATTTGGTAAAGGAGCATCAGAAATGTTGGACCTTGTATTGAAATTGTAGAAATTCACTTCATCTGACAAGTCTCATTTTCTTCTGAATAAATTGGATGTCAGGATATGTGTACGTCATTATCCTTGTGAAGTAATGGCACCAGAATGAAGTCTTCTATGGTGGCAGTGGAGTCTTTCAGCAGGACAGTGTGCCCTGTCATATGGTATGAGTTGTATAGGAATAGTTTTGACTTCACTGTATTGCTCTGGCTACCAGATGCTCCAAATCTCAATCCTATCACCCGCCCTTTGTCAGCAGGGCATAGAATATGCCAACTGTATCTTCTCCAGAGGGTGTCCTGGGTATGACAGTAAACCACATCTGATAGTGAGAGACTACTTCAACAGATCTGGAGAGTGTGGAGTACCTCTTCTTTTTTTAATTTAAAAAAAAAATTATCTCTAATTAGGACTATTCTAATAGTAACCACCCCAATTTAACAAGTTTGAATTCAGAGTTTTCCTTCTCCTAGACTGGTTGCCAAACCAAGGTTAAAGAGCCCAGTCTGCCTACTATTTACCCATAGCTGGAGGGAGAGTAGTTGGATTCATATCTTTCCCAAGGATATTAGCACTATGTTAACTGTAGCTTAGTCCAGAATTTGAACTCGGGTCAACAACCATTGCCATTACTCCCAGGTCCACTATGATCCAGATTGTTAGCACCCATTAGGGTTCCATATGGGTTAAATAGATCTATTTCTCTGAATGTTTGAGATGAGGTTTGATTATTAGTATCATCTGTGTTATTTGGACTATTATCCTCATCTTTATTGTTATTTGTACAACGTTTTAGCCGATATACCCTCCGGCCTTCTTCATTCTTTTCGAACTCGGGAACTTTCTTGTTGTAATCAGGAGCCATCACGGAACTTTGAACTTAACCTTTTATTCAGTCCATGGGGGTATCCTGTTCTCATTCCGCTAACCAAAGCTGGGGTAGGAGTTGTGTTAATTATTTTTCTATGTTACTGCTGCTACTCAGGATTGAACCCATAATCCAGAGATAACTGTCACTTAGAACTGTCTTAACCTAACTACCTTATCCACTAGGCCATGTGTCCAATTGGAGTGTGAATTTTGGGAACTTATAAACCTAATGTCTTGTTTTGCTTGAATATCTACCTATTCATTTTATGTATGATTTTTTTACCTAGACTCATATTGTTTTTTTCTTCTTTATTTTTTTGAGAAGGTTCCCGAGTCCGACAAGAAATACCTGAAGAAGGCCAGAGGGTATATCGGCTGAAACGTTGTACAAATAACAATAAAGATGAGAACAATAGTCCAAATAATGCAGATAATATTAAATAGATCTGTTTAAAATTCAATAGGACTGCGTGCAAAATAAAAACTCTTTAAAATAACTACACAAAAATGTAAATATGAACATACAATGAATGTAATTCCCTAAACTCTAGGCAAAAAATAACCCAGGACAGGTTGACCTGCTGTTAAAAATCTAGGCACCAAGTCTCTGAGGAAACCTTTTGCGGTCTTGTAGAGTTCATGCCTGATCAGATAAGAACTGTTTGGCAAATACAGTATCAACCATAAATACACACCTACCAATCTTTTTCCCTTTTTTTATATAGAAAATTAATTTTCTTCTAAATCAAAGATACTAAGATTTTATCATTTTAGTCAAACATTATACAATCAAAATGAATATTATTAGGCATTATCTATTACCAAACTCTACAGTATTGCAAATCTTTAACCAAAATTAGGAATATGTAACAGTTTGAAAATAAGTACACCTTTTATATATATTTATGAAATTTTTAATTTTTCTTATAATGATGTTATAGTTTCATTTTTGGTTACAATAATATAATAATCCTATAATGAAAACAGATATTATTAGTTTATATATATATATATATATATATATATATATATATATACATACACACCACCCCCTTCACACAAGTAGGTTGCAATACAAGATCAATTTCTTAAGTGGAATTTAACAGGTTTGAATTCAAAGTTTTCCTTCTCCTAGACTGGTTGCCATACCTAGATTAAAGAGTCCTACTATTTACCCATAGCTGGAGAGATAATACTTGGATTCATAGCTTTCCCAAGAGTATTAGCACTATGTGAAATGCAGACAGCCTCGTCCAGGATTTGAACTCGTGTCACCGTGTCCATTTCCTACAACTATAACCATTACACCATGCACTTTTATATATATTTCTTGATATAAACTTAATGTCTTGATTATAGGAATATATTTATGTAATTTTATTTTTCAGAAGAAAATGAAGTTTTTATAAGAAATTGCTATGTACCTATTTATAAGTGATACTCTGTGTGTGTGTGTATATATATATATATATATATATATATAATCCTCAGACAAGAGAATTCTTCTGTCTGAGGATTGTAATATACAAATGAAGCTTGAGAATAGCATCCATAATCTTATATATTAGGTTTTAAACATACTCTGCTATTATAGCACTGAGAACTATTTCTATGTATACACTTTTTTTATTTGCAGTCCTTATATATATATATATATATATATATATATATATATCTTTGAAAGGAAGGAAAAACTCAACACCGTTATTCCATAATAAATTTATTTCGACCAAAATTGGGGCCTTTATAAATCCAAGTTGATTTAACAAAGCTCCCCAATATTGCTCTGTATATAATCTATAAATATTATTATAAATTGAGCTCTCTGTAGTGATTTAAAGACTCACTGTATTTATACATACTGGATCATACAATAATAATACAGTGTGTCTTAGATATCTCACATAGAATCATCCCTTACTACCAAGTTTTGGATACCTCACATCAATCTATCTATCTATATATATATATATATATTACACCGAAGGAATGTGACGTAGCAAAAGAGCGAGATGCAGCAAATCACAAGACAAAGTGAACACATGGGGTACATGCTCTGTGAGAAAAATAATACTTCCAGTTTAATTCAAATTATTTTTTGTTTCTCTCTTAATGAATCTGGGTTAAAAACATTTACATCTAAAAACAGACCTAATTTTTAATAAATCGAAATATTGTCAATATCAGCAATGAAAAAGGATATAAAAGTATATTCATTTTAACAACAAAGTGTGTTTTTCATACCCTTATATATATATATATATATATATATATATATATATACACACACACACACATACATATATTAACAAAGGTAGTAGAATTGAGCAATTTCTTATAAATAATTAGAGAATACCGAGTTCTATAAACCTCTTTGTGCTTGACTAAAGGAATAAGACTTTCTCACATAATACCAATTTTGATAA
Source organism: Doryteuthis pealeii (assembly GCA_023376005.1). Classification (NCBI taxonomy): domain Eukaryota; kingdom Metazoa; phylum Mollusca; class Cephalopoda; order Myopsida; family Loliginidae; genus Doryteuthis; species Doryteuthis pealeii. The sequence goes on from CM042157.1 coordinate 72,334,885, forward strand.
GTCCAATAAAATTTGTAAGAGGGGTGTAGGAGAATATAGCTGAAAATGTATATGGCTTGTCTTGCTAAAAATGTTCATATATATATTTTTTTCTTTCATTTTAAACAGAAAACTTGTCAGATTTAAAGACTAATTTGTTCACTCCTTTTTTTTCCGTTGTATTCTGTCTTGTAAAATCCCTGATAACCAAGTGATAAATCTCCATATGTCACACACCGGAAGAAAAGGAAGGGGAAAAAAAAATTCAAAAAGAACATCAATGATAATCCTACTGGCACGGGGAGAAAATTAATGCCGGTTGACAATCAAGTGAATGGAATAAGACAGCAGTGTACATTCAACTGGGAATAATAAGAACAAAAAAAAAAAAAAATATCACATGATCATTTTCAACCAATCAGAGCTTTTGTTATGCTGCAACACGTGATTTTCTCCACAGACTCTCATTTTGTGACTCAGGTTTTTGTATAAAGTCTCTAAAAGCTGTGGAGGCAAAATAATCGAGTGTTTGTCTGTATGTAGAAAGGCTTGTAAAGGAGGGAAATGTAATAGTTTAGCAGACCAGAGGCAAACTCGGCAGGGTGCCATCCTAACCAACTTCTCCCCGCCCCCATTCTGCCCTCCTCTAATTTTCCAGCTTTGGATTTCAAAATGGAGACTAGGCTGGACATTAAAATACTGCCAAATATACTGAGTTAATGGTCTCCAGGGTAACAGTGCTATTTTTGTCACTGGTGCCCAGAGGAAACCAGCTTGAGACTGGCAATAAAATATGTGAATGAATAAATACCTCAATGTGAATGTTGAAAAAGAAGAGATTTAAAAATAAATCTGAAGGTTGAGAAGGGACTTAAAAAAAGATAAAGGGGTTGAAATAAAAATGGTTCAATGAATTGATAAGTCTGTTGATAAATTGACATTGGATATGTTTTAATCTTATGAAATGGTCAGACAATTATATTTAGTGTAGCAAGATGTTATTTACACTTAAATCTACATCAACCTTTTAAAAAACAGTAAAAGCATTTGCTTTCCCCTTCTTTCTTTGTTTTTTATTTTATCAGGCTGTATGATTGTACTGCATTTCATATCTCAAACTTTAATCCAATTTAGCAAATAAAATAAAGTCAAATGCAAATAATAAGTTGTTGGTGTCTGTGAAAGGAAACATGTGTTAGCAAGTCTTAGGTTTGCTTTATGGCATATCAACCTCAGTGGGTCATTTAATGCCAACAAATTTGAAATAAATTCATTCTAAATGAATACTCTATTTTTTTTAATAAACATATTTTTCTATTTAACCGATAGATAGGAACCTAACAGGTACTACTACTCCGGGTCAGAGTGGATCAGAGAGCAATGGTGATAAAGGGGTGCTCCACATTCCCCAAACCTCCAAAACTGGAACCTCACCATCAGATATTTAATGTAATTCCCAGGACATCAAGACCCTCAGCAACAGCCTTCTAGCATGCATATGATAAAAAGGTTGGGCTTGCCATAAGGGCAATAGGGTTGGGGCAATCATATAGGTACTAAGGCTTGATGTGATCAGCCGATTGATTTGAGGGTGCTCTCTCCGACTGACCGTCTAGCCTAAGTAAGGACCAAAGTGGAGTGTTGGGGGAATATTACCCCTCTGCAAAGGTGCAGTCTGTGTATTCTAATGCTCCAGTTGACAGGGTGGTTTAGCAAGTTTACAGAATTTTGTCAGACTGGTTGTCATGAATTCTAAAAATTTAAAGATTTCGATAAGAGTGGATAGACTGAAAAGGTTCCCAAGTTCGACAAGAAATACCTGAAGAAGGCTGGAGGGCATATCGGCCGAAACACTGTACAGATAACAATGAAGATGAGGACAATAGTCCGAATAACGCAGATGATATTAATCATCAGGCCTCATCTCAAACATTCAGAGAAATAACATTCTTTTCTATTTAACCATAGATAGGACCTTAACAGGTACTACTACTCCGGGTCAGAGTGGACCAGGGAGGAAGGGTGATGAAGGGATACTCCACATTCCTCACAGCTCCAGAATTGGAACTTAACCATCAGATAGAGTTTGATATCATATCCAGGACACTAAGACCAGTGTGCCTCCTCACAAGGCCAGAGAGCCCAGTGTGCCTGCCTCACAAGGCCAGAAAGGCCAGAGAGCCCAGTGTGCCTCCTTTTCTTTCTTTTCTATAAATGTAAACTCTGCATTGTTTGGAATTGGTTTCTACAATACTATACGGTATAACATGTGGGGATGTTATATTAATGTTGGAAGGCTCAAAGTAACCTCCCAACGTGGGTACATATAATTACAAGCAATATTCCGACAAGGGTGTGAAAACGATAACATATTTATTCCGTAAGTGACGGAGATACTTTTAAGACAAAGATATACACAACAGATACATAAACGTATTATGTGGAAATAGCATACGACTTGCGTTGTAGAGAATGTCACTTACTGGTAGCTAGTTTGGGGCAAAGCCCCCTAAGGCTTAGAGGCGGCAGGCACCTAGACCATGCTTACTTGTTGCCGGCCTGAGTGGAAAAGACCTAGGAATTCAGAATTCCCGCTTGTGGCCAAATACCAATGCCACCTATCGGCCAAACAAACCACAGCAAGGGAAGATAATTCATTTTGAACTTATATCAAACCAGACTTCATTTTACTGACCCAATAACGGTTTATCAGCCTCTAACTTTGTGAGCACTCAAACAATTTTCATTTTTGAACTAAAATTTTATGAGAAATATAAAATTCATTTCTAACATGAGATTATCTGTATGAATATATAAATGAAGATATGCATAAATCTTAGATTTTCTTTTTCTTTCTTAATACAAACATAATGATCAGCTGGCTTCCTTGTTTGTGCATGACAGAGTTTTACAACTTATTTTTGTTGCTTCATTCATTCTGAAACATTTTTCCTGCAGGAGTTTGCCAAATACCCATATCTATTCCCATGGTGTTGGATATGATTTGGGAAGTAAGAATAGAGAATTTTTCTACAAACAACTGTGAGGAAATTGTCAATGTCAAGAATCCATTAAGGATATTGGCCAAGAATTGAATATGCTAAATTGGAATTCTCATGCTTTATTGCTGCTTGAGACAACATTTTTCTCACTGTATAACCATACTGTATGCTCCTGTAGGATATGGTAATTTTCCGGGCTTTGTATTTCAGATTCAAGAATTGAAAGAATTTTATTGCTGTGACTCATAGCATATTTTAGTTGTAATAAACAAAGACGACAACCATATGGATTCTATATTGCTCAATTATAAAAAAAGGGGGAAAAAAGATCCAACTTAGAAAATAAAGAAATTTCTAATCTAATTTGCAAGTGAATGGTAATTTTCTGGGCTTTGTATTTGGACTAAATGTCATTACATATATATTATATATATATATATATATATATATGTGTGTGTGTGTGTGTATTTGAGCAGCATTCTTTCATTTATACATGTAGAATTAAACAAAAGGCACGTCTGTTTAACAATTTTATTTATGATCTTTTCAAGCTTTTTAACATTTGGATGGAATCCGTAGATTAGTCCACCGAATCTACGGATTCCATCCAAATGGTAACATATATTCATACAAGGATTTTTATAAAAATCCTTGTATGAATATATGTTTGCACCTACAAGAGCATACAGTATGGTTATACAGTGAGATTTTGATGATCCCAAATAGAATCATCCCTTACAACCAGTCATTCAGATACCTTATATATATGATAAATGATGTCCAAATGAAAGGAAACAAATAACTTGTTTTTTATGATTGACTGCTTGGAAGTTAAAAGCTGAAATGTAAAATAAATTTATGTGAAATTTCTCAAAAAATGGCAGATATCACTTTATCTGTTCTTGTAAGTTTATTATGTCAGGAATCAAAGATGTCATCTTAAACTGTCATTTGTGTTTGGTTAAGAAAATCTTCAAGAGAAATTTAGAGAGATTTAACCAAAGAAAGAAAAAAAGAAAAAAAAATATTTCAGTCTTTGTATAATGACAAGACCTACAAGAAGTTATTTTATTCTTTATTTTTTTTTGTTTCTTTTTCTCTTGTGTAGTATTTTTTAAAAAATCTCTCATTTTCCTTCTCATACAGCCCCCCCTCTTCCTTCTCATTCTTTTAGCTTCTATTTTCTACATTTAATCATTATATTCTACCTTACGTTCTTTCTTAACATCCAACAATTTCCTTCTTTTTACCCCCCCCCATTATTCAATTTTCACTTTTAATTTTTTTAAATTTTCTCTTTCCTTATTTCCTTTTTTCTCCCCCCCTCTCTCTCTCTCTCCCCTTCATTGATTTAACACTAGTACGCCAATTGATTAACATATTTTAAAAGCTGTTAAAGAGGAGATATCAATTTTAAAAAAGTGATTTTAAATTAACTGAGTAACACATCGTTTATACTCTACAACTTTTTTTTAGTCTTATTATTATTATTAGAATTAAAAACTTAAACAATATTCAATACTATTGAAGTAAGTCAGTTAGACAGTCAACAATTGGTTTGAGCAATGTGACTGGCCAAGCCCAACTGCACCAGTGTCAAGACAACTGGTATTTATGGGAATTCAGAACAGTCCACCCATGCATTTGGGTGAGTCCATTCCCCCTAAGTCCTGATTGGCTGCTTGGTTTGTAGGGTCCTCTGAGGCTCCATAAATCCTGCCACGTTTCAGTGGTCTTTACGGCATCTCAGAATCGTATTCAGTTACGACTGTTTGCTGTCTTGTCTTGCCAATTCAACGGTAATTGGACTTAGTATTCTATAAATACCAATATTAATCAAGAACTTCTGTCTTTGGTTTGTTTTGTTTTACGGCATATCAACCTCAGTGGGTCATTTAACACTGATAAAGTTTTGAAATAAAGTCATTCTTAAAGGGGCAATCATATAGGTGCTAGGGCTTGACATGATTAGCTGCGTGATCGGAGGAGACCTCTCCAACCGCCCGTCTAGCCTAATTAAGGGTCTAAGTGGGGTGTTGCAGGTCATGGACTGCTCATCCACCAAGACTTCGTTGGATCATTTTATGCCAAAGACATTTTGTTTTATCCCTTCATGAAGGGTATTCAATTTTTTTTCTTTAAACATTTTTTAAAGTCATTTTGGTCTATTTAACCCATAGATGGGATCCTAATAGGTAATACCACTCTGAGAGTGGACCTAGGAGTAATGGTGATGAAGGGGTACTCCACTTTTCCCAGAGCTCCAGAACTAGAACTTCACCATCAGATAGAGTTTAATGTCATACCCAGGAAATTAAGACCCTCAAAGTGGATCTGGGAGTAATGGTGATGAAAGGGGTACTCCACATTCCCCAGAGCTACAGAACTAGAACTTCACCATCAGATAGAGTTTAATGTCATACCCAGGAAATTAAGACCCTCAAAGTGGATCTGGGAGTAATGGTGATGAAAGGGGTACTCCACATTCCCCAGAGCTCCAGAACTAGAACTTCACCATCAGATAGAGTTTAATGTCATACCCAGGACAAATAACCCTCAAAGTGGATCTGGGAGTAATGGTGATGAAGGGGTACTCCACTTTTCCCAGAGCTCCAGAACTAGAACTTCACCATCAGATAGAGTTTAATGTCATACCCAGGAAATTAAGACCCTCAAAGTGGATCTGGGAGTAATGGTGATGAAAGGGGTACTCCACATTCCCCAGAGCTCCAGAACTAGAACTTCACCATCAGATAGAGTTTAATGTCATACCCAGGAATAAGACCTCAAAGTGGATCTGGAGTAATGGTGATGAAAGGGGTCCCCAGAGGGATCTCATACCAGGACAATAAGACTCAAAGTGGATCGGAGCTCAGAACTAGAACTTCACCATCAGATAGAGTTTAATGTCATACCCAGGAAATTAAGACCCTCAAAGTGGATCTGGAGTAATGGTGATGAAAGGGTACTCCACATTCCCCAGAGCTACAGAACTAGAACTTCATCAGATGTCATACCCAGGACAATAAGACCTCAGTGGATCACTCACTTAGAACTTCACCATCAGATAGAGTTTAATGTCATACCCAGGACAATAAGACCCTCAGCCACCGTCTTCTAGTACATATATGATAAAAAGGGTTGGGGGTTTGCCATAAGGGCAATAGGATTGGGACAATCATATTGGCGCTAGAGCTTGATGTGAGCAGCCAATTGAATGGCGGGGCCTCTCCGACTGTCTGTTTAGCCTAAGTAAGGGCCAAAGCTAAGTGTTGCATGTCATGGACTGCTCTGCCACCAGAGTTCAATCCTTAAGCATAACAGGTCGCCACACACAGCCAACAAGTGGCCCCATTGGGGAAGGGGGCAGCTTACCTCTCTGTAGAGGTGCAGTCGGTGTATTCCACAGACCCAGCCAATAGGGCTGTATTCAATAATATTTCCTTAGGATTATCATAATAATTTCTTACATGAATTATATCAACATTACATGATGGTATAAGTAGGGACCTTTGAATATTAAAATCACTGACATTTTCATGAGGAAATGATTTAGTCATGTGGTATACAAAAAAAATGACTTCTTTTGTCAACCATTCATACAAAAACGGTTTTACCAACAAAAGACCCAGAGGATGACCATCAAAATAATGGAGTGACCTAATAAGCAAAGACAGAAAACTATCACTATTAACAGTGTAAAGACTGGCAAAAGATAACATGGAAGTCTTGGGTGAAAAAAACATGTGCAAAGAACCCTTGTAGATAATTCTATGTATATATATATATATATATATATATATATATTGTATTGGAGAAAGGAAAATAAAGTGCTAGATTACAGGTGTAAAAGTTATATTTATTTGTTATAGCGTATTATACAAGAACGGCTCAACACAATATATATATAACTGAATTGAAATTTGTTGTAATGTTTTTCACAGGCACGTTGTCCTGAGGATAAGTGGCTAATATGCTGCTCTGAAACCAATGGTAATACAGGGTGACCCCCCTAAAAAACAAAAAAAAACAGAACAGAATTTGTTTTTTTGTAGACTGCATCAGTCATATATATAGTATATACAGGATGACCAAAAAAACAAAAACAAAAGAAAAACAGAACTTGTTTTTTTTTTTTTTTTTGCGGGGGGGGGGCACCCTGCAATTGCCTTTTAATTGTATAGTACACTATATATATATATATATATATATATATATATATATATATATATGAGAAGAAAAACTGGATATGAAATCTGACAGTGTAAAGAAGTATATAGTTGATAAAAAACAGGAAAATTAAGTCAAAGATTGACTTACATATAGCCGATGCTAAAGCGTTTTGGTTTTAATAAAAACCATCAACAGGGCTTAATATAATAATATTGATTCATACGAAAGGAATGGCATAAAAACAAGCAAAATGTTTGGGAGCCTTAATTTGCAATTTAGATGGCTCAACTATATATTTTTGATCTCCATCTTTCTAACACATGTGCGCATGCCTACAAAGTCAGAAAACAGCACTGCTCATGTGACTTTCGGAAACATTTTTTCCCGCTCAGAATTGCGGAGACATGGAATAAACTGCCCGCGTCTGTTGTAGGCTGCCGAAGCACTGAATCTTTCAAAGCCTCCATGCTTCCTGTAGTTTGCCGACACTATACCTGATGCCACTCTCCACATACATATGCACACATGCATATTACTACTGTAAAATGTTCCTGACACTAATACATTATTCTGTGTCCTTGACATGAGACTTTGATGAGTTGTGGTGCACCTGAGCACTGTACACAATAAATTTCATTATCATTATTATATATATATATATATATATATTGAAAGTGAAAAAAATAAAAAATAATTTTTTTTTAAGGGTTTGAGTTATTTCTGGGCAATGAAAGATTAATCTGGCACATGGTCACTTATTTTTGGGTGATAGTGTATTTTGTTATGAACTTGTTAACAATGAAGAATATTTTGTGAGTGGAAAAAGTTTATAAAGCTGTTGGTATTAGGATTTTTTTTTTCTGCTTAGATTTACAGTGCAACTGGAATGTGAAAAAAAAAATGTGTGTTTTTTTTGTGCTTTCTGGTTATCAAAATCTCTATTCAACTCAAAATGGATCAAGATAGTGACAAAAAAAATTTAATACGTGACATTCTTGAATAAAACTCAAACAGAATTCATTTCTTTCCCTTTAAATTGTGAAGTGTGGGGATTTGCATTTGTGATAAATCAGATTCAAGAATTGAAAGAATTTTATTGCTGTGACTCATAGCATATTTTAGTTGTAATAAACAAAGACGACAACCATATGGATTCTATATTGCTCAATCATAAAAAAAAGGGGGAAAAAAGATCCAACTTAGAAAATAAAGAAATTTCTAATCTAATTTGCAAGTGAATGGTAATTTTCTGGGCTTTGTATTTGGACTAAATGTATTATATATATGTGTGTGTGTGTATTTGAGCAGCATTCTTTCATTTATACATGTAGAATTAAACAAAAGGCACGTCTGTTTAACAATTTTATTTATGATCTTTTCAAGCTTTTTAACATTTGGATGGAATCTGTAGATTAGTCCACCGAATCTACAGATTCCATCCAAATGGTAACAAGTTGGCCAGAAAACTTGAAAAATCATAAATAGAATTGTTAAACAGGAGACGCGCCTTTTGCTTAATTCTACACACACACACACACATATATACATACATACACACACACACAGTGATGCTGATAGCCTTTTGATTTAGTGCGTCCTGGGAAGCCTATATTTGCTTTGAATGAGTCCCCAAGAAAATTGATACATCCCAACTAAAGCTGTCTAACTCCTACCTTGTAACCTATCCTGTGTAATTCATTTCTAAGAAACTATTGAAATGCATTTACATTTAGCTTGAAATGTTGAGGGAAGAAAAAAGAAAAACACTGGGACGATATGATTTTACTGCGTCCTTTTAGATTTTTGTGCATCAGGGATGCAGGACAAATACCTATCAGCATCTGTATGTGTGTGTGTATTATATATATATATATATGTATGTATGTATGTATGTGTGTGTGTGTGTGTGTAGTGGTGTAATGCTTAGTCATAGGAAATGGACTCGTCAATTAAAGAGAGTTCAAATCCTGGATGAGGCTGTTTGCATTCTCCATAGAGCTAATACCCTTTGAAAAATAATACATCTAACTACTCTTCCTGTAGCTATGGGTAAATAGTAGGGCAGACTGGGCTGTTTAACCGTGGCAAGGTAACCAATTCAAACCTGTTACGCTCTACTTAAGAAATTGACCTTGTGTCATATCCTGCTTGTGCTGAGGGGTTGGTATATATATATATATATATATATATATATATATATATATATATATATTATATGAGAAGTAACTGATTGAGTAATGCGACAAAATGTGATAGAAATTATAGGAAAATGTGGATAAAACACAAAACAACTGTTCAAATGATATTTCTCCTCGGTATGTAAAGAAATATAATTTCATCCAGAATTTGAACTAATTGTCTCTGGTTTCATTTCCTATGACGCTAGCATATCAAAACGGAATAGTCCATTATTTGTATCTGAGGTGATAACAGGGTGTGATACACACAGGTACAAGTGTATTATAATGTAAATTATATTTATAAAAGACAAGAAATCCACAAAGAAATATATAAACACATGTTGATTTAGACGAATATCAAATTAAGAGCAGCAGTTTAAATTTAATAAAGCCTTAAATAAAAACTGAAATTTGATTTCCTACTGAAGAAGTTTGGAATTTACAACATCTATCAACACAAAGGATTATAAGTGATTTGTTTATATAACAAACTTATGTGATGACTTAATTAAATTTAATTAACAGGTGACATGGCGGTTTATTCTTTCTCTACTTTGTCAAATCTTTAGAATTTGGGTTAAGCAAAGTTTTAAATTCAATAATGATAAACAACACTTTATTTTTTAGCCGTGAGAGGAATTATCTATCTATACATATATAAAGGGAAGTTGTGTGTATATGTATGTCCGGAGGAAACTCCGAAAATAAAACAGTTAATGACAAAGTAAATATATATACACAATAAATATCACAAAGGCTTGGTTTTTGAGCAAAAATAATAAAGATTTGATATATATATATATATATATATATATATATATATATGAAGAAAAGGAAATGAATTCGACAGTATGTAGTATATTAAGAAAGAATGAAAAAACAAAGGTTTAAATGAGTTAAGTGTTGAGTTTATTGGCCAACGCTGCAGTGTTTCGATCTATTAATTAGATCATCTTCAGGGCATTTGTTGGTATATGGAAGGTAAGAAGAAATTTTTATCACAGAATTACGAAAAAAGCGAGTGGTAGTCCTTGTTTATCGGTCTGTTTAAAATTTGAGGTTTGAAAAAAGGAGACGGTTTGAAATATGACGTCAAATATTCTCTTTTACGGTGTGAGTATGGGACTGTGTAAGTGTATATATATATATATATATATATATATATATATATATATATAATGTTACTGTCTAAGTGTGTATATATATATATAATGTTACAGTATATATAGTGTGTGTGTGTATATATATATATATATATATATATATATATATATATATATAATGTTACAGTGCTGAAAGGTCAAACCAATTCATTGGTCAGAGTCACACATGCACTATATATTAGGCCACCTCATGTGGTCTGATGGTTAGCAAGCTATATTTACAAACTGTTGTCAGTGAGTTTGATTCTCATCGGGTGCCCCATACCTCAGCCCTTGTGCCATATCTAAGCTAACAAATATCTTCCCTACCACCAAGCATTCCAATAAGGGTATCAGTAATTCTTATAATGCAAAATAATCCTAAAATCTACCCTATACTATATTGGAAAAATGAAATTTAATTAAAGATTATTTTGGTAGATGCTTAAAGATACTAATTTATATTAGTATCTTCAGAACTATTTTCTTGCTCAAGTCTCTTTGGTATATCTAAATTGGATCAAATTTGTTTGGTTGCCTTGATTCGACTGAATCAATGTCTCTATCTTTCCTCACCACAAATACTTGCATTTTTCTTCTTGAATTTTGATCAGTGAAATTTTCATTCAAAATGTAGTTTAGAATATCTTATTATAATGGAGATTGTGTGTTTGTATATCTGTAACCGAAACTATACCACTATTCAAGTTAGAATTCCCTTAATCATATACCTCATATTCTCCATGATTTTATTTTTATTTAAACCTAATAAAGTTTTACATTATTAATACTGTTAGCCTTATCATACTAATAACACCCAATTTCCTTTAGATATACAAAAAAAAAACTAGTGGTTTACAGTGTTAGTGGGTTGGCTAATTTGCATATTTTTCTTTAAAAAGGTGATTTTAATAAATATGTGCTTTGTATCATTGATTTCTAATTGTTTGGTTTAAATGAGTATGAGCAAAAATTCCAGGTATACATCTTAAAAGAAATCTATTAGGAGAAATAACTGTAATTGCATGCTTTACTTCCTAATTTAACTGAATAGTTAAATTAGGAAAATTTTAGTAATGAAAAACGGGAGTGATGAAAAATGGAGGAAGAGTTAGTTTCAAAGTTGTTCTATTTTTCGATTATACCCCCTATTTTAAACTGCATTCTTATTTATTAGTAGCCTTTATAATTTAATATATTCATACATTAAAATTTAGATACTTGCAGCCGGAGGGTGCATATTCTTGCTAGTTTACAAAATATAGAAACTTGTAACCAATTAAAAAAGAAAGAAAGAAAGAAAGAAAGAAGTTATAGATCTTTTCCAGAGGATATACAATGACATGTATCAAGTCAGTGAACCCTTACTAGAAAGTAGGTATCCAAATGTGTTAAGTAACATTTGTTATCACACACACTAATATGCATTATAATGTTACTGGCAGGTTAAATACAATACACTGAGCACAAAAAAAAACAATGCTCATATAGAATTACTGTAGTAGTTTATATTAAAGGTAGGCTTTGTATTTTTTAAACATTTAATTAAATCTTACTTTGACTGAGATTGATTTTGGTTTGGTTTGTTTGTTTTATGGCATATCAACCTCAGTGGGTCATTTAATGCTGATAAAGTTTTGAAATAAAATCATTCTTAATGGATACTCAATCTTTTTTTTTATAAACACATTTTTCTATTTAACCCATAGATGAGACCCTAACAGGTACTAATACTCCGGGATCAGGGAGCAATGGTGATGAAGGAGTGCTCCATCTTCCCCAGACCTCCAGAACTGGAACCTCACCATCAGAGTTTACCCAGGACATGCAGACCCTCAGCCACCGCCTTCTAGCATCCATATGATAAAAAGGGCTTGGGGCTTGCCATAAGGGCAATAGGGTTGGGGCAATCATATAGATGCTAGGGTTTAACATAACCAGCCGATTGATCAGAGGGGGCCCTCTCTGAGTGCCCGTCTAACCCAAGAAAGAGCCAAAGTGGAGTATTGCAAGTTATGGACTGCTCAACCACCAGGGTTCTATCCTTAAGCATCACAGGTCGCCACCCACGGCCAATAGGTGGCCCTATTGGGGGAGTCTTACCCTTCTTCAGAGGTGCAGTCGGTGCATTCTAACGCCCCAGCCGACAGGGTGGGACTGAAATTGAGATTTTGGGACCATCTTCATTAGTGAGATAGTAGAGTTAATTTCAGTGAAGAAGTCCTCAGATTTCTCAAACTGAAACAAAATTCTGTCTTTTCTAAATTCATGGTTCCAAGTCCGTTATCCGCCATTTATAGATTAGATAATACTAATATCATTTGGTTTTGGAATAATGTCATTACTACTGATCAGTAATTTCCACAGACTAAGATAGTTATTTGTTTCTAATGTTGTTTCTCCTGTTAACAAAATTATGATAGCCAGTCGTAAGCAATTTTATTCAAATGAAGATATCAACTTTAGAGGCTTCATTTGTTGATTTACTTGTTTAGAGGGTAAAAAATCCAATTTAGTTATCAGCTTTAATAATGAAACAATTCATAATTCAGTTTAAACTTCATGCATTTAATACAATTACTTATCAAGTATTTTCAACATAAAATAACTGTATTATCTGTCAGCTTCTTTTGTGTATTTGTCTCTCAGTTTCAAAATAACAAATGTTAAATATCTTAAATTAGAAAAATCAATATTCTAGTAGAATTGGTTTTATTATTTAGAATGTTATGGCTTAGAAGTCAAGGTTTTAAAACTACTCTATTGTGCAACTTATTTATATTCTGATGCATATATATACTAGCAAATATATGCACCCTCTGTAGGGTGCAAGTATTTTAGTTAAATTTCATAATAACATATCATGTTAAATCAGAAAGGCTAATGAAACTGAATAAGAATGTAGATAAAAAGATTTTGAACAGAGGGGGCATGATTGAAAAATAGAACAACTTTAAAACTAACTCTTCAATCATTTTCCGTTACTCCCGTCTTTCATTGGTAAATTTTCCTAATTAAACTGTTTAGTTAAAATAGGAAGTAAAGATAAATATTAGTTATTTCTTCTTGTTAAGGAATTTCTTTTAAGATTTATTGAAGAGATTTTTGCTCATATTCAATAAGATAAAACCAAACAATTAGAAATCAATAATACTAAGCAGATATTTATTAAAATCAAAATTTTAATATCAATATGCAAATTAGCCTTCCCATTCATACTGTAAACCTCTATTTTATTGTATATATAAATACAATTGCTCAACAGTGTAAGTAATGTAAAACAATTTTATTAATAATTGAGGTTTAAATAAAAATAAAATCATGGAGAATATGATGTAAATAACTAAAGGAATTGTGACTTGTATAGTAATATAGTTTCGGTTACAGACAGACAAACCCACAATCTCCATTATAATAAGATATATATATATATATTACGATGCACCTTTCAGACACTAGCTCAGGTTTTGAGGCAAGAGGCCAGGACGGAACTCCGCAAAGATTACAATTATTTGTATTATTCAGACTGTAATATCGGAGTGGTATATATTTGATTGATACTATTTTCTGTATAAATAAAAAGACTAAAGACAGAGTTTATTTTTTTAAAGCCATACGTAATTAAAAACAACCTTAATCCCCTAAAACCATAACCCAATTCGCAAAATGTTAATTCATAGACTGTAGTTAAACTGTCATTGGGTACCAGCAAAAAATTTTCCGTTTTAATTTTCCAACCTAAGTCAGAAGTCAGCCCTACATTCTATGAATTAACATTTTGCGAATTGGGTTACGGATGCACCTTTCAGACACTAGCTCAATAGCCCAACATTTAAAAACACACTCTTGTCCAAATACTCAATGATAACACTACCATTTTAGAAAAACAAACATGTAAACAAAGACTAAAGATTTTAGAAGCATTGCATATTAGATATAAAAATCCAAAACTAAACAAAATAAACTTCGATAATAGCACTAATGTTCTAAAATGCCTGTAATTACATTAACAATTTATACAATAATAATAATAGTGGAAACAATGATAACAATAATTTGAAAGTTTGGAAATCAGAGGAAGAATTGAAACCATTCAGAACACTGCACTGCTGCAATCTGCCAGAATACTCAGAAGAGTCCTGAAGACCTGAGGAGACTTGCTGTCACTCAGACTCCAGTGAAAGACCATCAGCTAACACTGATGTGAAAACTCAAAAGGAGTAAATAATACTAATAATAATAATAACAACAACAATAATTAGAATAAATAAAATCTATCTATCTATCTATATATATATATATGACTAGGGGGAGTGGGTGAAGCCTGCTTAAGGGCCCCTGAAGGGAGGTTTCATATACTTTATATGAATACTACTTTATGAAAATTGACAAATAATAATGTTGGCAAAGGTTAAATCCAACACTAATCCTACATATTCATTCATTTTCCCTGAGGTTAGTTATCTTTTTCCATTTGTTTAAATACTAAATAGAAAATTGGTATTAGTAAGGAGGAATTTTCAATTTTTGTCCCCTTTTTTGTGCCGTTTCTCTGTCTAATAATCAATATTGTCCGTGAAATCAATACACACTCTTTTGTTTTTCGATACCAATATGAATTCCAATAATACTAAAAGTTATTTTGGTTAACTAAGCAGCTACCTACACAGTCAATATTATTGATCTAATGTTACTGAACCACAAGGTGAATAGTGAAATACTGATATCCGTGAATGGACTAAATACAATCAATACTATTGATGCAATTCTATTGAGTGAAAACTATTGTACAATAAAAATACCTCTAAATCAATTTTGACAACAGTATCTATTAAGATCTTAAAAAACAGAAATTTCCATGTAACCCTGAAGCAGCAAGGAATGACAACTGTTAGGCTCATTCAGCAAGAATTACTTAGAATATTTGAATTGGGGGGCTTTAAGGAAGTCTAGAAAGGAACAACTCATTGTGTCCGGATTATGCATTGGTCATACAAGACTAATGCACTCCTATATACTCAAACAAGAACAACAACCACAATGTGGAACATGTCAAACACCATTGACAGTTATACACTTATTCATGGAATGTCTGTATATTTGTACAATGACCAACAGAGTAAATGTCCTTTTATAAAGGAAAATTGGTGGAGACCAACCAAAACTAAAGTTCAATAAAATCCACAACCTATTTTTTTGCAAGAGGAAATTAAAACTTTTTACTCCTCATTTTCCATAAGAAAAGCTAAATAAAAATATAATTACGAGATAAATCAATGATATATTAAAAAATTGATTAAAAAAAAAAGGATGAAAAGATAATAAAAAATATAAACAATGATAATAGTAAAAATAAAAAAAAATTTAAAACAAGAATATATAGAATATAAAAGGTAATAAAATAACTATACAGAAAAATAATTTTTTTCAATCTATAAATAGATAAGAGATTTATTTTTAACTTTTGAAATCCCAAGTAATGCTGGGTTGCTCTGCTAGTGTGTATATATATATATATATATATATATATATATATAAAACTTTAAAATAAGTACAATGACCATTTGTTGAAAAACAAAAAAAACTGTCTGTTAAAAAAAAATTGGTGCACATATTGTAGCACAAAATTGGAAAAAAAATCAGAGCCAATATAAATATAATATTATCAAAAAGAAAATCACCCAATGAACAAATTTAAGTTTCATCAATTAAGTTATTTTCTTTTTAATATATTCTTATTATATTGGTATCCACTCTTCTCTACTATCTACTCATAACAGGAGGGAGAATAGTTGGATACAGACTATATATACATATATATTGTCATCAACAGACATGTGTTTCAACTTCTCAAGTCTCTTCAGTGTGGCTAGACATTCTGTGAACTAGCTACAGACGGGATAGAACTCTGATCGATTCGGAATCAGTCGGACAGCTTAACTGCTCGGCTATCGTCACCCACAGGATGTGAAGGGGATTTTAACTGTTTTAATACACACATCTGTATGTATGTAAAGGCTGCCATAGAGTGCTCCATCTCTTTTTATATTATATATATATATATATATATATATATACACACATACACATATGTGCATGCATAAATAGTGAGTTGTTCCAGCTGATGAGTATATATATATATATATATATATATATATATATAAAAACACATTTTGAGGCGTAATATCTGTTAACAACTCTTTTTAAACAAATATTGCAATGGTGTTAAAAGCTATTAGGAACTAAAGCCTTAATAAATAACCAACGTATTATGAAATAAAAAATTGGGAAATATTCAAAAATGTAAACATAATTATAAGTAAACTCTTGTTTGTTGAACGAATCTTGTAACAAATTTATGTTAATATAGAAATATCCCATCTATTTTTATCTATAGACATCTAAGTACAGATATTCAGAATTTAAAAGTTTAGTTTCTTAGAATTTCTTGCCTATAGACATTTATTCAACCTAAACAGTAGCTCAAGGCAGAAAAACCTGTGACTGGCTGTAAATATAACAGAATCTAAGTGCTTACAGGTAAACTATAAATGCTTTTATGTTAAAATGTATTAATTACTTTTTCATTCAAAGCAGAATCATGATCTCTTTGTGTGTGTGTGTGTGTGTGTGTGTGTGTATATATATATGTGTGTGTGTGTGTGTGTGTGTGTGTGTAAGTTGAAAATGGAAGCAAATCCGACGGTATGTTGAAAGGAAAAATAAAGGAAAGAAAATATTGAATGGATAAAATTTTATCAATTCAGCCTTTTCTTTCCTTTATTTTTCCTTTCAACATTTATATATATATATATATATATATGATTACTTTTAATACGTTTGAGAGTAACAGAATAGTATTAGAAATCAGTAACAGAAAATTATTTATTAAACCCAGTTTTGTTAAAATCATTATGCAGATTATTCCCACCATATACTATCTAAATCTTTATTTCTTAGAGATACATAACACATATTTCAGGATTTTAAATGCATTAATAATATAGACTGTTTTGCGGCAAATCTAACACATCTAGACATTAATAAAGACTTAATAAATAAGATGCTAATTAAGATTAAATACTGACTATTTCATAATCGTTGAGAATATAACTTAAATAACTAAGGAAATCGTGATGTCAGTGTTGACAGTTTTGGTTATAGACAGACAGTTACATAATCTCCATTATAGTATATATAAAAGAGATGATAATTGTCTGTAATAAGTATAACATATATAATATATATATATATATCTTTGAAAAGAAAGAAAAACTCAACACCGTTATTCCATAATAAATATATTTTGACCAAAATTGGGACCTTTATAAATCTAAGTTGATTTAATATAGCTCCCCAAAATTTTGTCTCATCAGACGGTAGATCAAGTAATTATCTTGATCTACCATCTGATGAGACAAAATTTTTGAGGAGCTATATTAAATCAACTTAGATTTATAAAGGTCCCAATTTTGGTCGAAATATATTTATTATGGAATAACGGTGTTGAGTTTTTCCTTCCTTTCAAAGATAAATATTGCCCTATATATAATCTAAAAAGTTTATTGTACATTGAGCACTTTTTAGTGATTTAAAGATTCACTGTAGTTATACATACTGGATCATACAATAATAATACAGTGTGTCTTAAAAATCACATATAGAATCATCCCTTACTACCAAGTTTTGGATACCTCTCATAATATATATATATATATATATATATTATTAGTTTGAAAGTGTTTATCTAAGATCTTTGGAGTTAGATTCTCAGAAAACTTGAGTGTGAAATATCTAATTTAAGATGGAATCTTCAGCATGCACATTAATGAAACCTCTGTGCTTTCAAGCTTGTATAACTGGCATTTGAAAATGACACAGGTGATTTTGTAAAAAACTTGAGCATATGGTGAATTTTAATTGCATGTTGATGAATCTCAGTACTTAAGCATTATTTTGGACACACATACAAACTAAATCTTATGATGGAGATTCGGTGCCTGTCTGTCTGTAACTACATTACAATACCCTCAGGGATTATCAATGTAAGTTTATCAATGAGTATTTAATTTATAGTCAAATTTATTAATACATATTTATTAACAAGGTCTCTATGAAAATCTGAATTAGATTTGCCTCAAAACAGTCCATGTTATTAGTGTGTTTAAAATCCAGCAATGTTTTATATATCACTAAGAATATATATTATATAAACTAAGGTTTATATAATATGTATGGTGTGGTTAATTTGCATACTGGTTTTAACAAAACTAAGCTTAATAAATAATTACTTGGTGTTATTGATCCCAAATATTATTTTATAATGTATTAAAATAAATCCTATGAATGATTTTGTATAGAAACCAATTAGAATACAATTAAAATAAGTGTAATCATTTTATATGTGTTCTTATTTAATTTTGTTAGTCTTTCTAATTTAATATATTTCATTACATTAAAACTTAAATGCTTATGGCTGGAGGGTGCATATTCTTACTAGTATATGTAAATTCTATATAACCAAATAATCATGGAATTCATCTAACTTCGATGAGCTCAATACAACTCTGCCAAAAGTAATACCAATTTTTGTTCGTTATGAAGTGGGTTGATATATTTTTATAAGTTTGGTTTCGTTTGGTTTGTTTTACGGCATATCAACCTCAGTGGGTCATCTAATGCCGATAAAGTTTTGAAATAAATCAATTTTTAATGGATACTCAACGTTTTTTTTATTAACACATTTTTCTATTTAACCCATAGATGGGACCCTAACAGGTACTACCACTCCGAGTCAGAGTGGACCAGGGAGCAATGGTGATGAAGGGGTGCTCCACATTCCCCAAACCTCCAAAACTGGAACCTCACCATCAGATAGAGTTTAACGTCATTCCCAGGACATGTAAACCCTCAGCCATCACCTTCTAGCACCCATATGATAAAAAGGGTTGGGGCTTGCCATAAGGGCAATAAGGTTGGAACAATCATATAGGTGCTAGGGCTTGACATGACCAGCTAATTGATCGAGGGGGCCTCTCTGACCGCCCGTCTAGCCCAAGAAAGGGCCAAAGTGGAGTATTGCAAGTCATGGACTGCTCAACCACCTGGGTTCTATCCTTAAACATCACAAGTCGCCACCCACAGCCAACAGGTGGCCCCATTGGGGGAGTCTTACCCCTCTGCAGAGGTGCAGTCGGTGCATTCTAACGCCCCAGATGACAGGGCGGATTTTTATAAGAATTGTTTTGAATTAACTTTTGATCAACAAGCTATATTATTACCTATCTTGTCTGTTTTTTTTTTGTTTTTTTTTGTTTTTTTTGTAGATGTTTTTGAATTGTTTGATCCTGACCATTGACCTTTGAGGTTAATCTCTCCAGCATCTTGTAAGGCACACTGTTGACCCATTGTTGGGTTAATTTATCTGGCTTTATATCCACTAGGCTGCTTCCCATGGTTTCCAATGCTAATACCCACCTCGCCCTGAATCTGATATATGATGATGACCTATTTTGTCTACATCAAGGACTTTGTAGTTGGATGTTTGTAAAACCTATGATTGATAATGTCTACATCAAAAACTTAGTAGATGAACAGTTTTAAAACCTATTACTTGTCTACACCAAAGTTAGAACAGCCTTAAAAGGATGAATTCACTGACGTTTTTTGGTTACTTACAGAAATTAATCTAATGGTGGCCCACAATGGTTGATAATGTTATTAAACAAAATAACCAACCAACTAACATAAAAATCATTTCTAATCAATCATTTAATACACAGGAAGTTAATGAAAATCATTTTCCATCAATTTATTAATACACAGGAAGTTAATGAAAATCATTTCTATCAATTTATTAATACACAACTAATACACAGGAAGTTAATGAAAATCATTTCTATCAATTTATTAATACACAGGAAGTTAATGAAAATCATTTCTATCAATTTATTAATACACAGGAAGTTAATGAAAATCATTTCTATCAATTTATTAAAAAAATTTCAAATTATTTATAATTATAATATAATGTAAATATAATAGAAATTTCAAAACCACTGGTTCACCAATTAAAAGAAAGCCACCATGAAGAATTAAAGAATGCTATTGACCAAAAAGTGGCAGAAATAATACCAGACATGGTCTTTTTGGACAGTCCAAGCCATGATAATAATTGATAGTATTAGGGTAAAAAAAAATGATAAGACATTAGATAGATGGAGCTATCATTACCACTTGCCTCATTTCACTTGCACCACACAGGTAACGGTTTCAAATGTGGGAAGTATTTCTGTCACACCCTGTAGTAGTGGAATGTTTAAACATCAAACTCTCAATAGTGATTTTCATTATAAAACAAAGCCTTACAAAAGAAAAGCCTGAAACTATTGTTTATAACACTAATAGCAAAATTATCTGATTTAGAAAATAAAAATGAAAAAAAAAAAAAATTGCTATAACCTGATTGTTTCCATAATGCATGTTTGTTTAAACAAAGCAAATTTTATTAGTCTTTTCTAAGATATTTTCATAATTTATTTATAATTATGAATTTAAAAAAAATCTGGAATTCATATCTGCAGTGGAAATTATTCTACAAAAACAAAATGTACAAATACTTAACTGAATTACTATTTTTAACAATGTGCATGAGATTTTTCTAACTATTTTATTTGATTACAGAGACACACACACACATATCTATCTATATCTATATATATAATATATATATATATATATACACCCACCCACTCACACAACCTGTCTGTATTGATATATAGATATACATTTTTACAGGACAATATATTCAAGTATATTATATGATATAAATACACATTTGCTCTCTTCTCTTTCTTTATATATATATATATATATATATATATATATATAAAATGATCATTCAGAAAACCGAGAGAGAAAGAAATAAGATATAATCTTGGCTTGGAGAAAAATAAAGGATGATACATTAAAATTAAAAAAGTAAAAACATCAAAATTTCTTTAAGGCAACTGACAATTTTACTGACATGTCCAATTGTTTTTTTGTTTTTTTAAATGGAAAATTATTGAAACCGCCATTTTGAATCTTTCTCTCTCTCTCTCTGATCTGGTTGTATGTCAACAGTATTCAGTCAAATAAATCCATTGTATTCTATTTCAAAATGCCACAATTGTGACATTGTCAAGGAAACAAAAGAAAATCTTTTAAAAAATTCTTTATTATTTTTATTCAGTTAATTAAAAGCAGGAAAATATTTCTATCCTCTCACAGCTTCCATAAATTGATTTGAGCGTTAATAGTCTTTAAAGAGTTTCCTAAATTCATATAGAAAATCAAGGGTTAACCTAGATGATGGAGCTATAATATTAAAGGTTGGTTGGTTGGATTTTATGGCATGTCAACCCTTGTTGGGTTATTTCATGCTGAAGAGGCTTTGTTTTACTCATTCTTGATAGGTACTCAATTGTTCTTTTTTAAACTCATTTTTTAAAAACACATTTTCTTTAAACTTATTTTTTTATCTATCTAACCCATAGATGGCCCCATAACAGGTACAACCACTCCAGGTCAGAGTGGACCTGGGAGTAATGGTGATGAAGGTGTACTCCACATTTCCCAGAGCTCCAGAACTGGAACTTCACCATCAGATTGTTTAACGTCATAATATTAAAGATAAGAGATAAAAGGTTTGACTAAGAGTGGTAATACCTGTTAGAGTCCCATCTATAGGACAAATAGATCTCTTTTGAAATTCATGTATATTTGATAGTGTAGAAGTTATCCCCCAGATATCATGGAAACAATACAATACTCACCGTCGCAGTGGGTTATTCCATTATGAACTCTGGCAAGTTCACTTCCTGGGTTTTGATTGGCTGATGGTTTTCAGGGTGAGTAAAGATATGGATAAGTACCCACACTTCAGCCATCACTATGCCAGCAGCATGCAAGGACTGTATTTAAGTTACAGCTTGCATGTTGTTCTTGTCTGCTAACTAGACGGTAGTTAGAATCCCACTGTGACGGTGAGTATTGTATTGTTTCTATGATATCTGGGGGATAACTTCTACAGATAGGACCATGTGCAACAAAACAAGAAACAACTACACAAAACATGCAATGAACACTATTCCCTAACCTCTAGGCATAAAATAACCCTTGATGACTTGACATGCCATTAAAATCAATAAATTCAATTTGTAACAATGCTCTCCCATCCATCAGCATTTGGAAGGAAATCAAGACCTCCTAGCTGTTATACCACTTCTCTAATCATAATGCTAAACATACGTGCTAAACCCATGTGCAGAATTATTCTCCTTAGGCCTGAAGATGTAGTAATAACAATAACAGTAAAGATAAGGATGCTGGTGAACAGTGGTGAGGTAAGAGTTTCAAGATGATAAAAAGATACATAAAAATAAAACTTCTGGAGGGAAAACAAAACCTTCATAGAAATTAAAGAAATAAGAATACACATAGATGAGGCATATGGGCAGAATAATCAGAGAGAGAGAAAGAGAAAGAGAGAAGAGAAAGAGAGAGAAGAGAGAGAGAGAGAAGAGAGAGAGAGAGAGAGAGAAGAGAGAGAGAGAGAAGAGAGAGAGAGAAAGAGAGAAGAGAGAGAGAGAGAGAGAGAGAGAGAGAAAGAGAGAAGAGAGAGAGAGAGAGAGAGAGAGAGAGAGAGAGAGAGAGAAAGAGAAAGAGAGAGAGAGAGAATTAGATTGTATAGGGTTTTGATTTGCCAATGATTAAAAAATAAAGAGGATAGAGAAAATGCTTTTGGTGATGAGAGAGAGAGAGAGAGAAAAAGAAAAAGAGAGAAAAGAGAGAGAGAGAGAAAGAGAGGATTAGATTGTACAGGGTTTTGATTTGCCAATGATTAAAAAATAAAGTGGATAGAGAAAATGCTTTTGGTGATAGCTGATTGCTTTCTTGGTTGTTAACTTGGCTTACAATAAGTTTAAAAAATTTTTTTTCTCCTTTTCAACAAACCAATTATCATATCCAAAGTAAATTTCAATCAACATTAATTTATTTCAATTAATTACTCATCAGCTATTATTATGGAAATATTGCATAGAAATAACAATACCCAGAAGCAATTAGTCTAGCAGATTTTAATGATCGATCACTTCAAATCACGGAGGTATACTTCAATAGGCTAAATATTTCTTTCTTTTTTCTTTTTGCTCTTGTAGGAAAATAAACCCCAAGTACAGCCCTAGTCACCATTACTGGTACCCTTGTATCTTTTTGCTGTATTGTACCATATAAGTGGTTCCTAGGTGAATGCTCTACTAGTAGATTATGAGTTATCTCCCTTGGACTGTTTCAGTAGAAGGAACTCTTTGGCAAAAGAGGAAGAAAGTTAATTGGCAACAGACTATATATACAATGATTGTTCACCATGAGAGTGACTGCCATTCAACTGCCTTTTGACTTAAGACTGAGCTAAACTGGTCCTTAAGGAAACTAATCTAAGCTTAGTAAACGATTGTTTGTAGATGAAAAATCTTATGGGACACCAAGAAAAGAGATCATTATATGAAGAGATATTGCAGCAAACAGTGACATACTAAATTTAATCACTGACCAGATCTGTAAAAGCAAGAAATTAACATAACTATATACTCATTAATCAAATCAAGTAATTATCAAATAAATATCTTTTGAATGTTGATAAATGCAACATTCACAAGATAAGGAATATAGAGTAGATATGTCAAATTACTGTGCTCAAAAAAAAAAAAAAAAAAAAAAAAAAAAAAAGATAAGGATAATAACCTTTTTCTAATTCACCAAATATGCATCTGTCCTGACATTTTTAATCTGATTTTAACCAAACTTTTAGAAATCGCTGGAGTCAGTTCTGAAATGGTTTGGTGCCTTTGTTTAATGGCATATCAACCTTTGTGGATTATTTAATTCCGAAGGAGGATGTTTGAGTTGAGGCTTGATGATTAGTATATTCTGCGTTATTCGAACCATTGTCCTCATCTTCATTGTTATCTGTACAATGTTTTGGCTGATGTGCCCTCCGGCCTTTTTCAGGTATTTCTTCTTGGACTTGGGAACAAAAAGAAGGTTCCTGAGTCTGACAAGAAATACCTGAAATAGGCCGGAGGGCACATCGGCCGAAATGTACAGATAAAAATGAAGATAAGGACAATAGTCCGAATAACGCAGATAATTCCAAAGGAGGAGTTTCATACATTTTCCAAGGTTATTAGGAAAAAGTGAATGTAATAGTGTGACTGGAGTTCAAACTCTCTAACTACAATGTCATAGTACAGGATGTTAACCACTATGCCATTGGGACTCCTCACAACGTCTGAAAAGGTTTTAAACTGTACTAGATCTGGTTCAGATTGTGTGTGTGTGTTTTTTGGGGTGTGTGTGTGTCTTTTTTTTGTTTTTTAAGGTGGATATGTATTTCACCCTTTATGTCTTACTGTCCATTATGCAGCATCAGTAATCCACTCATTTGGTAATCATTACTTAGAGAGACTAATAGCTCACTTCCCATGCACTAGGATTCTAGGTGTAACAGTTAGCTGACCTAAAAACAGGTCCAGAAACCCAATTGAAAGGTTAATTTAGGTCAATACAACCCAACCATATCTTGGAAATAATAACATTAAATATACGTTTTAAATATATATTAATTTCTAGGGTTTTTCTTGTCTAATTTCTTTTAGATTAGGCTTGATAAGTTGTATTCAGATTTTTCAGACTACTGTCCTGGTCTTTATTGTTATATACACCTGAAGAAAACCTGAGGACACATTGGCTGAAACATTGTGTATATAACAATAAGGATGAGGATAACAGCCTAAAAAATATAAATAATACAAATTTTACAAGAGTATCTGAAATCTCCAAATGAACCTGAGCAATCTTCTGAAAGCCACACTTGGTGTATACAAGGCAGTAACCCATAGTAAATGAATAATAAAAATAAATAAAACACCTTTTAAATACAAATAATAATCTTAAACTTAAAAAAAAGACTACATGTTTGGAATATTTTGTTATATAAGACTACATGTTTGGAATATTTTGTTATTTAAGCACGCCTTCTATAAATAAATAAAACACCTTTTAAATACAAATAATCATTTTAAACTTAGAAAAAAAAAGACTACATGTTGGAATATTTTGTTATATAAGGTGTGCTGAAGTTCACCATTTAAACTTATAGACTCTGCGTGGGTGTGTGGATTAAAGCCAGCCAATCAACATGCTCAAATATGTGGTTAGTTAACTATTTAATTGCCAATCTTGAAAGCTTTTCATTTGCATGTATTTGACACGGATAAACGGATCTGCAACCAAGGACTCTGCTCAACCAGAGGAATCTACCTCACACTGAGGAGCACTGAGGAACAACCAAGGACTCTACCTAACACTACGGAACAAGCAAGGATTCTTCACTAAATAACACAAGAGATTTCCACTATAAAGTGCTCTCACCTTTAGCCTAAAATGGCAACAAAAATCATAACATTACATATTTTTCAATAATGACCACCTTATGCAATATGGGTAAATACTGCTAGTTTTCATTAAATACAGAGTAAGTCTCATAAGAATATAGACAAATGTCTCACATGCTATCTCCTATTTAGAAAAAGGATATAACACATTTTAAAATTGATTATCAAAATATTCAAGATTATATATATAAAGTTTTAGCTGCCGCACAAAAGAGAGCCAAAAGGAAGGAGAGACAACAACTCCAGCAAGCATCACTGTTTGTTTACAGTCACTGCACCAGAGATTTCCATTCAAAAATTGGTCTGTTCAGCCACTCAAGCAGTTGCAGAAGATTAAAAAAAAAAAAAAAAGTGGACACTACGCCACCGTATTTAATAGATGGACGGATGGCAACAAAACAAAACAAAAAAATTCTACAAGTTATTTAAGCTAATATTCTCATTTTTGTTTTTTTTTATGACAAAAAATGTTATTTTTTTTCCATTTTCAGAATGGTTCCATATCAAAGTGACAAAATTTGTTTGTGTCTACATGAACCTTTATCAGCCAAATTTATAAAAGAGTGACCCCCCCCCAAAAAATAAATAAATAAACAAGCAAATAGAATATACCACTAGAAAAGGCCAAAGAGAATATTGGATGGAGAAAAGAAAAATAACAAATGAAAATATAAATCCTCATAAGTCATGAAATACAGTCAATGATTGATCATAAAATTTCAAAGAGAACAAATACAGATAATACAGTGGAATTTTTGACAAAGAAAATTCCCAACAGTAAAATTGGCCCTGCTTATCTTTGGTCACAACAGTCTGTGTTTGTAAGAAAGCATAACTTGAAGCAGCTTCTTTTTGCTTGGTTGGGGAAACCATTTCAGAATTGAGGTAGCAAAAACTGACAGACCAATGCCAACTGAGTGACAGAAGATTAAGATGTATATCAACAAGGAAGGAAGTCAAAGAGAAAAGAAATAAAACAACTTAAAGATAAAAGTGAAAGTGAAAGTAAAAGTACGGTGGATGGAAAGAAAAGATTAAAAAAAAAAAGAATGTTGGAGGCAAAAAAAAAAAGTATGAATATAAAGAGGGAAAATAACAAAAATGCAAAAGTGCCAGAAAGACGTATCCATCATGATTTCTCACCTTATATTCTGAAAACCAATAATGTGGTTACTCCGAAACATTTCCCAAGAGGCTATTATTTATAAGTTCTTATTTTTAGACAAGTAAACTTCATATTTCTGTTGTTGTAATGATAGAATCTTTGTCATTTTGCTAATTTCTCACTGTATCTGTTGTTACACTGACTTATAATTAAGTAAAAACAATCAGCCTGTATATATTGAAATTTACACACATACAATGTTCCTATGAATTGTGTGTGAGTATGTATAAACTGGAATATTTCTTTTTGATGGTTTTCAAGTGTACACATACTAGCCGTTTTCTTATATTGGGGTTTATGGACATAGTTAAAAGTGTTTGGGCACAAAATATAGGGCACCTCTACCATCTGGACCCCAATATAAGAAAAATAACAAAAATGCTTGAACATATACACTTAAAGACCATCAAAAATAATATTCAGCATTTTTTTAACAAAACCAGCTTAAATAATAACTTGCTTCTCTCCCTCCCCCCTATATGTGTGTGTGTAAAGAGATGGAAGTGAATCCAACGGTATGTAGCATAGTAAGAAATTTGAAAAAACACAGGTTTAAATAAAATGAGTGGTAAGTTTATTAGCCGATGCTGCAGTGTTTCGATCTGTTAAGTAGATCTTCTTCAGGACATTTGTTGATATAAGAAAAAGTTTTTAAAAATTTATCACAGAATAACGAGAAAAATTGCGATATTCCTTGTTTATCAATCTGTTCAAAATTTGAAGAAGGAACACTGGAAAGGTAGACGGTTTGAAATATACTATATTTTTGAAGTGAAAATCTATAACATATAAGATATAATGATATATTTACTTTTATTCATAACTTTTTGGTCTCTGTGGTCAAATCAGTAAAGTGATGTCCATATCAAACAGGTTCCTTATGGCTATAGAATGTAAAATGACCAGAGCATTTGAGGAAAAAAGCAACAATAAGAATATGAAATATAAGTAAAAAAAAAAACGTAAATAAAGGTGTTGGGTGGCCTAAAGTTGGTATCAGCCATACAGCAAGGGAGTCTATTCTCTTTTCACTAGCACTAGACCAAGGAGATTGTTTTGGCGCCTGAGATGGAGTGCCACACCTAACATCAGCTCCTCACTTTACTGCACAGATCCCTGTACTACTCATATGCTCTGAGTTGCCGAGGGCAGGTAGTGAACCAGGAATCTTGTGGTTCCTAGTTGGACTCTATGAATTAGTCAAAATTAGTGCTAGACCTAGAAGATTGCTTTTGCGTCTGAGGTGGAACGCCACACCTACCATCAGCTCCTCACTTTACTGCACAGATCTCTGTACTACACATATGCTCTGAGTTGCCAAGGGTAAGTAGTGAACCAGGAATATTGTGGTTCCTAGTCGAACACTGTAAATTAGTCAAAATTCAATTATAAAAACTAGCAGGAATGTGCGCCATCTGAGCATAAGTATTTAAGTTTTAATGTAATGAAATATATTATATTAGAAAGACTAAAAAAATTATTAAAAAGATCACATATTTTAATTGGTTTCTATATAAAATCATTCATAGGATTTATTTTAATATGTTGGAGAATAAAACAATAATACTGGAGATCAATAACACCAAATAATCATTTGTTAAAACCAGTATGCAAATTAACCAAACCATATATTATGTAAATCTTTATTTCTTAGTGATATATAAAACACATTGCAGGATTTTAAATGCACTAATTACATTGGCTGTTTTTAGGCAAATCTAACTTAGGTTTTCATAGAGACATCATTAATAGATAAGATTTATTTTATGTATTAATGATTTTGAATATAAGTTGAATACTCATTGATAAACTTACACAATTCCTGAGGGTATTGTGACTTAAGTAGTAACATAGTTTCATTTATAGACTGACACTGAATCTCCATTATAATAAGATGCTTAACCTAGGAAATTCAGACAGCTTAGTATATGCTTCTTCTGTATGTATTTGTATAAGATTTATTTTATGTATAAATGATTTTGAATATAAGTTGAATACTCATTGATAAACTTACACAATTCCTGAGGGTATTGTGACTTAAATAGTAACATAGTTTCATTTATAGACTGACACTGAATCTCCATTATAATAAGATGCTTTATCTATGAAATTCAGACAGCTTAGTATATGCTTCTTCTGTATGTATTTGTATATGCAACAAAAGAAAAGGAAAAAAAAAAAAAATGGTAACCATAAAATCAACCTTGGCGTCTTATTTTTCTTTTGGCTGTGAAAAGCAATCAATCGATTTTGACTGATCAATTGTATAGAGAAGAGAAGCAATCAAACAAATTAATGACTTTTTAATTGATCTCTTGATGGCTCTTGGCATTTCAGTACTCTTCTTATGCTGGTGATAAAAAAAATCACTGCCTTTGCACTGAAGGCTGATATCACTGAATTATACACTTAAAACCCGGCAGTGTATTGTGCCAGTTACAAATATTGATATCATTTCTGCCATGTGTAGTTTAGATAAAACTAGAAGTGGCTACCCAACGTTGCCTGGGTAGATGGGGGAGTTTTAAAAAGTTAGTCTCGCAGATCCATTATTACTTATTGCGAGTGAGATCCTCGCTGGTTACCACATAAAAATCCCCACGGAAATATATAACAATATAGTAAGAAATTTCCATTCAATGATTTACAATTTAAAAAAAAAGAAGATATAAATGATGCAATTAATTCAATCAATCAATATCATATCTCAGAGTGAAAAAAAAAACATACAAAAAAAAAAAAAGATAAACAAAATAACATGCAAATGACTTTCCCTTCTGTTACTTTTCAAATTTGAATTTTTAAATATCTTCCTAAATATAACTCAAATCTTCATTATTTTTGCTAAAAAACCAAGCCTTGATGATATTTAATGTGTATATATATTAACTTTGTCGTTAATTGTTTTATTTTGGAAGTTTCCTCCGGACATACACATAAACACAACTGCCCTTTATATATGTATAGACTAGAATCGGCTACCCAGCGTCACCTGGGTAGAGGTGGGGAGTTAAAAAAAGTAGTCACACAGATCCATTATTGTTGAATCATGAGTTGGATCTTTGCAGGATGCCCCATTAAAATCCCTACATATAAAAGACCTTGCATCGATACAGACACTCTGAAAAGAAAAATTAATGTCTCCTATTTAAAATATCAAATGCAAAAAAAAAAATCCATGTTGTTATCATTTAAATTTTATTTTTTAATTATCTTCACAAATATAAATCAAATCTTCATTATTTTTGCTCGAAAAGTAAGATGTGGTGATAGTGAATGTGTCTATATATATATACACTTAGACATTAATTATTTTATTTTCATAGTTTCCTCCGGACATACATACATAGTGATCGTCATGACTCTTTAATCCCGCCAAAGTCCTGCATATCCTTGAACATATCTGGCACACATAACGATTGATGTTGATTCCGTTGACAGGTGTTGTATACTCATCATTGTCCTCATGTTAGGGATCATGCTGGGTCTTAGAGTGTGGCATGGTAGGGACAACAATTGCAATCAAGTAGCTCTCATGTGATTGACCAAGCCCGCCTTTGACAAAGGGCCCAGCCACACTCCTCACAGATCTGTATATCACCAGAATTGGCTAGCAGAGATTCTTGTTTTCGGCATGCTCTCCCGAGTTTTGCTCGGTCCACCCTCACAGCTTCAAACAGTTATGCACCCCCCCCCTGTATATCGCAGCCCTCCATACATACATACATACATACATACACACAAACTGCCCTTTATATATGTATAGATTAAAAAACATAATTGAAACTGAGCTTGGATCAATGGTTGATTTGCATTCTGCAGTGTAAATCAGTGTAAGCAGCACAAGTTCAAATCCTGGACGTGGCTGTTTGCATTTCACATAGTGCTAATACCCTTGGGAAAGGTATGAATTCAACTCTTCTCCTTCCAGCTATGAGTAAATAGTATGGCAAACTGGGCTCTTTAACCTTGGTTAGGCAACCAGTCTAGGAGAAGGAAAACCCAGAATTCAAACCTGTTAAACTCCACTTAAGAAATTGACCTTGTGTCGCATCCTGCTCATGTTGAGATTTTAGGTAAATACATACACTGCATTCTGTAAAGACTTTTGCAACACATTTTGACAGCATTAGTAAAATGATCAGCTTAAACTACTAATATAACAGAAAATTCTATCTTCTCTCTAGGATTTCTTTTTATGCTAGACATGGCTAAGTTTGACAAAATGCTATTTTCATGGAGAATCCATTGAAAAATGCAATTTACAGTGGAACCTCGGTTCTTGAACATAATTCGTTCCAAAATTATGTTCGAGAACCGATTTGTTCAAAAACTGAATTATACTTGGAACTTAATCATATAGGTGTTAGGTTTTGACATGACCAGTCAATTGGATTGACCCTCTCCAATCACATGTCTAGCCCAAGTAAGGGCCAAAGTGGAGTATTTGGATTGACCCTCTCCAATCACATGTCTAGCCCAAGTAAGGGCCAAAGTGGAGTGTTTGGATTGAGCCTCTCCAAATCACATGTTTAGCCTAAGTAAGGTCATGTGACCACTTAGCATCCAGACTGCTCAGCCACCAGGTATCCTTCCGCAGACATTACGGAACTCATTAATAGTACACAAAGATTATCATGTTAATTGCTTTACAACAACAACAACTGTCCTTATTGACCTTTCTTTATCTACATAAAACTCATTTATCTTCATGCATATAGAAAGTACAGGAGATTAAAATGATCTTTTTTATTTATTTTAAAGAAGTTGAGCCTACTGTGAGGCATGTTTGTATTAACAATATCAAATATTTTGTATTATTTGGATTTTTGGACTGTTGTCCAGATCTTTATTGTTCAAACAAATTGCATTAAATAAGACAGAATCCTTATTATTTTCAAGTTTTTTATT
The DNA here is from genome assembly GCA_023376005.1 of Doryteuthis pealeii. NCBI lineage: Eukaryota > Metazoa > Mollusca > Cephalopoda > Myopsida > Loliginidae > Doryteuthis > Doryteuthis pealeii. The sequence continues at coordinate 72,366,937 of CM042157.1, forward strand.
CTTTTTTTTTTCAAGCTTTCTAATGATTCCTTTGATCTTATAATCTTGAAAAGCATTAATCATTTCTTGGAAAGAGCCATTTTTGGCTGACCAAGTACTTTCGGTTTGTATCCTTTATTATTATATACACGTTTCAGCTGATATAACCTCCATATTTTTTCAGGTGTTTCTTGTTGAACTCGAGAACCTTCATGTCATAATCGGGAGTTTTCACAGAACTTCAAACCAACTCCTTAATTAAATTCACTTTGGTAGACTATTCTCATTCTGCTACCCATGACCAGGTACAAGTGTTAAGCTATGTTAAGTATTCTTTTTTATTATCGCTTGAGGTCAGTGTAGAATAATCATAGTAGTTCCAATTACCGTTGAATCGGTAAGACAAGGCAGCAAGTAGCCGTAATTGAATACAAATCTATCTTGCTGCAATACCACTGCAAAATGCCAGGTTAATTATGAAGCCTCATAACATCATAGAAACCAAGCAGCCAATCAGGACTCAGGGAATGGAATCACCCAAATTCAAGAATGGACTATTCTTGATTTCAATAAGTACCAACTGTCTTGCCACTGGTTCAGTTGTGCTTGGCTAGTTGCTGTTGTTCAAACCAACAGTACATTAACTCACTTCAACAGTCAGGATTGAACCTGCAACCTACAAATGATTTTCACATAGAACTGTATTAACTGAACCCATATATCTTTTCCACCATATGCCCATGTTCCAGAATTCAACAGAAACACCTGAAGAAGGCCGGAAGGCACATCAGCTGAAATGTTGTGTATATAACATTAAAGATGTGGACAACAGTCTGAAAAATACCAATGATGCAAATTATCAAGCCTCATCTCAAAATTTCAAACAAATAATATCAAATATGTTGCAGAAATTTCAGATATCAAAATTTGGTGTAATCTTACCCCCTCAACCTTTTACCAAATCCTATCCGCATTTCCATGGGGGCGTATGGTATAAGGGTTACTGTTGTAGGAAATAAACATGGTGAGATGAGTTCAAATCTTGGACAAGGCTGCTTGCATTTCACATAGCACTAATACCTTTGGGAAAGGTATGAATCCAACTATTCTCCATCCAGCTATGGGTAAATAGTAGGGCAGACTGGGCTCTTTAACCTTGGTTAGACAACCAAGTCTAAGAGAAGGAAAAGTCTGAATTCAAACCTGTTAAACTCTGTTTAAGAAATTGACCTAGTGTCACATCCTACTTGTGCGGTGGAGTTGGTAAATATATATACTGGTCACCCATCATGGAGGTGCGTGGTGTAATGGTTAGAGTCATAGGTCCCACTAGACACAATATTTCCATTCCAAAGACGTGTCACATCCTTGAGAAATTTTAAAAGTTATTATAGCAAAAATATATCTTTCATAGCATTCCATGTACGTTTTCTCTTAAATTCTACTTAAATAAAAAAAAGGAGTAATTTAATCATTTTATACACAATTTTATTTACAATTTAATCTTTTTTTTATATACAATGAGGTATTTGAGGGCAGAAGCCGAATCATATAATCTGATGCCAAATACAAGTTCTGAAAAACTTTATCACTTAAGTGTAAGAAATAAACTAAAAGGATTAACTGTTTCCATATCACAGAAACTCTTTAATGTAAATCCAAATAAAGGTTTATCTTAAGCAGAGGTCAGGTTAAAGCAATATCATCAGACTGAATATTTTCTTTAATGATTTCTTAATTTCTGGAAAAACAAAAAAAAATCCCGTTGAAAAATAGTCTTGCAGAATCTAAGTTGCAGTAATTTAAAATTCTTCAATCTGTCTTTTACAAGAATGTATTGCAAAAAGATTACGTCCTCCTGTGGAAGCCAGAACATGGGCATGCCAGTGTGGGCCGACCAGCAAGGACGTAAATTGACCAGCTCTGTGTATACAGGATGCTGCATAGAGGACCTGCCAAGAATGATGGGTGATAGGGATGGATGGAGAGAGATTGTCATGGATATCTATGCTAACAGCGTGACATGATGATGATATCATTATATTATATTATAATTTAAGTATAATTTAAGATTTTTAATGATTCTTAATTTTTTTAAATAAAAAAAATTCCTTTTGAAAAATGGTACTGAAGAATCCAAGTCGCAGAAAATTAAAATTCTTCAATTGGTCTTTTAGAAGAATATATTGCAAAAACATTTTCAATATAATTTATAATAATTATATTATATATCATATTATAGGGCTGGTTTAGCTCAGTTGATAGTGTTTGCCTGGGAACCACAAGGTTCCTGGTTCAATACTGGCCCTCGCCAACTCAGTGTATGAATAACCCAGGGATATGTGCAGTAAAGTGAGGTGCTGATGGTATGCATGGTGCTCCACTTCAGATGCTAAAAAGCAATCTGCTTGATCTAGTGCAATTGAAAAGGGGATAGGCTCCCTTGCTGTCCGGCTGATACCGACTTTAGACAACTCCGATGACTTTAAATTATGATATATAATAAGTAAGTAAACATAATTTAAGATTTTTAATGATTAGAAATTATTTCTGTGAAAAAAAAAAAATTCTTTTGAAAAATAGCCCTGTTGCAGCAATTTAAATTTATCTAGGAATAGATTGAAATTTGAAAAGTATAAACTATTTTAGCACTAAGGAATCTTCTGATGCACTCAAAGATGTACTTAGCCCTGAGTTCTGGCTGGTGGAATTTAACAGCTTTAAGATGTAACACTATGAAATAAAAACTGACACATCATTTTTGCAGCTTTTGCATTTGAAAAATTCCAATTCAGCCTCTGTCTGCTCAAGCATACTGAGAACAGATTCTTATAATAATAATAATAATAACAGTACTAATAATGAGATAGAGGAGGATAAGAAAGACAAATAGTAATGGTAAGAAAATAATAAAAAGGTAACCAAGAAGAAAAGGCTGAGAAGAGGGAAAAAAACGAAAAAAAACTGAAGAGGAGAATTTGATGAAGGTTTCTGGAAGAAGAAAGAAAATGGAATAAAAGTAAGGATAAAAAAACAAAAAAACTAATAAAAAGAGAAAGAAGAAAATAAGTGAAGTGTGAGAAAAATGGGTAAAAGAAGAGTTAATACTTACAGAAAACAAAGGAAGAAGAAGAAAGTGATAAAGTAAAAGAAAAGAGAGAGAAGGAAATGTTGGAAGAGAAAGGAATAAGAAAGAGACAGTTGTGAGAAAAAGGGGAAAAGAAAATGAAGTCAACACTTGCAAAAAATGAATGAAGATAGAGAGAGTGGGTGGGGAGAGAAGTTGGAAAAGTAAGAGGGAAAAGGGAATAAATAAGAAGAAAGAGTGGTAGTTGAGAGAGAGAGAGAGAGAATAGGAAGGAATTGGAGAAGAAAGTAATATACAAAAAGAAAGAGGAGAAAAAAGTAATAAACAAAAAGAAAGAAAGAGAGGCGGTTGTGAGAAAAAGAAAGTGATGAAGAGAGGGAGGGAGAGAGGGAGAAGGAAGAAATTGGAAAAGAAAGAGAAGTAATAAATAAGAAGAAAGAAAGAGACAGTTTGTGAGACAAAGAAAGAGTAGGGTAAAAGAGATAGAAAAAGAAGGAAGAAGTTGGAAAAGAAAGAGGAGAAGAAAATAATTGATAAGAAGAAAGAAAGAGACAGTTTGTGAGAAAAAGAAAGGGATAAGGTAAAAGAGATAGAAAGAGAAGGAAGAAGTTGTAAAAGAAAGAGAGAAGAAAATAATTGATAAGAAGAAAGAAAGAGAGGCAATTTTTGAGGAAAGAAATTAACAAAGAATAGAAAAGAAAAGTGATGTTGAGAATAGAATTAAAAGAGGGAAAATGTTTAGAGAATTGCTAAAAAAAAAAAAAATAAAAGCCAAACCTCCAGCCTCTATTTTATTTTTTATTTGTTTCTTTTCAGCTTCGCATAATGTGCCTAATCTTTTTTCTTTTCCAGCAACCTAGCAACTCCACTGCCCACGATGCAATAACAAGCTGAAGCTTTTTGAGATGACCTCTGCCATTCATTGATATAATAAAGCAATGTTATCTGGTTGAAATAACTGCCCCAGTACATACACACACACAAATTCAATGGTAAATGCAGTAAATGTTTGCAACTCAATCAGCCAGTGGTTTATCTAAATACGTCACAAAGAATCAACATTTTCAAAATTCTAAACTGCAGAGAAAACCGATTCCACTCAAATAATCACAGTAATATATAACAGCAAATAACCATTACGGTTTGTGCGTGTTTTACATTTTATTCTTTTTCCTGACGGTTTTGATTTGATTTTAACCAAAGTTTCAGAAATTGCTCGAGCCGGATCTGAAAAGTTCTGGTGTCTTATTTCATGGCATATCAAACCTTTGTGGGTTATTTGATGCCAAAACCATCCTTATAGAAGATCAGAAAGCAAAGGAAAGTTGGCGGAGTGGCCTATTGTCAGCATCAGCCTGACAGTGAAGGAGTATATCCCCTTTTCACTAGTACTAGACCAGGGAGATTGTTTTTGTGTTATATAATATATCTCTAAGAAAAGATTTACATAGTATATGGTGGGGAATAATTTGCATAATGATCTTGACAAAACTTAGTTAAATAAATAATTATTTGCTGTTACTGATTTCTAATCTCAAATGTATTAAAAGCAATCCTATATATAATTTTATGAATAGATAAAATGGTATGAAAAACACACAATGTTGTTAAAATTAATATATTTTTATATCCTTTTTCATTGCTAATATTAACAATATTTCGATGTATTCAAAATCATCATCAGAGCATAATGATAATTAGGTCCGTTATTTTCTTTTTCTCTCTTGATGAATCCGGATTAAAAACATTTACATCTAAAAACGAACCTAATTATCATTATGTCTTATTATAATGGAGATTGTGTGTTTTTCTGTCTGTAACCGAAACTATATTACTACTCAAGTCACAATTTCCTTAGTTATTGACATCACATTCCCAATGATTTAATTTTTATTTAAACCTCAATTATTAATAAAATTGTAGTACACTATTAATACTGTTAACCATATCTACATATTAACAACATGCAATTATATATATATATATAACAAAATTGCGGTTTATAGTGTGAACGGGAAGGCTAATTTGCATATTGATATTAAAAATGTGATTTTATTAAATATATGCTTAGTATTATTGGTTTCTAACTGTTTGGTTTTATTTTAATGAATATAAGCAAAAATCTCTTCAATGAATCTTAAATGAAATCCATTAACAAGAAAAATAACTGTCATTTTATTCTTTACTTCCTATTTTAACTAAATACTTAAATTAGAAAAAATAACAATGAAAGATGAGAGTGATGGAAAGAGTAAGTTTCAGTTGTTCTATTTTTCTATTATACCCCCCTGTTTCAAATCATTTTATCTGCATTCTTATTTAGTTTCATGAGCCTTTCTAATTTAATACAATATTTTTATTACATGAAAACTTAGATACTTGCACCCGGAGGGTGCATATATTTGCTAGTTCTGATAATGATTTTTAATAAATTGAAATATTGTCAATATCAGCAATGAAAAAGGATATAAAAATATATTCATTTTAGCAACAAAGTGTGTTTTTCATACCCTTTTATCTATTCATATACCGTCGGATTCATTTCCTTACTCTTAACTCATATAATTTATATATATATTTACCAACCACAAGCAGGATGCGACACAAGGACAATTTCTTAATTTAACAGGTTTGAATTCAGAGTTTTCCTTCTCCTAGACCGGTTGCCTAACCAAGGTTAAAGAGCTCAGTCTGCCCTACAATTTACCCATAGCTGGAGGGAGAGTAGGATTCATACCTTTCCCAAGGGTATTAGCGCTAAGTGAAATACAATTACCACGTCCCGGATTTGAACTCAGGGCGACAAGTCCATTTCCCAATGACGTTAACCATTACACCACATGCTTCCTGCATATAATTTTATATAGAAACCATTACATTAAAACTTATATACATGCAGCCAGGAGGCACACATTTTTGCTAGTGTTCATAAATGTCTTATTTCTTGTGTACGAGAATGACTTCATGTTTACTTTATAAAATTGTGTTAATCCCATCATTAAGTACAGGAAGCTCAAATTTAGATAATAATCAGTATTAAATCATAACATTTTTGGTTTGATGCTCTAACCATTGATCTACACATAACCCAAAGTATTGAGAAATGCAGAGATGCTGATAGGTATACGTCCTGCGTGCCTGACACACAAAAATCTAAAAAAAAAAAGAAAAAAAAAAAAAGGAAAATCGTATCCATGCATCTCAGTGTTTTACCTTGCCGTTTAAAGCTAACTATAAATAAGTCATCAGGGTGGCCTAAAATCGGTATCAGCCAATCAGTGAGGGAGTCTATCTCCTTTTCACTAGCGCTAGATGAAGGAGATTTGTTTTTTGCTTCTAAGGTGAAGTGCCACACCTACCATCATCTCCTTACTTTACCACACAGATCCCTGTGCTACTCATACGTTTTTTGTGTTTCTGACACAAAAATCTAAAAAGAACTCGGTAAAATCATATCCACGCATCTCAGTGTTTTACTTTTTCTTCCCTTGCCATTTAAAGCCAACTGTAAATAAGTTGTCGGGGTGGCCTAAAGTCGGTATCAGCCAATCAGCGAGGGAGTCTATCCCCTTTTCACTAGTGCTAGACGAAGAAGATTGTTTTTTTGCATCTAAGGTGAAGTGCCACACCTACCATCAGTTCTTTACTTTACCGCACAGATCCCTGTGCTACTCATACGCTGAGTTGGCGAGGGCTGGTATCAAACTAGGAACCTTGTGGTTTCTAGCCGAACGCTCTACCGATTGAGCTAAACGGCCCTACTAATTGAATAATTTCTTAGAAACAAATTACACAGGATAGGTTACAAGGTAGGAGTTAGATGTATTTAGTTGTTTTCCCAGATCATAAATAAAAACCCTACAATCTATTAAGGAACTTTAGTTGGGACTCATAAATTTTCCTGGGGACTCATTCAAAGCAAATATGTGCGTCCCAGGATGCACTAAATTAAAAAGCTATCAGCATCATTGTGTATATAATAAATAAATAAAAGACAAATAAGATCTGAAACAATTATACGTGTATTGCTATGCATAGTGACTTAACACAGAAACATAAAAGTGAACTCTAGTTTAAAGAGAGACTGGAATTTTCCATTCATCCCACGTAAAAGTCAACTTGAGTTTATCACTTATAACAAATCTAAATTTGTCAGTCAAGTTAGATTATTACCCAAGATGTGAATGTTATGGGAAAGGGGAACTATTGAACATACTATAATTAGAAAACTATGAAGAACTAGTGGTTTTTATGTACACCATATAATATATATATATATATATAGCTCAGTTGGTAGAGCACCTGCCAAGGAATCACAAGGTTCCTGGTTTGATACCGGTCCCCGCCAACTCAGCGCATGAGTAGCACAGATTGGGTTATCTGAACTGTGCAGTTAAGAGGGGAGCTGACAGTAATTATGGGGCCCCCCCCCCCCGCTTCCCCAACCCTCAGCAAAAAAAATTGAAATCTCCCCTGGTTTCCCTAGTTTTGGGGGGGCTACTCATGCGCTGAGTTGGCGGGGACCGGTATCAAACAGGACCTTGTGATCCTTGGCAGAGGTGCTCTACCAACTGAGCTATATATATATATATATATATATGGTTGTACATAAAACCACTAGTTCTCATAGTTTTTCTAATTATAGTATGTTCAATAGTTCCCCTTTCCCATACATTCACATCTTGGGTAAATAATTAACTTGACTGACAAATTTAGATTTGTTATAAGTGATAAACTCAAGTTTGACTTTTACGTGGGATGAATGGAAAATTCCAGTCTCTCTTTACTAGAGTTCACTTTTATGTTTCTGTGTTGTCACTTGCATAGCAATAGACACGTATAATTGTTTCAGATCTTATTTGTCTTTTATTTATTTTATTATATACACAATGATGCTGATAGCTTTTTAATTTAGTGCATCCTGGGACGCACATATTTGGCTTTGAATGAGTCCAGGAAAATTTATGAGTCCCAACTAAGTTCCTTAATAGATGTAGGGGTTTTTTATTTATGATCTGGGGAACAACTAAATACATCTAACTCCTACCCTGTAACCTATCCTGTGTAATTTGTTTCTAAGAAATTAATTCAATTAGTAGGCCGGGTTAGCTCAATCGGTAGAGCGTTCGGCTAGAAACCACAAGGTTCCTAGTTTGATACCAGCGCCTCGCCAACTCAGCGTATGAGTAGCACAGGGATCTGTGCGGTAAAAGTAAAGAACTGATGGTAGGTGTGGCACTTCACCTTAATGCAAAAAAACATCTTCTTCGTCTAGCACTAGTGAAAAGGGGATAGACTCCCTCGCTGATTGGCTGATACCGCTTTTAGGCCACCCCGACAACTTATTTACAGTTGGCTTTAAATGCGAAGGGAAGAAAAAGTAAAACACTGAGATGCGTGGATATGATTTTACCGAGTTCTTTTTAGATTTTTGTGTCAGAAACACAAAAACGTATGAGTAGCACAGGGATCTGTGTGGTAAAGTAAGGAGATGATGGTAGGTGTGGCACTTCACCTTAGAAGCAAAAAAAACAATCTCCTTCATCTAGCGCTAGTGAAAGGAGATAGACTCCTCACTGATTGGCTGATACCGATTTTAGGCCACCCTGATGACTTATTTATAGTTAGCTTTAAACGGCAAGGTAAAACACTGAGATGCATGGATACCGATTTCCTTTTTTTTTTTTTCTTTTTTTTTTTTAGATTTTTGTGTGTCAGGCACGCAGGACGTATACCTATCAGCATCTCTGCATTTCTCAATACTTTGGGTTATGTGTAGATCAATGGTTAGAGCATCAAACCAAAAATGTTATGAATTTAATACTGATTATTATCTAAATTTGAGCTTCCTGTACTTAATGATGGGATTAACACAATTTTATAAAGTAAACATGAAGTCATTCTCGTACACAAGAAATAAGACATTTGATGAACACTAGCAAAATGTGTGCCTCCTGGCTGCATGTATATAAGTTTTAATGTAATGGTTTCTATATAAAATTATATGCAGGAAGCATGTGGTGTAATGGTTAACGTCATTGGGAAATGGACTTGTCGCCCTGAGTTCAAATCCGGGACGTGGTAATTGTATTTCACTTAGCGCTAATACCCTTGGGAAAAGGTATGAATCCTACTCTCCCTCCAGCTATGGGTAAATTGTAGGCAGACTGAGCTCTTTTAACCTTGGTTAGGCAACCGGTCTAGGAGAAGGAAAACTCTGAAATTCAAACCTGTTAAATTAAGAAATTGTCCTTGTGTCGCATCCTGCTTGTGGTTGGTAAATATATATATAAAATTATATTTAAGAGTAAGGAAAATGAATCCGACGGTATATGAATAGATAAAAGGGTATGAAAACACACTTTGTTGCTAAAATGAATATATTTTTTATATCCTTTTTCATTGCTGATATTGACAATATTTCAATTTATTAAAAAATTCATTATCAGAACTAGCAAATATATGCACCCTCCGGGTGCAAGTATCTAAGTTTTCATGTAATAAAATATTGTATTAAATTAGAAAGGCTCATGAAACTAAATAAGAATGCAGATAAATGATTTGAAACAGGGGGGTATAATAGAAAAATAGAACAACTGAAACTTATCTTCCATCACTCTCATCTTTCATTGTTATTTTTTCTAATTTAAGTATTTAGTTAAAATAGGAAGTAAAGAAATAAATGACAGTTATTTTTTCTTGTTAATGGATTTCATTTAAGATTCATTTGAAGAGATTTTTGCTTATATTCATTAAAATAAACCAAACAGTTAGAAACCAATAATACTAAGCATATATTTAATAAATCATTTTTAATATCAATATGCAAATTAGCCTTCCCGTTCACACTATAACCGCAATTTTGTTATATATATATATATAATTGGCATGTTGTTAATATGTAGAATATGGTTAACAGTATTAATAGTGTACTACAATTTTATTAATAATTGAGGTTTAAATAAAAATTAATCATTGGGAATGTGATGTCAATAACTAAGGAAATTGTGACTTGAGTAGTAATTAGTTTCGGTTTACAGACAGAAAAACACACAATCTCCATTATAAATAAGAATAATGATAAATTAGGTTCGTTTTTAGATTTAAATGTTTTTAATCCGGATTCATCAAGAGAGAAAAGAAATAACGGACCTAATTATCATTATGCTCTGATGATGATTTTGAATACATCGAAATATTGTTAATATTAGCAATGAAAAAGGATATAAAAATATATTAATTTTAACAACATTGGTGTGTTTTTCATACGCATTTTTATCTATTCATAAAATTATATATAGGATTGCTTTTAATACATTTGAGATTAGAAATCAGTAACAGCAAATAATTATTTATTTAACTAAGTTTTTGTCAAGATCATTATGCAAATTATTCCCCACCATAATACTATGTAAATCTTTTCTTAGAGATATATTAATATAACACAAAAACAATCTCTGGTCTAGTACTAGTGAAAAGGGGATATACTCTTCACTGTCAGGCTGATGCTGACAATAGGCCACTCTGCCAACTTTCCTTTGCTTTCTGATCTTCTATAAGGATGGTTTTGGCATCAAATAACCCACAAAGGTTTGATATGCCATGAAATAAGACACCAGAACTTTTCAGATCCGGCTCGAGCAATTTCTGAAACTTTGGTTAAAATCAAATCAAAACCGTCAGGAAAAAGAATAAAATGTAAAACACGCACAAACCGTAATGGTTATTTGCTGTTATATATTACTGTGATTATTTGAGTGGAATCGGTTTTCTCTGCAGTTTAGAATTTTGAAAATGTTGATTCTTTGTGACGTATTTAGATAAACCACTGGCTGATTGAGTTGCAAACATTTACTGCATTTACCATTGAATTTGTGTGTGTGTATGTACTGGGGCAGTTATTTCAACCAGAATAACATTGCTTTATTATATCAATGAATGGCAGAGGTCATCTCAAAAAGCTTCAGCTTTGTTATTGCATCGTGGGCAGTGGAGTTGCTAGGGTTGCTGGAAAAGAAAAAAGATTAGGCACATTATGCGAAGCTGAAAAGAAACAATAAAAAATAAAATAGAGGCTGGAGGTTTGGCTTTTATTTTTTTTTTTTTTTAGCAATTCTCTAACATTTTCCCTCTTTTAATTCTATTCTCAACATCACTTTTCTTTTCTATTCTTTGTTAATTTCTTTCCTCAAAAATTGCTCTCTTTCTTTCTTCTTATCAATTATTTTCTTCTCTCTTTCTTTTACAACTTCTTCCTTCTCTTTCTATCTCTTTTACCTTATCCCTTCTTTTTCTCACAAACTGTCTCTTTCTTTCTTCTTATCAATTATTTCTTCTCCTCTTTTCTTTTCCAACTTCTTCCTTCTTTTTCTATCTCTTTTACCCTACTCTTCTTTTCTCACAAACTGTCTCTTTCTTTCTTCTATTTTATTACTTCTCTTTCTTTTCCAATTTCTTCCTTCTCCCTCTCTCCTCCCTCTCTTCATCACTTTCTTTTTCTCACAACCGCCTCCTCTTTCTTTTTTGTTTATTACTTTTTTCTTCCTCTTTCTTTTTGTATATTACTTTCTTCTCCAATTCCTTCCTATTCTCTCTCTCTCTCTCTCTCTCTACCACTCTTTCTTCTTATTTATTCCCCTTTTCCCTCTTACTTTTCCAACTTCTCCCCACCACTCTCTCTATCTTCATTCATTTTTTGCAAGTGTTGACTTCATTTTCTTTTCCCCTTTTTCTCACAACTGTCTCTTTCTTTCTTTCCTTTCTCTTCCAACATTTCCTTCTCTCTCTTTTCTTTTTACTTTATCACTTTCTTCTTTCTTCCTTTGTTTTCTGTAAGTATTAACTCTTCTTTTACCCATTTTTCTCACACTTCACTTAATTTTCTTCTTTCTCTTTTTTATTAGTTTTTTGTTTTTTTATCCTTACTTTTATTCCATTTTCTTTCTTCTTCCAGAACCTTCATCAATTCTCCTCTTCAGTTTTGTTTTCGTTTTTTTCCCTCTTCTCAGCCTTTTCTTCTTGGTTACCTTTTTATTATTTTCTTACCATTACTATTTGTCTTTCTTATCCTCCTCTATCTCATTATTAGTACTGTTATTATTATTATTATTATAAAGAATCTGTTCTCAGTATGCTTGAGCAGACAGAGGCTGAATTGGAATTTTTCAAATGCAAAAGCTGCAAAAATGATGTGTCAGTTTTTATTTCATAGTGTTACATCTTAAAGCTGTTAAATTCCACCAGCCAGAACTCAGGGCTAAGTACATCTTTGAGTGCATCAGAAGATTCCTTAGTGCTAAAATAGTTTATACTTTTCAAATTCAATCTATTCCTAGATAAATTTAAATTGCTGCAACAGGGCTATTTTTCAAAAGAAATTTTTTTTTTTTCACAGAAATAATTTCTAATCATTAAAAATCTTAAATTATGTTTACTTATTATTATATATCAGTAATTTAAAGTCATCGGAGTTGTCTAAAGTCGGTATCAGCCGGACAGCAAGGGAGCCTATCCCCTTTTCAATTGCACTAGATCAAGCAGATTGCTTTTTTAGCATCTGAAGTGGAGCACCATGCATACCATCAGCACCTCACTTTACTGCACATATCCCTGGGTTATTCATACACTGAGTTGGCGAGGGCCAGTATTGAACCAGGAACCTTGTGGTTCCCAGGCAAACACTATCAACTGAGCTCAACCAACCCTATAATATGATATATAATATAATTATTACAAATTATATTGAAAATGTTTTTGCAATATATTCTTCTAAAAGACCAATTGAAGAATTTTAATTTTCTGCGACTTGGATTCTTCAGTACCATTTTTCAAAAGGAATTTTTTTTATTTAAAAAAATTAAGAATCATTAAAAATCTTAAATTATACTTAAATTATAATATAATATAATGATATCATCATCATGTCACGCTGTTAGCATAGATATCCATGACAATCTCTCTCCATCCATCCCTATCACCCATCATTCTTGGCAGGTCCTCTATGCAGCATCCTGTATCCACACAGAGCTGGTCAATTTACGTCCTTGCTGGTCGGCCCACACTGGCATGCCCATGTGCTGGCTTCCACAGGAGGACGTAATCTTTTTGCAATACATTCTTGTAAAAGACAGATTGAAGAATTTTAAATTACTGCAACTTAGATTCTGCAAGACTATTTTTCAACAGGGTTTTTTTTTGTTTTTTCCAGAAATTAAGAAATCATTAAAGAAAATATTCAGTCTGATGATATTGCTTTAACCTGACCTCTGCTTAAAGATAAACCTTTATTTGGATTTACATTAAAGAGTTTCTGTGATATGGAAACAGTTAATCCTTTTAGTTTATTTCTTACACTTAAGTGATAAAGTTTTTCAGAACTTGTATTTGGCATCAGATTATATGATTCGGCTTCTGCCCTCAAATACCTCATTGTATATAAAAAAAAGATTAAATTGTAAATAAAATTGTGTATAAAATGATTAAATTACTCCTTTTTTTTTATTTAAGTAGAATTTAAGAGAAAACGTACATGGAATGCTATGAAAGATATATTTTTGCTATAATAACTTTTAAAAATTTCTCAAGGATGTACACGTCTTTGGAATGGAAATATTGTGTCTAGTGGGACCTATGACTCTAACCATTACACCACGCACCTCCATGATGGGGACCAGTATATATATTTACCAACTCCACCGCACAAAGTAGGATGTGACACTAGGTCAATTTCTTAAACAGAGTTTAACAGGTTTGAATTCAGACTTTTCCTTCTCCTAGACTTGGTTGTCTAAACCAAGGTTAAAGAGCCCAGTCTGCCCTACTATTTACCCATAGCTGGATGGAGAATAGTTGGATTCATACCTTTCCAAAGGTATTAGTGCTATGTGAAATGCAAGCAGCCTTGTCCAAGATTTGAACTCATCTCACCATGTTTATTTCCTACAACAGTAACCCTTATACCATACGCCCCCATGGAAATGCGGATAGGATTTGGTAAAAGGGTTGGGGGGTAAGATTACACCAAATTTTGATATCTGAAATTTCTGCAACATATTTGATATTATTTGTTTGAAATTTTGAGATGAGGCTTGATAATTTGCATCATTGGTATTTTTCAGACTGTTGTCCACATCTTTAATGTTATATACACAACATTTCAGCTGATGTGCCTTCCGGCCTTCTTCAGGTGTTTCTGTTGAATTCTGGAACATGGGCATATGGTGGAAAAGATATATGGGTTCAGTTAATACAGTTCTATGTGAAAATCATTTGTAGGTTGCAGGTTCAATCCTGACTGTTGAAGTGAGTTAATGTACTGTTGGTTTGAACAACAGCAACTAGCCAAGCACAACTGAACCAGTGGCAAGACAGTTGGTACTTATTGAAATCAAGAATAGTCCATTCTTGAATTTGGGTGATTCCATTCCCTGAGTCCTGATTGGCTGCTTGGTTACTATGATGTTATGAGGGTTCATAAATAACCTGGCATTTTGCAGTGGTATCGCAGCAAGATAGATTTGTATTCAGTTACGGCTACTTGCTGCCTTGTCTTAGCAATTCGATGGTAATTGGAACTACTATGATTATTCTACACTGACCTCAAGCGATAATAAAAAAGAATACTTAACATAGCTTAACACTTGTACCCGATCATGGGTAGCAGAATGAGAATAGTCTACCAAAGTGAATTTATTTAAGGAGTTGGTTTAAAGTTCTATGAAAACTCCTGATTATGACATGAAGGTTCTCGAGTTCAACAAGAAACACCTGAAAAAATATGGAGGTTATATCAGCTGAAACGTGTATATAATAAAGGATACAAACCGAAAGTACTTGGTCAGCCAAAAATGGCTCTTTCCAAGAAATGATAAATGCTTTTCAAGATTATAAGATCAAAGGAATCATTAGAAAGCTTGAAAAAAAAAAAAAAAAGGATAAAAAACTTTAAAATAATAAGGATTCTGTCTTATTTAATGCAATTTGTTTTAACAATAAAGATCTGGACAACAGTCCAAAAATCCAAATAATACAAAATATTTGATATTGTTAATACAAACATGCCTCACACTAGGCTCAACTTCTTTAAAATAAATAAAAAAGATCATTTTAATCTCCTGTACTGTCTATATGCATGAACATAGATGAGTTTTATGTAGATAAAGAAAGGTCAATAAGGACAGTTGTTGTTGTAGAGCAATTAACATGATAATCTTTGTGTACTATTAATGAGTTCCGTAATGTCTGCGGAAAGATACCTGGTGGCTGAGCAGCCTGGATGCTAAGTGGTCACATGACCTTACTTAGGCTAAACATGTGATTGGATAGGCTCAATCCAAACACTCCACTTTGGCCCTTACTTGGGCTAGACGTGTGATTGGAGAGGGTCAATCCAAACACTCCACTTTGGCCCTTACTTGGGCTAGACATGTGGATTGGAGAGGGGTCAATCCAATTGACTGGTCATGTCAAAAACCTAACACCTATATGATTAAGTTCCAAGTATAATTCAGTTTTTTGAACAAATTGGTTTTTCGAACATAATTTTGGAACGAATTATGTTCAAGAACCGAGGTTCCACTGTAAATTGCATTTTTCAATGGATTCTCCATGAAAATAGCATTTTGTCAAACTTAGCCATGTCTAGCATAAAAAGAAATCCTAGAGAGAAGATAGAATTTTCTGTTATATTAGTAGTTTAAGCTGATCATTTTACTAATGCTTGCAAAAGTCTTTACAGAATGCAGTGTATGTATTTACCTAAAATCTCAACATGAGCAGGATGTGACACAAGGTCAATTTCTTAAGTGGAGTTTAACAGGTTTGAATTCTGGGTTTTCCTTCTCCTAGACTGGTTGCCTAACCAAGGTTAAAGAGCCCAGTTTGCCATACTATTTACTCATAGCTGGAAGGAGAAGAGTTGAATTCATACCTTTCCCAAGGGTATTAGAACTATGTGAAATGCAAACAGCCACGTCCAGGATTTGAACTTGTGCTGCTTACACTGATTTACACTGCAGAATGCAAATCAACCATTGATCCAAGCTCAGTTTCAATTATGTTTTTTAATCTATACATATATAAAGGGCAGTTTGTGTGTGTATGTATGTATGTATGTATGGAGGGCTGCGATATACAGGGGGGGGGTGCATAACTGTTTGAAGCTGTGAGGGTGGAACCGAGCAAAACTCGGGAGAGCATGCCGAAAACAAGAAACTCTGCTAGCCAATTCTGGTGATATACAGATCTGTGAGGAGTGTGGCTGGGCCCTTTTGTCAAAGGCGGGCTTTGGTCAATCACATGAGAGCTACTTGATTGCAATTGTTGTCCTCTACCATGCCACACTCTAAGACCCAGCATGATCCCTAACATGAGGACAATGATGAGTATACAACACCTGTCAACGGAATCAACATCAATCGTTATGTGTGCCAGATATGTTCAAGGATATGCAGGACTTTGGCGGGATTAAAGAGTCATGACGATCACTATGTATGTATGTCCGGAGGAAACTATGAAAATAAAATAATTAATGTCTAAGTGTATATATTATAGACACATTCACTATCACCACATCTTACTTTTCGAGCAAAAATAATGAAGATTTGATTTATATTTGTGAAGATAATTAAAAAATAAAATTTAAATGATAACAACATGGATTTTTTTTTTGCATTTGATATTTTAAATAGGAGACATTAATTTTTCTTTTCAGAGTGTCTGTATCGATGCAAGGTCTTTTATATGTAGGGATTTTAATGGGGCATCCTGCAAAGATCCAACTCATGATTCAACAATAATGGATCTGTGTGACTACTTTTTTAACTCCCCACCTCTACCCAGGTGACGCTGGTAGCCGATTCTAGTCTATACATATATAAAGGGCAGTTGTGTTTATGTGTATGTCCGGAGGAAACTTCCAAAATAAAACAATTAACGACAAAGTTTAATATATATACACATTAAATATCATCAAGGCTTGGTTTTTTAGCAAAATAATGAAGATTTGAGTTATATTTAGGAAGATATTTAAAAATTCAAATTTGAAAAGTAACAGAAGGGAAAGTCATTTGCATGTTATTTTGTTTATCTTTTTTTTTTTTTGTATGTTTTTTTTTTCACTCTGAGATATGATATTGATTGATTGAATTAATTGCATCATTTATATCTTCTTCTTTTTTTTTAAATTGTAAATCATTGAATGGAAATTTCTTACTATATTGTTATATATTTCCGTGGGGATTTTTATGTGGTAACCAGCGAGGATCTCACTCGCAATAAGTAATAATGGATCTGCGAGACTAACTTTTTAAAACTCCCCCATCTACCCCAGGCAACGTTGGGTAGCCATTCTAGTTTTATCTAAACTACACATGGCAGAAATGATATCAATATTTGTAACTGGCACAATACACTGCCGGGTTTAAGTGTATAATTCAGTGATATCAGCCTTCAGTGCAAAAGGCAGTGATTTTTTTTATCACCAGCATAAGAAGAGTACTGAAATGCCAAGAGCCATCAAGAGATCAATTAAAAAGTCATTAATTTGTTTGATTGCTTCTCTTCTCTATACAATTGATCAGTCAAAATCGATTGATTGCTTTTCACAGCCAAAAGAAAAATAAGACGCCAAGGTTGATTTTATGGTTACCATTTTTTTTTTTTTTTTTTTTTCCTTTTCTTTTGTTGCATATACAAATACATACAGAAGAAGCATATACTAAAGCTGTCTGAATTTCATAGATAAAGCATCTTATTATAATGGAGATTCAGTGTCAGTCTATAAATGAAACTATGTTACTATTTAAGTCACAATACCCTCAGGAATTGTGTAAGTTTATCAATGAGTATTCAACTTATATTCAAAAATCATTTATACATAAAATAAATCTTATACAAATACATACAGAAGAAGCATATACTAAGCTGTCTGAATTTCCTAGGTTAAGCATCTTATTATAATGGAGATTCAGTGTCAGTCTATAAATGAAACTATGTTACTACTTAAGTCACAATACCCTCAGGAATTGTGTAAGTTTATCAATGAGTATTCAACTTATATTCAAAATCATTAATACATAAAATAAATCTTATCTATTAATGATGTCTCTATGAAAACCTAAGTTAGATTTGCCTAAAAACAGCCAATGTAATTAGTGCATTTAAAATCCTGCAATGTGTTTTATATATCACTAAGAAATAAAGATTTACATAATATATGGTTTGGTTAATTTGCATACTGGTTTTAACAAATGATTATTTGGTGTTATTGATCTCTAATATTATTGTTTTATTCTCCAACATATTAAAATAAATCCTATGAATGATTTTATATAGAAACCAATTAAAATAAGTGATCTTTTTATATGCGTTCTTATTTAATTTTTTTAGTCTTTTTTAATATAATATATTTCATTACATTAAAACTTAAATACTTATGCTCAGATGGCGCATATTCTTGCTAGTTTTTATAATTGAATTTTGACTAATTTACAGCGTTCGACTAGGAACCACAATATTCGTGGTTCACTACCTGCCCTCGGCAACTCAGAGCATATGTGTAGTACAGAGATCTGTGCAGTAAAGTGAGGAGCTGATGGTAGGTGTGGCGTTCCACCTCAGACGCAAAAGCAATCTTCTAGGTCTAGCACTAATTTTGACTAATTTATAGCGTCCAACTAGGAACCACAAGATTCCTGGTTCACTACCTGCCTTCAACAACTCAGAGCATATGAGTAGTACAGGGATCTGTGCAGTAAAGTGAGGAGCTGATGGTAGGTGTGGCACTCCATCTCAGGCGCCAAAACAATCTCCTTGGTCTAGTGCTAGTGAAAAGAGAATAGACTCCCTTGCTGTATGGCTGATACCAACTTTAGGCCACCCAACACCTTTATTTACTTTTTTTTGATGGTCTTTAAGTGTATATGTTTAAGCATTTTTGTTATTTTTCTTATATTGGGGTCCAGATGGTAGAGGTGCCCTATATTTTGTGCCCAAACACTTTTAACTATGTCCATAAACCCCAATATAAGAAAACGGCTAGCATGTGTACACTTGAAAACCATCAAAAAGAAATATTCCAGTTTATACATACTCACACACAATTTATAGGAACATTGTATGTGTGTAAATTTCAATATATACAGGCTGATTGTTTTTACTTAATTATAAGTCAGTGTAACAACAGATACAGTGAGAAATTAGCAAAATGACAAAGATTCTATCATTACAACTACAGAAATATGAAGTTTACTTGTCTAAAAATAAGAACTTATAAATAATAGCCTCTTGGGAAAATATTTCGGAGTAACCACATTATTGGTTTTCAGAATATAAGGTGAGAAATCATGATGGATACGTCTTTCTGGCACTTTTGCATTTTTGTTATTTTCCCTCTTTATATTCATACTTTTTTTTTTTTGCCTCCAACTTTTTTTTTTTTTTTAATCTTTTCTTTCCATCCACCGTACTTTTACTTTCACTTTCACTTTTATCTTTAAGTTGTTTTATTTCTTTTCTCTTTGACTTCCTTCCTTGTTGATATACATCTTAATCTTCTGTCACTCAGTTGGCATTGGTCTGTCAGTTTTTGCTACCCTCAATTCTGAAATGGTTTCCCCAACCAAGCAAAAAGAAGCTGCTTCAAGTTATGCTTTCTTACAAACACAGACTGTTGTGACCAAAGATAAGCAGGGCCAATTTTACTGTTGGGAATTTTCTTTGTCAAAAATTCCACTGTATTATCTGTATTTGTTCTCTTTGAAATTTTACGATCAATCATTGACTGTATTTCATGACTTATGAGGATTTATATTTTCATTTGTTATTTTTCTTTTCTCCATCCAATATTCTCTTTGGCCTTTTCCAGTGGTATATTCTATTTGCTTGTTTATTTATTTATTTTTTTTTTGGGGGGGGTCACTCTTTTATAAATTTGGCTGATAAAAGTTCATGTAGACACAAACAAATTTTGTCACTTTGATATGGAACCATTCTGAAAATGGAAAAAAAATAACATTTTTTGTCATAAAAAAAACAAAAATGAGAATATTAGCTTAAATAACTTGTAGAATTTTTTTGTTTTGTTTTGTTGCCATCCGTCCATCTATTAAATACGGTGGCGTAGTGTCCACTTTTTTTTTTTTTTTTTTAATCTTCTGCAACTGCTTGAGTGGCTGAACAGACCAATTTTTGAATGGAAATCTCTGGTGCAGTGACTGTAAACAAACAGTGATGCTTGCTGGAGTTGTTGTCTCTCCTTCCTTTTGGCTCTCTTTTTTGTGCGGCAGCTAAAACTTTATATATATAATCTTGAATATTTTGATAATCAATTTTAAAATGTGTTATATCCTTTTTCTAAATAGGAGATAGCATGTGAGACATTTGTCTATATTCTTATGAGACTTACTCTGTATTTAATGAAAACTAGCAGTATTTACCCATATTGCATAAGGTGGTCATTATTGAAAAATATGTAGTGTTATGATTTTTGTTGCCATTTTAGGCTAAAGGTGAGAGCACTTTATAGTGGAAATCTCTTGTGTTATTTAGTGAAGAATCCTTGCTTGTTCCGTAGTGTTAGGTAGAGTCCTTGGTTGTTCCTCAGTGCTCCTCAGTGTGAGGTAGATTCCTCTGGTTGAGCAGAGTCCTTGGTTGCAGATCCGTTTATCCGTGTCAAATACATGCAAATGAAAAGCTTTCAAGATTGGCAATTAAATAGTTAACTAACCACATATTTGAGCATGTTGATTGGCTGGCTTTAATCCACACACCCATGCAGAGTCTATAAGTTTAAATGGTGAACTTCAGCACACCTTAT
This sequence comes from Doryteuthis pealeii, assembly GCA_023376005.1. Taxonomy (NCBI): domain Eukaryota; kingdom Metazoa; phylum Mollusca; class Cephalopoda; order Myopsida; family Loliginidae; genus Doryteuthis; species Doryteuthis pealeii. Next base: position 72,387,819 of record CM042157.1, read on the forward strand.
ATAAAATATTCCAACATGTAGTTTTTTTTTTCTAAGTTTTAAAAATGATTATTTGTATTTAAAAAGGTGTTTTATTTATTTATAGAAGGCGTGCTTAATATAACAAAATATTCCAAACATGTAGTCTTATATAACAAAATATTCCAAACATGTAGTCTTTTTTAAGTTTAAGATTATTATTTGTATTTAAAAGGTGTTTTATTTATTTTTTATTATTCATTTACTATGGGGTTACTGCCTTGTATACACCAAGTGTGGCTTTCAGAAGATTTCTCAGGTTCATTTGGAGATTTCAGATACTCTTGTAAAATTTGTATTATTTATATTTTTTAGGCTGTTATCCTCATCCTTATTGTTTATATACACAATGTTTCAGCCATGTGTCCTCAGGTTTTCTTCAGGTGTATATAACAATAAAAGACCAGGACAGTAGTCTGAAAAATCTGAATACAACTGTATCAGGCCTAATCTAAAGAAATTAGACAAGAAAAACCCTAGAAATTTAATATATATTTAAACGTATATTTAATGTATTATTTCCAAAGATATGGTTGGGTTTGTATTGACCTATTAACCTTCAAATTGGGTTTCTGGACCTGTTTTTAGGTCAGCTAACTGTTTACACTAGAATCTAGTGCATGGGAAGTGAGTATTAGTCCCTCTCATAAGTAATGTTACCAAATGAGTGGATTACTGATGCTTGCATAATGGACAGTAAGACATAAAGGTGAAATATCATATCCACCTTAAAAAACAAAAAAAAGACACACACACACCCCAAAAAACACACACACTACAATCTGAACGCAATCTAGTACAGTTTAAAACTTTTCAGACGGTTGTGAGGAGTCCCCAATGGTCATAGTGGGTTAACATCCTGTACTATGACATTGTAGTTAGAGAGTTTGTAACTCCAGTTCACACTATTACATTCCACTTTTTCCCAATAAACCTTGGAAATGTATGAACTCCTCTTTGGAATTATCTGCGTTATTCGACTATTGTCCTTATCTTCATTTTAATCTGTACATTTCCGGCGATTCCCTCCGCCTATTCAGTATTCTTGTCAGACTCGGAACCTTCTTTTTGTTCCGCAGTCCAAGATGAAATACCTGAAAAGGCCGGAGGGCACATCAGCCAAAACATTGTACAGATAACAATGAAGATGAGGACAATGGTTCGAATAACGCAGAATATACTAATCATCAGCCTCACTCAAACATCCCTCCTTCGGAATTAATAATCCACAAAGGTTGAATATGCCGATTAAACAAGGCACCAAACCAATTTCAGATACTGACTCCAGCGATTTCGTCAAAGTTTGGTTAAAATCAGATTAAAATGTCAGGACAGATGCAATATTTGGTGAATTAGAAAAAGGTTATTATCCTTATCTTTTTTTTTTT
>CM042157.1:72389324-72401824 GCA_023376005.1 Doryteuthis pealeii
TCACTTTTCTTGTTCGTATTCTTTGTAATTCTTTCCTCAAAAAATTGCCTCTCTTTCTTTCTCTTATCAATTATTTTCTTCTCTCTTCTTTTACAACTTCTTCCCTTCTCTTTCTATCTCTTTTACCTGTATCCTTTACTTTTTCTCACAAACTGTCTCTTTCTTTCTTCTGATCAATTATTCTTCTCCTCTTCTTTTCAACTTCTACCTTCTTTTTCTATTCGTTTTACCCTACTCTTCTTGTCTCACAAACTGTCTCTTTCTTTTCTTATTTATTACTTCTCTGTCTTTTCGCAATTTCTTTCCATTCTCCTCTTCCCTCCTCTCTTCACACTTCTTTTCTCACAACCGCCTCTTCTTTCTTTCTTTTTGTTATTAAACTTTTTTCTCCTCTGTTCTTTTGTAATACTTTCTTCATCCAATTCCTTCCTATTCTCTGCTCTCTCTCTCTCAACTACCACTCTTTCTTACTTATTTATTCCCTTTCCCTCTTACTTGTTCCAACTTCTCTCCCCACCCCACTTCTCTCTTTCATTCATTCATTTTGCAGTGTTTCATTCATTTTCTTTCCCCTTTGTCTCACAACCTGTCTCTTTCTTTCTATTCCTTTCTCTTCCATAACTATTTCCTTCTCTCTCTTTTTTACTTTATCACTTTCTCTTTCTCCTTTGTTTTCTGAAGTATTAACCTCTGTCTTTTACCCATTTTTTCTCACACTTCACTTATTTTCTTCTTTCTCTTTTATAGTTTTTTGTTTTTTTATCCTTACTTTTATTCCATTTTTCTTTCTTCTTCCAAAACCTTCATCAAAAATTCTCCTCTTCAGTTTTTTGTTTTTTTCCCTCTTACTCAAGCCTTTTCTTCTTGGTTACCTTTTTATTATTTCTACCATTACGATTTGTTCGTTCTATCCTCTCTATCCTATTATTAGTACTGCTTATTATTATTATTATTATAAGAATCTGTCTCAGTATGCTGAGCAGACAGAGGCCTGAATTGGAATTTTTCAAATGCAAAGCTGCAAAAAATGATGTGTCAGTTTTATTTCATAGTGTTACATCTAAAAGCATGTTAAATTCCACCAGCCAGAACTCAGCGGCTAAGTACATCTTGAGTGCATCAGAAGATTCCTAGTGGCCTAAAATAGTTTATACTTTCAAATTTCAATCTATTCCTAGATAAATTTAAATTGCTGCAACAGGGCTATTACAAAAGAATTTTTTTTTTTCACAGAAATAATTTCTAATTCATTAAAAAAATCTTAAATTATGTTTACTTACTTCATTATATATCATAATTTAAATCATCGGAGTTGTCTAAAGTCGTATCAGCCGGACAGCAAGGGACCTATCCCTTTATTCAAGTGCACTAGATCAAGCAGGATTTGCTTTTTAGCACTTAAGGAATTCTTCTGATGCACTCAAAGATGTACTTAGCCCTGAGTTCTGGCTGGTGGAATTTAACAGCTTTAAGATGTAACACTATGAAATAAAAACTGACACATCATTTTTGCAGCTTTTGCATTTGAAAAATTCCAATTCAGCCTCTGTCTGCTCAAGCATACTGAGAACAGATTCTTATAATAATAATAATAATAACAGTACTAATAATGAGATAGAGGAGGATAAGAAAGACAAATAGTAATGGTAAGAAAATAATAAAAAGGTAACCAAGAAGAAAAGGCTGAGAAGAGGGAAAAAAACGAAAAAAAACTGAAGAGGAGAATTTGATGAAGGTTTCTGGAAGAAGAAAGAAAATGGAATAAAAGTAAGGATAAAAAAACAAAAAACTAATAAAAAGAGAAAGAAGAAAATAAGTGAAGTGTGAGAAAAATGGGTAAAAGAAGAGTTAATACTTACAGAAAACAAAGGAAGAAGAAGAAAGTGATAAAGTAAAAGAAAAGAGAGAGAAGGAAATGTTGGAAGAGAAAGGAATAAGAAAGAAAGAGACAGTTGTGAGAAAAAGGGGAAAAGAAAATGAAGTCAACACTTGCAAAAAATGAATGAAGATAGAGAGAGTGGGTGGGGAGAGAAGTTGGAAAAGTAAGAGGGAAAAGGGAATAAATAAGAAGAAAGAGTGGTAGTTGAGAGAGAGAGAGAGAGAATAGGAAGGAATTGGAGAAGAAAGTAATATACAAAAAGAAAAGAGGAGAAAAAAGTAATAAACAAAAAGAAAGAAAGAGAGGCGGTTGTGAGAAAAAGAAAGTGATGAAGAGAGGAGGGAGAGAGGGAGAAGGAAGAAATTGGAAAGAAAGAGAAGTAATAAATAAGAAGAAAGAAAGAGACAGTTTGTGAGACAAAGAAAGAGTAGGGTAAAAGAGATAGAAAAAGAAGGAAGAAGTTGGAAAAGAAAGAGGAGAAGAAAATAATTGATAAGAAGAAAGAAGAGACAGTTTGAGAAAAAGAAAGGGATAGGTAAAAGAGATAGAAAGAGAAGGAAGAAGTTGTAAAAGAAAGAGAGAAGAAAATAATTGATAAGAAGAAAGAAAGAGAGGCAATTTTTGAGGAAAGAAATTACAAAGAATAGAAAAGAAAAGTGATGTTGAGAATAGAATTAAAAGAGGGAAAATGTTTAGAGAATTGCTAAAAAAAAAAAAATAAAATAAAAGCCAAACCTCCAGCCTCTATTTTATTTTTTATTGTTTCTTTTCAGCTTCGCATAATGTGCCTAATCTTTTTTCTTTTCCAGCAACCTAGCAACTCCACTGCCCACGATGCAATAACAAGCTGAAGCTTTTTGAGATGACCTCTGCCATTCATTGATATAATAAAGCAATGTTATCTGGTTGAAATAACTGCCCCAGTACATACACACACACAAATTCAATGGTAAATGCAGTAAATGTTTGCAACTCAATCAGCCAGTGGTTTATCTAAATACGTCACAAAGAATCAACATTTTCAAAATTCTAAACTGCAGAGAAAACCGATTCCACTCAAATAATCACAGTAATATATAACAGCAAATAACCATTACGGTTTGTGCGTGTTTTACATTTTATTCTTTTTCCTGATTTGATTTTAACCAAAGTTTCAGAAATTGCTCGAGCCGGATCTGAAAAGTTCTGGTGTCTTATTTCATGGCATATCAAACCTTTGTGGGTTATTTGATGCCAAAACCATCCTTATAGAAGATCAGAAAGCAAAGGAAAGTTGGCGGAGTGGCCTATTGTCAGCATCAGCCTTGAAGGAGTATATCCCCTTTTCACTAGTACTAGACCAGGGAGATTGTTTTTGTGTTATATAATATATCTCTAAAAGATTTACATAGTATATGGTGGGGAATAATTTGCATAATGATCTTGACAAAACTTAGTTAAATAAATAATTATTTGCTGTTACTGATTTCTAATCTCAAATGTATTAAAAGCAATCCTATATATAATTTTATGAATAGATAAAATGGTATGAAAAACACACAATGTTGTTAAAATTAATATATTTTTATATCCTTTTTCATTGCTAATATTAACAATATTTCGATGTATTCAAAATCATCATCAGAGCATAATGATAATTAGGTCCGTTATTTTTTTTTCTCTCTTGATGAATCCGGATTAAAAACATTTACATCTAAAACGAACCTAATTATCATTATGTCTTATTATAATGGAGATTGTGTTTTTCTGTCCGAAACTATATTACTACTCAAGTCACAATTTCCTTAGTTATTGACATCACATTCCCAATGATTTAATTTTTATTTAAACCTCAATTATTAATAAAATTGTAGTACACTATTAATACTGTTAACCATATCTACATATTAACAACATGCAATTATATATATATATAACAAAATTGCGGTTTATAGTGTGAACGGGAAGGCTAATTTGCATATTGATATTAAAAATGTGATTTTATTAAATATATGCTTAGTATTATTGGTTTCTAACTGTTTGGTTTTATTTTAATGAATATAAGCAAAAATCTCTTCAATGAATCTTAAATGAAATCCATTAACAAGAAAAAATAACTGTCATTTTATTCTTTACTTCCTATTTTAACTAAATACTTAAATTAGAAAAAATAACAATGAAAGATGAGAGTGATGGAAGAGTAAGTTTCAGTTGTTCTATTTTTCTATTATACCCCCCTGTTTCAAATCATTTTATCTGCATTCTTATTTAGTTTCATGAGCCTTTCTAATTTAATACAATATTTTATTACATGAAAACTTAGATACTTGCACCCGGAGGGTGCATATATTTGCTAGTTCTGATAATGATTTTTAATAAATTGAAATATTGTCAATATCAGCAATGAAAAAGGATATAAAAATATATTCATTTTAGCAACAAAGTGTGTTTTTCATACCCTTTTATCTATTCATATACCGTCGGATTCATTTCCTTACTCTTAACTCATATAATTTTATATATATATTTACCAACCACAAGCAGGATGCGACACAAGGACAATTTCTTAATTTAACAGGTTTGAATTCAGAGTTTTCCTTCTCCTAGACCGGTTGCCTAACCAAGGTTAAAGAGCTCAGTCTGCCCTACAATTTACCCATAGCTGGAGGGAGAGTAGGATTCATACCTTTCCCAAGGGTATTAGCGCTAAGTGAAATACAATTACCACGTCCCGGATTTGAACTCAGGGCGACAAGTCCATTTCCCAATGACGTTAACATTACACCACATGCTTCCTGCATATAATTTTATATAGAAACCATTACATTAAAACTTATATACATGCAGCCAGGAGGCACACATTTTTGCTAGTGTTCATAAATGTCTTATTTCTTGTGTACGAGAATGACTTCATGTTTACTTTATAAAATTGTGTTAATCCCATCATTAAGTACAGGAAGCTCAAATTTAGATAATAATCAGTATTAAATCATAACATTTTTGGTTTGATGCTCTAACCATTGATCTACACATAACCCAAAGTATTGAGAAATGCAGAGATGCTGATAGGTATACGTCCTGCGTGCCTGACACACAAAAATCTAAAAAAAAAAAGAAAAAAAAAAAAAGGAAAATCGTATCCATGCATCTCAGTGTTTTACCTTGCCGTTTAAAGCTAACTATAAATAAGTCATCAGGGTGGCCTAAATCGGTATCAGCCAATCAGTGAGGGAGTCTATCTCCTTTTCACTAGCGCTAGATGAAGGAGATTGTTTTTTTGCTTCTAAGGTGAAGTGCCACACCTACCATCATCTCCTTACTTTACCACACAGATCCCTGTGCTACTCATACGTTTTTTGTGTTTCTGACACAAAAATCTAAAAAGAACTCGGTAAAATCATATCCACGCATCTCAGTGTTTTACTTTTTCTTCCCTTGCCATTTAAAGCCAACTGTAAATAAGTTGTCGGGGTGGCCTAAAGTCGGTATCAGCCAATCAGCGAGGGAGTCTATCCCCTTTTCACTAGTGCTAGACGAAGAAGATTGTTTTTTTGCATCTAAGGTGAAGTGCCACACCTACCATCAGTTCTTTACTTTACCGCACAGATCCCTGTGCTACTCATACGCTGAGTTGGCGAGGGCTGGTATCAAACTAGGAACCTTGTGGTTTCTAGCCGAACGCTCTACCGATTGAGCTAAACCGGCCCTACTAATTGAATAATTTCTTAGAAACAAATTACACAGGATAGGTTACAAGGTAGGAGTTAGATGTATTTAGTTGTTTCCCCAGATCATAAATAAAAACCCTACAATCTATTAAGGAACTTTAGTTGGGACTCATAAATTTTCCTGGGGACTCATTCAAAGCAAATATGTGCGTCCCAGGATGCACTAAATTAAAAAGCTATCAGCATCATTGTGTATATAATAAATAAATAAAAGACAAATAAGATCTGAAACAATTATACGTGTATTGCTATGCATAGTGACTTAACACAGAAACATAAAAGTGAACTCTAGTTTAAAGAGAGACTGGAATTTTCCATTCATCCCACGTAAAAGTCAACTTGAGTTTATCACTTATAACAAATCTAAATTTGTCAGTCAAGTTAGATTATTACCCAAGATGTGAATGTTATGGGAAAGGGGAACTATTGAACATACTATAATTAGAAAACTATGAAGAACTAGTGGTTTTTATGTACACCATATATATATATATATATATATAGCTCAGTTGGTAGAGCACCTGCCAAGGAATCACAAGGTTCCTGGTTTGATACCGGTCCCCGCCAACTCAGCGCATGAGTAGCACAGATTGGGTTATCTGAACTGTGCAGTAAAGAGGGGAGCTGACAGTAGATATGGCGCTCCACCTCAGCAAAAATGAATCTCCCTGGTCTAGTGCTAGTGAAAAGGGGACAGACTCTCACTGTCTGGCTGATACTGACAATAGGCTACTCTGCCAACTTATATATATATATATATATATGTATGTATATGTGTTAAGAAATTTGAAAAACGAAGTGTTCCAAAAATAATATGAATTTATTTATCGACGCTTAAACGTTTTGGTTTATTCAAACCTTCATCAGGATAGATTATGGGGTGAAGAAATTGATGTTTCCATATTTACTTCCATATATATATATATATACATACTTATTATACCATTTTTCTGATTACTATATATATATATATATATATATTATATATATTTGAATTAGTGAGTGCTTATGTTTGTGTATATATATATATTTATAACTAAAATAACTAAGAAAAATTTATACTAATGTATGTATGTGTATATATATATATATATATATATATATATATATATTTGTGTGTGTGTGTACATACACACATTAACCAACCTCTTTGCACAAGCAAGATGTGACACAAGGTCAATTTCTTTAGTGAAGTTTAACAGGTTTGAATTCAGAGTTTTCTGTCTCCTAGACTGGTTACCTAGCCATGGTTAAAGAGCCCAGTCTGTCCAACTATTTACTGATAGCTGGTGGAAAAATAGTTGGGTGCATACCTTTCTGAAGGATATTAGAGTTATGTGAAATGCAAACTGCCTTGTCCAGGTCTTTACCCAGGTTGCTAAGTTCATTTCCTATGACAATAACCATTACACCATTTGCCACAAATATATGTATATATGTATTATGGAAAAGGTGACTTACCGGTGAATATGGTCACAATGGTTAGTTGATGCAAAATTCAGAAAGGTAAGACAGCGATATAACAAATGAAAAGTGCTCAATACATTAGTAGAGCAAATTTATTACAATATAGGTACAAGAGATAACCTACTAGAGCGAACCGTTTATCGCGAAAGACACACGTATAATCGACTGCAATTAATCAATATCTTGATTAATTCAGTGGATTTAACCCTGAAGATCCTTATGGTGAAACTCGAGTAGGTTATCTCTTGTACCTATATTGTAATATATATCATAGATAATATGGGTGCTATATTTATAAGTAAAAAGTGCTCAATATAATGGATAGGGCATTTATATGTAAGTTAAAGTGGTGTGGACATGGCCTCAGCAGCAATCTTCAGATCAAGTGCTCTTGGTCTGAAGATCACATAGGCAAGAAACTGTCAGTAACCAGGCACTGTTGACTCCATGACAACATCACCTTATATATATATATATATATTTAATAAAGTTAAACCTAATGAGTCAGATATACCTTAGTAGCTCTTCAGGCCAAAGAGTCAGATCTTTGCCCTGAAGAGCTACTATGCAAAACTGTTAGTAGGTATATCTGACTCATTAGGTTTAACTTTATTATTTGCTCTACTTAGGTATTGAGCACTCTTTACTTTTTAGCTTTAGATAATCCTGGCAGTTTATATATATATTTTTCATATATATATATAATTTTTTTCTTTTGGCCAAGTACTATAGTATCAACTGATTATTTTCGGTTGGTACGACTATCTTGGTGTTTTCTTTTTTTCAAATTTTTTTTCTTCCTGCAAGGGTTTACCAACAAGTTTGGTATATTAAATTACATATATATTTATATTTAAAACTATGACTGCATGAAAAAACTCCCGACAATACAATTTGTAAATATAAAAACCAAATACAAACTGGTGCCTGGACAAAAAATATATAAAAATGAAAAGACCAAAATATTCCTACCACTTGAAAATAATCATCTGGTATCAGATTGTAATGACCAAAAGAAAAAACACCGAAAGAGTTGCCCAAATATGTTAAAGTGCTTAATACACTAAGTAGAGCCAAATAATAATCATAATCATAATTTATTGTCATATACATATATATATATATATATATATATATATATATATGGGTCAAACTGTTCATCCATTTACAGAGAGTAGACAAACTCTCTCCAATTATATATAATGTGTAGCCACAACTGTGTGCCTATGTTTTGGCTCTGTATCAAATTTAGTTAAACTCAATATATATCTACTCGTTCTTGGCAATTTCTACAGGAGAGACAGTTAACAAATTAACCTCACAGACCATAATTAGAATTGCAATTTTTATCCTCACTGGATAAACTACTATTATGACCATGTGCTGAAATGGATGTCGTCAGGTGGCCTAAAGTTGGTATTAGCCAATCAGCGAGGGAGTCTATCCCCTTTTCACTAGTGCTAGACCAAGGAGATTGTTTTTGCGTCTGAGGTGGGGTGCCATACCTATAATCAGCTCTGTACTTTACCACACAGATCCGTGTGCTACTCATACATGATGTAGCTAAACTTAAATATATGTATATATTATGAAGGCATGTGGCGTAATGGTTAGGAAATGGACTTGTTAACCTGAGTTCAAATCCTGGATGAGGCTACTTGCATTTCACATAGTGCTACTGCTAATTCCCTTGGGAAAGGCATGCATATTGAATTAAAAAATTCAAGACTTCACAGAAGAAATTAACCTTGTATCGCATCCTGTTCATGCAGAGGGGTTGGTAAATATATATCTGGAAGCGTGTGGTGTAATGGTTAAAGTCATGGGAAATGGACCCATCGCCCCGAGTTATAGTAATTGCATTTCACTTAGCACTAATACCCTTGGGAAAGGTATGATTCCTACTGTCCCTCCAGCTATGGATAAATGGTAGGGCAGACTGGGCTCTTTAACCTTGGTTAAGCAACCGGTCTAGGAGAAGTAAAACTCTGAATTCAAACCTGTTGAACTCCGCTTAAGAAATTGACCTTGTGTCACATCCTGCTTGTGCAGAGGGGTTGGTGTGTGTGTGTGTGTGTGTATAATATATATATATATATGCACATATCTATGAATCAAATCTGGTCTGATTTGAAAACCTCACGATAAACAGTGCCATTAGAGATGCACCACTAGCCAAAATGCATTTCAAGATTTAATCCGATCTATGAAATAATAATGATAATAATAATGATGATGATAATAATAATAATAATAATAAAGATGATGATAATAATAATAATAATAATAATAATAAAGAGGTATGCAATTCATCATTTCATATACAGCAGCTGTTTTTATCTTCCAGAGATCTGTACGCATTTTTCACTGTTTGTTTTTATAAGAACAGAGTTCATGTCTTACTTGAAATATGCAGAACTGGAATGAACTAATGTCATAATTTTTTTTGAGAAAAACTACTTGGAATTTGCACTTAGCATATCTGCACCATGAGAAGGCAGAGTGGATTTGTAAGCTAAAGTTGTAAGGAAAGCTCCAATTAAATAGTAAGCAATGAAGAGGTCTTACATTTTTATCTTTATTTAAAAAAAAATAAGAGAAAAAACAGGAAATATTCACAAAATACTTTTCATAAAGTGGTGGGTGTTTTTAATGAGTAACATTTATCTAAACATATTTTAAGTCTATTAAAGCATTGGCTGTGTTCATTTGCATACTTGAAAAATCTGTGACCTACAAGTGTATCTTTTTGACTGAAGACCAGTATAAAGTAAATAGTTCAGATTGACTAATTCTTATTATAATTTATCTAAACATATTATAATCTATATAAACATATTTTAAGTCTATTAAATCATTGGCTGTGTTCATTTGCATACTTGAAAAATCTGTGACCTACAAGTGTATCTTTTTGACTAAAGACCAGTATAAAGCAAATAGTTCAGATTGACTAATTCTTTCTTATTATAATGGAGATTGTGTATCTATCTGTCTGTAACCGAAACTATATCACTACTCAATTCTCAATTTCCTTTGTTATTTACATCACATTCTCCATGATTGTTATTCTTATTTAAAACTAGGCCTAGCCTTGGTCAACTATTTACACACTTTGTATCTCGTGTATGGTGCAACCCTCTAATATAAGGCTAACATTTAGGTCTCAGAAATTTGTATGATACACAAGTATATAAATGATGATTGTGCTTAGTTGAATCTAGGTATGATTAATTTTAATGACACGTCAACCTGTCCAGGGTTATTTTATGCACCGAGATTAGGTAATTGCATTCATTGTACGTTCATATTTACATTTTTTTGTGTACTTATTTAAGAGCTTTTTTTTTTGCACATGGTCCTATATAATAGAAATAATTTCTTAACAGAACTATTTGACCCATAGATGGGACCCTAACAGGTACTACCACTCCAGGCCACAGTGAACTTGGGTGAAATGGCAATGAAGGGAGTACTCCACACACCCCAGATCATGCTTTTCCCTCCCGAGGACATTAATACAAATGAAATGTAAACAGCTTCATCCAGGATTTGAACCTGAGTTGCTGATTCCATTTCCAATGCTAATAATGATTACTGCTAAGCAATGTATAGTTTAACGTTTAATACCTAAAATCCCCATCCTGGGATTCTGGCTGAAAAATAACTGAGTCTATAGCAATATAGGTATTTACCCAACTTGTTCAGCACAGGTAAGATGTGATACAAGGTAGCAAGTTTGGAGCATTCTTAGTATTATTAGTGAAATAGATCATTAATTAGGACTGAGTCTATTCTTGTAGTAACCACCCCAAGCAGATGTCATTGTCAGGTTTGAATTCAGAGTTTTCCTTCTCCTAGACTGGTTGCCTAACTAAGGTTAAAGAGCCCAGTCTGCCCTACTATTTACCAATAGCTGGAGAGAGAGTTGTTGGATTCATACCTTTTCCAAGGGTATTAGCACTACATGAATTGTAGCTTTGTCCAGGATTTGAACTCGGGTCAACGAGTCCATCTCCTACAACTCTAACTATTACACCACGCACCTCCAGCAAGGATTGAACTCATTCAGTCGTAATGGATCTGTGAGACTAGCTTGCTAACCATGACAGTGTAATGGTTAGCTAGTGTAATTTACACCATTAGTCTGTAGCAATGTAAGTATTTATTCAACCCATTTGCCACAGTTAGGATATGACACAAGGTTGCAAGCATGGGGCATCCAGTGAGGATTGAACTCATTAAACAGTAGTAATGGATCTAGTGAGACTGGTTTGCTAACCAAACTAAAATGGGGATTTTTTTTGCAGAATTTGCATTCATGTATTTTTGTGTGTTATGATCTATTTGTTCAAAAGTGTAAAAAGTCATTTTTTTCCTTCTTTTTCATAAGATTGTATAATATTTATCTAAAAGAGAAACATGTCTGAAATAAGATTCTTGGCCTTTACTAAAACCAAATAACTTGTGGGAGGAGGCAAAAGAAAACTTATCATGTCTGATAATTCTGTATGTGGGTTGGGGTGGAGACTCCAGTGATAAATGTTAATTCAGCATTCGAGTCTGCACTCCTTCAGGGTAAAATGCCTTGAATGCTCTTATAAAAAGATATCTAGTTTATATAGCAATGAAATCAGCTCTGATTGGCTAATCTATATATTAATACTCTTGTTCCTTAATCTTCTGACCGTTATGATCCTGCAACACCCTCTGGTTAAAAATGAGACGGTCCAAATTATCCAACATGGAATTAAAAAATGTAAATCTTGATTATTTGGTATTGCTTAATTGGCAAATTTTTATGAGTGTAGTCATCTGAGCAAAATAATGGACCAAAAAATCTCACACACACACACACACACACACACACATATATATAAGGTGTGTCAAAAAAATATCAAGATTATTAGTACTTTTTGACACACCTTGTATTCTGAAAAAACAAAACAAAAAAGTTCTATTCATTAATTTTTTTTTCAGAATACATGGTATGTCAAAAAAGTACCAAGTTTAAAGCTGTATCTACCAAGATAGAAATGAAGAATGAATGGAACATTATTTTTTTTTTCAGAATATAATGTGTGTCAAAAAGTACAAAAATCTCGATACTTTTTTGACACACCTTATGTATATATATATATATATATTAAACCTAATGAGTCAGATATACCTACTAACAGTTTTGCTTAGTGCTCTTCAGGGCTAAGATCTGTGTAAATATATATATATATATATATATAAATACACATAAGAAGTGTGTTTATGAGATGGGTTGACACCCTTTTAAGTTCATCACGCATCCTCACAACATGAATGTTGTTATATACACCAATAAAAAATAAATAGAAATATTTTCATAATCCAATTCCCTTTCTAACATCAATCAAAGATTTAAATTGAGTGATCACTTGGTTATAAAAGGAAAAGAAACTGTATGTATAAAAGTTGAA
>CM042157.1:72406824-72599324 GCA_023376005.1 Doryteuthis pealeii
GTTCTGGTAAATACCAATTCTTTTAGGTCCATTTTTGATACAAAAATAAAGTCAAATATAATTATGAACAGTATGAATTTTTCAGCATATTTCTTTGTTTCTCTATCAAGAACTTTTGCTCAGATCAGGCTGTAGTATCTGTGCATTCTTCTAATATTACATAGTTGGTTTGTTGTAATTTAATGGCATATCAAACCTTGTGGGTTATTTAATTCCAATCTTTTTTTTCAAATACATATGATTTGTTTAACTTCATGCGTATTAATAAATTGATATAAATAATTTTCATTAACATCATGTGTATAAATAAATTCTTGTGGTTGACCCTCTGTTACCACCTTCTAGCACCTTTATAATAAAAAATTTGGTGGGTGTTAGGCATAAGGGCAATTTGAAAAATATGGTTGGAACAATCATATAGTTGCTAAGGTTTGACATGACCAGCAGATTGACTGGATGGGGCCTCTCCAACCACCCATCTAGTGCAAGTAAGAGCCAAATATGTTCAAGAATAAAACAATGATATTAGAGATCAATAACACCAAGTAATTATTTATTAAACCCAGTTTTGTTAAAACCAGTATGCAAATTAACCACACCATATATTATGTAAGTCTTTATTTCTTAGTGATATATAAGACACACTGCAGCATTTTAAACACACTAATAATATGGACTGTTTTGAGGCAAATCTAACTCAGATTTTCAGAGAGATATCATTAATAAATAAGATTTATTCTATGTATTAATGATTTTGACTATAAATTAAATACTCATTGATAAACGAAAGCAATTCCTGAGGGAACCGAGATGTAAGCAGTGACATAGTTTTGGTTACAGAAAGACACTGAATCTCCATTATAATAAGATATCCACTGATGAGCCAAAAACATTAGGACCTAATAAGGTGCTGGTCTTTGATGTACCAACAAACAGTTTTTAAACCAATCAGGCATGAACTCTAAAACCTCCAAATGTTTCTTCTGGGATCTAGTGCCAGGATGACAACAGGAGGTTCTGAAATTGTGCCAGTGGTTCTGCAGAGCAATTTTGTTAACCTAATGTCTCATGGCATGGACTGCTCATCCACTAGGATTCTATCCTTAAGCGTCAAGGGTCGCCACTCATGGCCAACAGGTGGCCCCATTGGGTGGGTGGGGGCTTCTTACCCCTCTGCAGAGGTTCAGTCAGTGTATTCTAAAGCCCGCAGCCAACAGGGCTTGCTAACGTCTCATAAGTGCCAATGACATTACGATATGGAGAACTTGGTTGCTAGGGCAACACACTGAAGACTTCTTCAACTTTCTTCTGAAACCATTCCCAGTACTATTCATCCAGTGACAGGATGCATTGTCCTACTGAAATATGCCAGTGACATCATGGAAAAACTATGGCTGAGTAAAAAGGGGGGGGGTACTTGATCTCCATTGATGCTGAGGTAGTGGTGAATAGCAAAGTACCTTCCAGATGAATTATACAACCCATGGGGGTGGGGGTGGAGTCCATGTGGTGTAGCTGCTAACATGCTAGACTGCTACACTGTAGTAAGCAAGTTTGAACTCCAGGCATGCTATTACGTTCAATTTCGGACTAATGCTCTTGGGAAAGATATGAACCCCTTCAAATTCCCAGCTATGGGCTAAATAGTACCGTTATTGTTCTTCTGTAAGAATGGCTTTGTCATTAAATAACCCAGGAAGGTTAATATGCCATTAAATAAAGAAACCAAATTTATATGAAAACTAGAAGCGGCTACCCGACGTCGCATGGGTAGAGGGGATGCAAAAAAAGGTTAGTCCCACAGATCCATTATTACTCAATCGTGAGTTGGATCCTCGTCGGATGTCTCATTAAAATACCCATGTAAAAAAAGACCTTGCATTGATCCAGCCACTCTCATAATCTCATAACAGAATATTAATGTCTATAATTCAAAATATTAAATGCAAAAAAATATTCCATTCTGCTATCATTTAAATTCTATTTTTTAATCCTTTTCACAAATATAAATCAAATCTTTATCATTTTTGCCCTGGTGATTTACTTTGTCGTTAATTGTTTTATTTTTGAAGTTTCCTTCGGACATACACATACACACAACTGCCCTTTATATATGTATAGATAAATGAAACTGTATAGTTATTTATGAAAAGAATTGTTTTTAACTATTAGAATGCACTACTATCAATATTCCTTAGACTGTGACATAGTGGCTAAAATGCTGGACTGCAAAAATGTAAGTATAAACATTATAACCTTTCGGCATGAAATAACTTGACATCGGTTGACATATGAACATTGAAGATGTTTTAAGCAATGGACTTTTTTATGCAGTCTCATACACAACACGGACTAATGTACTGTGTGTCGTGACATTTCTTTCTTTTTTTGATTAAAGTTATCTGTGCCACAGTAACCACTTTTGTTGGCTTGTGGCTTGCCAGGAAAGATTTTCATTTCTTCTTTGGTAAGTCTTGACTTGTTGGTTAGATTTTATGGCATGTCAACCCATTGGATCTTTTTATGATGAAGATGTTTTGATTTATTAACTCTTGATGGGTACTCAATTTTTTTAAACACATTTTTTAGAAATTCATTTTGTTCTATTTAACAGGCACTACCATTCCGGGTCAGAGTGGACCTGGGAATAATGATGATGAAGGGGTAGAGCTCCAGAACTGGAACTTCATCATCAGACAGAGTTTGTCATACCCAGGACACTAAAACCCTCAGCCACTGCCTTCTAGCACAAATATGTTAAAAAGTGTTGGGGCTTGCCATAAGGGCAATATGGTGGGGATGATCTTGGCTGCTAGATGATGTTGACATTTTTTTTTTTCCTTCTTTAAATGTTTGTTGGTTTGTTTGATTTTAATGGCATATCAACATGTCTGGGGTTATGTCATGCCTAACGGTTAGGAAGTTATACATATTGTGTATTTATATTTATACTTTTTAGTAATTAGTTTTAACAATATGTTAGCATTATTGGGGATTATGTTGTATGGTATTGATTTGTTTCATGTCTATATTCTATGGTATAATTTTATTTCCCTAAAAAAAGAGAGAATATCCTCCATGTTGCCATTTTCAAACAGTTCTTTCATATTGTTTGCTTTAAAATTATGGTTTCTGATGTGAGCAAAAAACTTGCATTCCATGAATAATTGTTTAACTGTCAAAGGTGTTTGACATGTTTCCCATTGTGGTTGTTGTTCTTGTTTGAGTATATAGGAGTGTGTTAGTTTTGTATGACCAATGCGTAATCGGGATACAATGACTTGTTCCTTCCTAGACTTCCTTAATGTTGGTCCCCAGCCTCCCAAAGTGGGTTTGATTAGGAAGAGTTTATTGTGGATGTTGTTATTCCAGTGTTGTTGCCATTTTGTATGAAGGAATCTATTGATTTTAGGTTTCAAGTCAGTATATGGTATCTTGAACTTGTCGGGATCAAATCTAGAGCCGATTTAGCTGCAGGTCAGCTCTTTAGCACATGACTATTTTTATACCAGTAAGTACTGAATTACCAATTGATATATGTATGAAAGTTAAAAAGTAATGCCATGAATAAGTGTTTGACATGTTTCACATTGTGGTTGTTGTTCTTGTTTGAGTATATAGGATTAATTTTAGGTTTAAAGAACTCATCACAACTAAATATGAGTCTCTTTTCTGTAAAATATCCTTTCCATTTTTCATCCTCCTTTACAAAGTTTATATTGCAAGAGGGACAATTCAAAGCTAGATAGGATTGGCCAAAATTACCAGACCTATTCTTATGAAGTTAAAGTGACAATTCTTCCAGGTTGTGGTTATATCAGTACTGCTGTATGGCTGCACCACCTAGACCCTAACGAAGCGCCTTGAGAATAAGCTAGATGGGACCTGCACAAGAATGTTGCGTGCGGTCTGGAACAAGTCATGGAAACAGCACCCCACAAGGAAGCAGCTGTATGGCCACTTGCCCCCAATCTCACAAACCATCCGAGTAAGACAGACTAGGCATGCTGGACACTGCTGGAGAAGCAAGGACAAGCTCATAAGCGATGTTCTCCTGTGGAAGCCAACACATGGACATGCTAATGTGGGCCGGCCACCAAAGACCTACATTGACCAACTATGCAAGGATACTGGATGCTGTGCAGAGGACCTCTCTGACACAATGAATGATAGGGAGGTTTGGCGAGAGATTGTTATGGATATCCATGCTAATTGCGCAACATGTGGATGATGATGATTTTTATGAGAATCACTGATGCAGGACCCTCTACTTTTTACCCACTCCAAACAGCCAATTATCAAAGGGGGATAACTTGGTTACCTACTCATGAAACTCATTAGCGCCATCTAGCAGACATACACACCAGTAGGATGTAACACAAGGTCAATTTCTTAAGCGAAGTTTAACAGGTTTGAATTCAATTTTCCTTCTAGAAAGGTTGCCTAACCAAGGTTAAAAAGCTCAGTCTGCTCTACTATAATCAAAGGAACATAACTTGGTTACCTACTCATGAAACTCATTAGCGCCACCTAGCAGACATACACCAAACAGTCAGTCACCAAGGGTTTAACTCAACTGCAGCATCACACCTGTCAAAATCATTTGAGGCCAACTTACCTGCTTTATATATCATGACCTTGACCAACTGTTACCACATTGGTGTCATTCTTGCCACACGTAACTGTTGATAATGTTTAGGTTCATCAGTATATAAGTTATATCATAAGCAAATATTCTGATGAAAGATATCAATTGCATCTCTATGAGAATTTATCACAGTGTGTGTTGAGCGCTTTACTAAAGGGCACTGTTTTTCTATCTACCGTTTCATACTTAAACACTCAAATTTATACTGTTAGGAATTTGTCATTTTTAACACAACTGTGTCAGAATTATCATCATTGTATTCTTATCATACCAACCCTTTCGACACCAGTAGGATGTAACACAAGGTGAATATCTTAAGCAGAGTTTAACAGGTTTGAATTCAGTTTTCCTACTAGAAAAATTGCCCAACCAAAGTTAAAGAGCTCAGTCTGATCTACTATTTACACATAGCTGGAGGTAGAATAGTTGGATGCATACCTTTCCTAAGCGTATTAGTGCTTTTGCACTAGAAATCATCCTTGGGACTTGGTGATTTATAATATAATTGCATAAGTTTAGTCAAAATCATTGATACATATAATAAATCTTATTCATTAACAATGTCTATGAAAATCTGAGTAAGATCTGCCTCAAAACAGCCCATGTGCATTTAAAATCCTGCAATATGTCTTATATATCATTAAGAAATAAAGATTTACATAATATATGGTGTGGTTAATTTGCATATTGGTTTTAACAAAATTGGGTTTAATATATAATTATTTGGTGTTATTGATCACTAATATTATTAGTATTATCTGTGTTAATCGGACTATTGTCCTCATCTTCATTGTTATCTGTACAATGTTTCAGCCGATGTATCCTCTGGCCTTCTTCAGGTATTTCTTGTCGGACTGAAGAAGGCCGGAGGGTACATCGGCCGAAACGTTGTACAGATAACAATGAAGATGAGGACAATAGTCTGAATAACACAGATAATACTAATCATCAAGCCTCATCTCAAACATTCAGAGAAATCTAATATTATTGTTTTATTCTACAACATATTAAAATGAATCCTATGAATGATTTTATACAGAACTAGCAAAAGTTCCTGGTTCATGACCAGTTGAAAACATATTTAGGAACACCAAGGAGTGCTGATATAACTGGAAAGTAGCTTATATAGCCAGCAGGGAAGCTCCGGTTGATGCAACAGCAGCAGCAATATGATGCTTTCTGAAAATCGTTTGATTTTTGTTTAATTAATTATATCTCTTAATCAGAAAAATCAATAACCAAATTAGGTGCGTTTCCTAGTTATAAGAATATTAAGGTGTATGCAAGATTTTGAATCTGAGTGACATCTCTTTTTAGAGTTATAAGTCGACACGTACATACCAAACTTTCTTTTATATATATAGATATAATTAAAATAAGTAATCTTTTTATGTGCGTTCTTATTTAATTTAGTTAGTCTTTTTAATTTAATATATTACATTAAAACTTAAATATTTATGCCCAGAGGGTGCATATTCTTTCTAGTACAATTAATGGACTCTCCCAAAACAATTACACAGGAATTGGCACAGATTTGTTGTTTTTGGTCGAAATTTTCAATGAACAAATTTATGTAGCTACATAATTAATCTTCATATTATCCCAAGTGGAATGGTAACAGTTAAATTTTTACTTCATTGTCTAACTTACCTACTTTGCATTTTTTTTTCTCTGTCTTTTTTTTCTTCTTTCTTTTAATAGTTGGTTGTAATCCTCTATGAATGAGAACTAAGCTACAATGGTTGTTAGGCAATGTATGTGTCATGGTTTTTTTTTTCCATTTCTCCTGACAGCCCATTCAGCTCAAATTCTGTAGTTAGGAACCAGGTTGGCTTAAGACTTAAATGCCCCCCCCCCAAAAAAAACAGACAGTAACACAGCAAAACCATTTTTTATAATTGAGACAAATCTTAATGAAATTTCAGTGGCTTGGACACACATGGGATCGGATTTCCCTATGGTGACAATTCTTCCAGGCTGTGATTATATCAGTACTGCTGTATGTCTGCACCACTTGGACCCTAATGAAGCACCTTGAGAATAAGCTAGATAGGAGCTGCACAAGAATGCTGCATGCAGTCTTGAACAAGTTGTGGAAACAGCACCCCACAAGGAAGCAGCTGTATGGCCACCTGCCCCCCCCTCTCAAACCATTCGGGTGAGAAGGACTAGGCATGCAGGACACTGCTGAAGAAGCAAGGAAGAGCTCATAAGCGACGTTCTCCTGTGGAAGCCAACACATAAACATGCTAACATAGGCCGCCCACCAAGGACCTACATTGACCAACTATGCGAGGATGCTGGTTGCTGCACAGAAGACCTCCCCAGGGGCAATGAATGATAGGGAAGGTTGGTGAGAGATTGTCATGGATATTCATGCTACTTGCATGACATGATAATGATGACATACATAGAAAGTGATTATTTTCCTTGATTGGGGACCCGGTTAGCTCAATCAGTAGAGCACCCGTCTAGGAGCCGCAAGGGTCCTGGTTCAATACTGATCTCTGCGAACTCAGCATATGATGAGTAGCACAAATTGGGTAATCTGATCTGTGTGGTAAAGTGGAAAGGAAGCTGATGGTAGGTTTGGTTTGGTTTACGGTATATCAACCTCAGTGTGTCATTTAATGCTGACAAAGTTTTGAAATAAATTCATTCTTATGGGCACTCAATTTTTTTCTTATAAACTCATGTTTTTCTATTTAACCCATAGATGGGACCCTAACAGGTACAACCACTTTGGTGATGCTAAGTGTGGTTGTCAAAGTTGCCTTAATTGTAGTGAAAAGCCATAATATTCCAAAAATAAAATTCTCAGAAATACCAAAGGGAAAAAAAAAAAAAAAAAAAAAAAAAATTGTGTGAATTTTCTTCTACCTGATTTGATATCCTAATTTCTGATTAGCCCTCACTGGTAAACAGTTGTCTGGATTTGATGTTTTGTTTTGTTTTATGGCATATCAACCTCAGTGGGTCATTTAATGCTGACAAAGTTGTGAAATAAATTCATTCTTAATGGATAATCAATTTTTTTTTTATAAATACATTTTTCTATTTAACCCATAGATGGGACCCTAATAGGTACTACCACTCTGGTCAGAGTGGACCAGGGAGCAATGGTGATGAAGGGGTGCTCCACATTCCCCAAACCTCCAGAACTGGAACCTCACCATCAGATAGAGTTTAACGTCATTTCCAGAATATGTAGACCCTCAACCACCACCTTCTAGCACCCATATGATGATAAAAGAGTTGGGGCTTGCCATAAGGGCAATAGGGTTGGGGCAATCATATAGGTGCTAGGGCTTGACATGACCAGCCGATTGATCGGAGGGGGTCTGTCTGACCGCCTGTCTAGTGATAGTAAGAGTCTAAGTGGAGTGTTGCAGGTCATAGACTGCTCATCCACACCAAGACTGTCCTTCAGCATCACAGGTCACCACCCACAGCCAACAGGTGGCCCCATTTGTGGGAGTTTTACCCCTCTGCAGAGGTGCAGTCAGTGCATTCTAATGCCCCAGCCGACAGGGCAGCTAAGTTTGAAAAAGGTCAGATTGTGGCATACAATGATTGTGGATTGTCACTATGGTACATTGTAAAGAAATTGAATAACCAAAAATTATAAGAAATCTGTAAATTATCATCACAAAGCCACAAGAGAAAAACGACAGCATCAGAAGATAGAAGAATTGTTAGAGCAGAAAATCTACAGCAGACTGTGACATCACAACAACAATTCAAACGTAAGTTGAGATTAATAAGATACTTTTTTATGTTAACTGAGGGGTTGGGTAAATATGAAGGTGAGTCAAAAAGTAATGCCATTTTGTTTAGGACAGATATAATTACCAACACAGAAACATCTATCATACATAAAAAAAAGCTGGTCCTCTGTGAATCACATCCCTACTTCTCTCAATAGCAATGTTCCACCTTCGAATGAGAGCATGTATCCCTGCCCTGTAAAACTCTATTGACTGTTCTTTGAGTCACTTCACTACAGATTTTCACTTCCTCATCACTGGAATAATGTTTGCTTTTCAAACCCTCTTTCATGGTGCTGAAGAGAGGCAAACATTATTCCAGTGACATGGAAGTGAAATCTGTAGTGAAGAAGTGGCTCAAAGGACAGAATTTTATGGGGCAAGGATACATGCTTTAATTCGAAGGTGGAACATTGCTATTGAGAGAAACGGTGAATATGTAGAGAAGTAGAGATGTGATCCACAGAGGAACAGCTTCATTTTGATGTATGATACATGTTTCTGTGTTGGTAATTATACCTGTCCTAAACAAAATGGCATTACTTTTTAACTCACTCTCATACATCTATCAACTGGTAATTCAGTACTTACTGGTATAAAAGTCATGTGCTAAAGAGCTGACTCTGCAGCTAAATTGGCTCTAGATTTGATCCCCGACAAGTTCAAGATACCATATACTCACTTGAAACCTAAAATCAATAGATTCCTTCATACAAAATGGCAACAACAGTGGAATAATAACATCCACAATAAACTCTTCCTAATCAAACCCACTTTGAGGGGCTGGAGACCAACTTTAAGGAAGTCTAGGAAGGAACAAGTCATTGTGTCTCAATTACGCATTGGTCATACAAAACTAACACACTCCTATATACTCAAACAAGAACAACCACCACAATGTGAAACATGTCAAACACCTTTGACAGTTAAACACTTATTCATGGAATGCAGGTTTTTTTTACTCACATCAGAAACCATAATTTTAAAGCAAACAATATGAAAGATCTATTTGAAAATGTCAACATAGAGGATATTCTCTCCTTTTTGAGGGAAATAAAATTATACCATAGAATATAGACATGAACTTAATCAATACCATACAACATAATCCTCAATAATGCTAACACATTGTTAAAACCAATTACTAAAAAGTATAAATATAAATACACGATATGTATTACTTCCTAACCTAATACATGACATAACCTGAGACGGGTTGATATGCCATTAAAATCAATAAATCAATCAAAGAAGCACCGGCACAAAAATCCGTGGAATTTGTAATTGGGTCAAACAACTACTGGGCACGAGGAGGCTGCCACTGCACAAACTTGCTTGAAAAGCTGCAGGCAGACCTCCAAAATGAGAAACCTAAGACCATGCAAGTGGCTAACGGAGCTATGGACCCTATCAAAAGAAAGGACAGGGTGGCTTCAGATGAAGATGGCCTGAATGCTATTGTAAAATTGTTATGGAAAATTAACAAAAGGAATTATTGAAAACACCGAGTAGAAATTGCTTCTCACTTGCAGACAATCTATACAGAAACTGATGGACGCTGCGTTTAAAAACATACATTTGAATGTAAACAAAAAACAAAGGGAAACAACTCTATTTTAGTTCAAGTCTAATTTCGTTAGGTGACCTAACAAAAATGTTCCAACCTATTACAGTGGCAGAATAAAGTAAATGATCATGTTTTTCTTTAAGATATTTTCTATAGGTTATTTTCATCTTTGGTTTTACTCTTACCTTGTATATATATATATATATATATATAATACAATTGCATGTTATTAGTATGTGAAGGAGTGAAAAGGAGAGGAAATAAGCTGCCACAGCAAAGAGAGCCAGAAGGAAGTAAAGACAACAACAACCCCAGAAAGCATCACTGTTTGTATGCAGTCACTGTATCAGAGATTGCCATTCAAAAATTGGCCTGTTCAATAGGGTAGGTTTTTTTTTGGGGGGGGGTAGGGGGCGTATATGTAAGAATATAAGAGAATATTGATTCCATCTATCAGGAGTGGGAAGTTCTGAAGAGGAAGCATCAAAGCTGATCCTGTGGGATCCATGACATTAAATAGGAAGGTGTGGTGGACATCATGTTAAATCCGACAACCTGAAGTAGGATATTGGTCTGGAATCTGACCAGCAACTGAAAGTGGCAATGATAGACAAAGATGTTAGGAATAAAGATTTTTTGTTATAGCTCGAGTGGGAGCCTGGACTAACTAATTTAATTTGTCCACCCTCAGCCCATTGGATTTGGTTGGTTTTGTTTTACGGCATATCAACCTCAGTAGGTGATTTAATGCTAATAAAGTTTTGAAATAAATTCATTCTTAATAGATACTCATTTTTTTTTTTTCTTATAAACACATTTTACAATTTAACCCATAGATGTGACCCTAACAAGTACTACCATTCTGGGTCATAGTGGACCTGGGAGCAATGGTGATGAACGGGTGCTCGACATTTCCCAAACTTCCAGAACTGGAACCTCACCATCAAATAGAATTTAATGTCATTCCCAGTACATGAAGACCCTCAGCCACTGCCTTCTAGCACCCATATGATAAATGGGGTTGTCCATTGGAAATAAATCTTATAAAATCAACAAAGATGAAGATATAATCAAAACCAACATCAAAAAGGGCATATTTTGTTTCTATTCAAGAGTCATCAGAGACACTTGATGATTTTCAATCTCTTTCCCCCTGTTAACTATTGGTCAATGGAACAAGCCAAACACCTCAACTTAGTGGACTGTTCCTAGCAGTAGTAGCAACAACTACTTAATCTGTTGCAGTTTGTCCATTGGGACTGAACAACTAAATGCCTGGAGGAACTATACCATTCAACACCATGATATTTATTACCCCCAATTAAAAATTACACTTACTTATAATTCAGTATTTGGTCTTCCAATATATTTTATAGGAAATTTAACCTTTACAACAGGCAGAGAGATAATAGGTGTAGCTTTGTTCCAAATTTAGTTTATTGCGACACATTGATTTTGATGGCATGTCAACCTGTCTGGGATTATTTTATACCTAGAGGTTAACAGTGATAGCTTTTTGATTTAGTGCATCCTGGGACGCACATATTTGTTTTGAATGAGTCCCTAGAAAAATGTATGGGTCCCAACTAAAGCCATTTAACTCCTACCTTGTAACCTATCTTGTGTTTCTATTTCTCTGAATGTTTGAGATTAGGCTTGATGATTAGTATTATCTGCGTTATTCGGACTATTATCCTTATCTTCATTGTTATCTGTACAACGTTGTACAGATAACAATGAAGATGAGGACAATAGTCTGAATAACACAGATAATACTATCTTGTGTAATTCATTTCTAAAAAACTATTGAAATGTATTTACAGTTAGATTAAATTGTGGGGAAGAAAAAAGAAAAACACTGTGAGACATGGATATGATTTTACTGCGTCCTTTTAGATTTTTGTGTGTCAGGACGCGTACCTATCAGCATCTCTGGGTTAAGGAATTGCAGACATTGTACATTTACACTTTTTTATGTAGTTGCTTAGAGGTATTTGCACAGTTATATGATATCAAGTATTCCGGAAGTGCGTGGTGTAATGGTGTCATGGGAAATGGACTAGTCACCCTGAGTTCAAATACTGGATGTGGTAAGTGCATTTCACTTAGCGCTAATACCCTTGGGAAAGGTATGAATCCTACTCTCCTTCCAGCTATGGATAAATAGTAGGGCAGACCGGGGTCTTTAACTTTGGTTAGGCAACTGGTCCAGGAGAATGAAAACTCTTGGGGTGGTCACTACTCAAATAAGCTCAGTCCTAATTAGTGATCTATTTCACCATTCAAATAATTAGACATTTCTTAAGAAATTGACCTTGTGTCACTTCCTGCTCGTGTGGAGGGGTTGGTAAATATATATAGGATATCAAGTATTCCTATCTAATACAGACAATTTAACAACAGATCTATTTGATTTGTAGATGAGACACAAACAGGTATTATCCGTTTGAGTCAGTGTTGACCTGGGAGTAATAGAAATGAATTGGTACTCAAATATTCCACACTCCCCTGATTTACAAAACTAGAAACTCACCATCAGATGCAGTTTAGTTTCATAACCAGGATGCATCCTTTTCTTTGGGGTAGGGAGTTTTCTTTCCTTTCTGAGGGGGATAGAGTCGACATATTTTAAGCCACGCTAACAGGTTGAGTGTGTGGGGATTAAAATAAAATTAAAATTAAATAAAATAAAAAAAATAACAATCTCCCATGAGCTCCCAGACCGAAAGAACCCTCTGGGCATGTGCTGAAAAGAGTACTTCCTATCACCAAGAAAATCACTCAGTGATTTGAACTCAGGCCTTGATTGGGATCAGGCGTTGCTACTGGACAAGAAGAAATTTCCTCCCCATGAAGTGCCCACAAATAAAGTTTGAATCCTAAAGTATCTTTTTTCGCTTATTTCCTATAAGTCTAACATAAACAATGGGGAACCACTCTTGACTGATAAATTATTTATTTTCCCATTAAACTAACCCTAAACTCTAACCCAGTTTTCTTTTTTCCTAGTAGATCAATAAATAAATAATTTATCAGTCAAGTGTGGTTCCCCTTTTTTATGTTAGACTTATAGGAATTAACCCTTTTGTCTTTGTCTCTTCCTTTTCCTTCCTTTTCAGCTTGACAACCACAAGAACGAAGAATCACATGTATAATTTATTTTCTTAAACCCCATTATTGACAACCAAACGAACACACACCGGCGACTTTAAACCAACATAAAATCTTAAAACCACATAAGTGTGACACACTGAGTGATTCAAATTCTGCAAATAAAAAAAATCTTTCAAGAAAAAAAAGAAAAAAAGAAAAGAAAGATAAAAGGAAAGGGATGGAATGAAAGTGAAATCTTCCTGAATTCTTGCATGACAGAATATTTACTGCCAATCAAATGATGGCAGGTCTGTGACAGGAACACAAGTTGGTCTTTTATAGATTAAGGAAGGGGAACTGTCCTTTGAGTTATCAATGGTCTGTCAAATACAGTCTAGCATGTATTGGAGGTGTGTGGTGTAATGGTTAGAATCATAGGAAATGGACTCGTCAACATGAGTTCAAATCCTGGACATAGCTTCAGTTCACATAGCACTAATATTTTTGGGAAAGGTATGAATCCTACTACTCTCCCTCCAGCTATAGGGAAAATAGTAGGGCAGACTGGACTCTTTAACCTTGGTTAGGCGACCAGTCTAGGAGAAGGGAAACTCTGAATTCAATCCTGTTAAACTCGTTTGGGGTGGTCACTACTAGAATTGGGGTGGTCACTACTAGAATTGGCTTGGTCCTAATTAGGGATCTATTTCACCATTCATGAAATGAGACATTTCTTCGTGGTTTCCCTTTAACTCTATGCCAATTTTAAGTCACTCACAGCGGTTCTCCCACAAACAGAAGTTGCAATAAACTAGCACAAAGGGAGTAAATGACTAGGTATGACTTGGTGGGAAAACTGATCCACTGTATTCTTACCATAAACCGCTGTTGGTTGGTTCATTATAATTGAGCTGAAGGACTCAGATTACAATAATGATAGGACTTTATATGAATAGAATGAGTTCTGAGGAGAATAGACTGTGAACTTTGAAGTATCCCATCATACAGGTAAAAAATACCAAGAAAATTTGGTACAGCCATGGAGGGGGGAATTTATTTGGCAAAGAATTAAATAAAAAAAACTAAATAAAAAACAACATTGCCATTAATACAATAAACAAAGTTTTTAAATATACAGTTGAGTGTAGTGTTTCTCATTGAAAACGACAACACTGGTGTTGATTAAAGCCTTTATTCCCATTTCTAAGATACACACTGCTTAAGCTCCACATGGCAGAAGTGCCCGGTGAACCAGGAGATGTTGTACCCTGTGTAGATACATACATTACATTGAGTATATCTACTATCTCACAATTACCTATGTAATCAGGAGAGAGAGAAAAAAAATGAGAAAAGGTTTATATGTCTATTGTCAGTTATGACCCAATCTCAACACTGCATTATCCTGGACAGCCTCTTTTGTAGCAGCAGAAAGATTAAATCTATTTTATTGATATTTCTTAATTATAAAAATGACCTCTACTTATCTTGGTAAGATATTCTATTGACAATTCTCCTTTACATCTATATCTATCTAGACATACATATATATATAGATAAAAAGGTATGAAAACACACAATATTGTTAAAAATGAATATATCTTATTATAATGGAGATTGTGTGTTTGTCTGTCTGTAACCGAAACTATATCCCTACTCAAGTCACAATTCCCTTTGTTATTTAAATCACATTCTCCATGATTTTATTTTTATTTAAACTTCAATTATTAATAAAATTGTTTTACATTACTTACACTGTTGACCATATCTACATACTAATAACATGCAATTGTATTTATATATACAACAAAATAGAGGTTTACAGTGTGAATGGGAAGGCTAATTTGCATATTGATCTTAAAAAATTAATTTTAATAAATATATGCTTAGTATTATTGATTTCTAATTGTTTGGTTTTATCTTATTGAATATGAGCAAAAATCTCTTCAATAAGTCTTAAAAGAAATCCCTCAACAAGAAGAAATAACTGTCAATTTTACTTTACTTCCTATTTTAACTAAATACTTAATTAGAAAAAAATAACTATAAAAGACGAGAGTGATGGAAGAGTAAGTTTCAGTTGTTCTATTTTTCAATCATAGAACAACCTCTCTTCAAATCTTTTTATCTGCATTCTTATTCAGTTTCATTAGCCTTTCTAATTTAATACAATATTTTATTACATTAAAACTTAAATACTTGCACCGGAGGGTGCATATATTTGCTAGTATATATAGATAAAAAGGTATGAAAACACACAATATTGTTAAAAATGAATATATTTTATATAATTTTCATAGCTAATATTGAACAATATTTCGATTATAAAAAATCATCATATTTTTAATCCGGACTCATCGAGTGAGAAGTAGCGCATGGTGTACACACTTTTTGGAATAACAATCCTTCCGATTTGAATTTAAATTATTTTCTGCTTCTCACTCGATGAGTCCGGATTAAAAATATGATGATGATTTTTTATAATCGAAATATTGTTCAATATTAGCTATGAAAATGATATAAAAATATTCATTTTTAACAATATTGTGTGTTTTCATACCACGAGGATTCAACTCATGATTCAGTAATAATGGACCTGCAGGACTAACTTAAAAAAATCCTGCTCTACCCAGGTGACCCGGGTAGCCACTTCTCGTACATATATAAAGGGCAGTTGTGTGTATATGTATGTCTGAGGAAACTTTCGAAAATAAAACAATTAACAACATAGTAAATATATATTCACATTAAATATCACCAGGGCTTGGTTTTTGAGCAAAAATAAGAGAGATTTGATTTATATTCATGAAGATAATTAAAAAGTAAAATTTAAATGATAACAACATGGATTTTTTTTTCATTTAATATTTTAGATAGTAGACATTAACATTTTTTTCAGAGTAGCTGGATCAATGCAAGGTCTATTTTTTTTTTACATAGGGATTTAAATGGGACATCCCACGAGGATTCAACTCACAATTCAGTAATAATGGATCTGCGGGACTAACTTTAAAAAATTCCCCTCTACCCAGGCGACGCCGGGTAGCCACTGCTAGTTGTATCTAAGTATTTTGATGGTAGTCAATTCAGTATCAAGAATCAAACTGAAGAAGATGCTACAGCAGATGTATTACACATTTGTAAACATGATGCTATCTCTTCTGTCCCTAATATGAAATAAATTATTTAAGAATAGTTAAAATAATGAGTAGTAAGTAGCCATCATTTTTTTTTGCTCTATAATTGTTATATATCCTGATCATCTTTGGTATCTTATGTACCTGGGAGTTCTAGCGTCTGGAACTTTCATTTGGAGATTTCATGTCTGGTCTTCCATTAGGGATTTCTCGTCTATCAGAAGCCCTAGATCATTAGTAGTTTTTGGATAAATAACCCAAGACTTAGATTTTCTTTACATTACATTTTATTTAGAAATCCCCATCCAGACTAACTGCGCAGAGTATGAGTATGGGAGCGCGCTGATCGCGACTTGCTGTCTCCGTGGCTTGCCCAGTACTGACTTAACTAACTCTTTCAAATAAAAACGGAAAGAGCCTTTTATTTCTCATTTCTTTACTAATTCTCACAGTATCTACCAGAAAAGGGATTAACATGAGTTTAACATGTGCCATCAATCTTCCATGATATCGTCACATACTCCCACTCAAAAAAAAACTGCTAGCTGTAATTTCTAACAGCCATTTTGATTTCTACACTAACCCTACATAATTATATTTGATTGATTTTGGACATGTGCATTAGGGTAGGTCGGTTTTGGAACTGTAACATTTCCCATCGGGCAAAAGTTGCAAATTAGCATAAATAATTACCACACAAAATATTTTTCTTGAAAACATTGCCTTTGTTTGATCTTTTAAAATGTTATCACTTTACAGCTTAATTATTAGGTAAAAAGCAACATATCTGAGGTGTTGGTTGTAATAAAACTACAAAAATAAAACAATTAATGACAAAGTAAATATATATAGATATTAAATATCATCCATTTTGTGCCAAAATTATGAAGATTTGATTTATATTCGAAGATATTTAGAAATTAAAATATACATAGAAATAGCATTGAAATTCTACTTAAAAATGTCTAGCATTTGTAAATCTTAAAAATAAACAAACCAATACATCATGTTTTTTTCCCCCCCCTTCTTACCCAGTTGATGCAGGGTAGCAGCTTCTAGTTTATAAATAAGGCAAAATAAAAACAACAACAACACTCCGAGTTGACGTAATGCTATTATTTTATCAAATTGAGTTCTCTCTTTATAACATGTTAACAGTCTTTACTTAACGTAGGTTTTCTATTTTACTTAGTTTTTACTTAGGCTTTCAATGCACTGCTTCCCTCAGGTGAATTGCTTTTTTTGTAACAAGAAAAAAAAAAAAAAAAAAAAAAAAAAAAAGAGTGAGAGAAGAAATCTGCTTTTAAGCAATTAAACTAATACAGGACATTGACACATGCATAGAAACAGCTGCGGAATTGCTTATTTGTTTGTATTGAATTTTTTTTTTTTCTTAGACTGATCTTAAAACCTTTTTTTTATGGTAAATGTTATCCATTAATTTCATATTACAATGGATACATCACAGATAAGAAAGTATCTCTCTTTCTCTCTCTCTCTTTATATATATATATATATATATATATATATATATATAAAGTGCATGGAAGTAATTCTGTGACCCTGGAGTTTCATGCTTCTTGCACAGTCAGCAGATTGTCTAATGAATGCATAATAGCATGAAATCCCAGGATCACAGAATTACTTCCATGCAATATATATATAATATATATATATATATATATATAAACAAATTTCTGGTACAGGAAAACTTAGAGAGTACTAAAAGTATGTATGTTGGGAGATCATACAAGTTGCGAGATGGTAGAATAAAATAATATTTCATTACGAAAATAAAATATAAATATGGGGGGGGGGTATAAAAAATACGAAGGCCTTTTTGACCGGTTCTTTTTCAAGTATAATCACCGGCGATGATTAAAAGTCAGATTGTATAAGAAATATTCTTTTGGAACGAATGGGGGTGAACCAGAGGGGAACAATATATATATATATATATATATATATATATATAAAAAATAGCCCTATCACTGACACTGAGAACTCCACTAATAATACTGCAAAAACTTGGTCCACTACTAACTCACCAATCACAATAAACCATTTATTAATGCTATATATATATTTACCAACCCCTCTGCATGGGCAGGATGTGACACAAGGTCAATTTCTTAAGCGTAGTTCAATAGGTTTGAATTCAGAGTTTTCCTTCTCCTAGACTGGTTGCCTAATCAAGGTTAAAGAGCCCAGTCTGTCCTACTATTTATCCATAGCTGTAGGGAGAGTAGGATTCATACCTTTCCCAAAGGTATTAGCGCTAAGTGAAATGCAATTACCACATCCAGGATTTCAACTTGTGTGACAAGTCCATTTCCCATGACTTTAACCATTACACCACGCACTTCCATAAAATCTATTAATGATTACATATATATATATATATATATATATATATATATATATATATATAAAATATTCATTTCTTTCCCAAGGGCATTAGTGCAAATTGAAACACTAATAGCCTAATACCCTTGGGAAAGTATGAATCAAATATATTTTCCCTACAGCTATGGGTAAATAGTAGGGCAGACTGTGCTGTTTAACCTTGCCATGGCAACTGGTCTAAGAAAAAAAAACTCTGAATTCAAACCCATTAAACTCCACTTAAAAATTGACCTTGTGCAGAGGGTTGGTAAATACAGACCCAAGGTAGCGCGAGCAGTTCTTTGTTGAGAAAGACAAAAATGTCTTGGATGATAAAATTATGAAGGTGCTTTAAAGATGGCAGAAGACAGTGGAATGAACAGAATGATAAATACATTGTTCAATAAAGTTAATATCAAAGATAAAATTAAAGATAAAATTAAAGAAGGAAAGAAAATAGAAAGACTAATTTTCATTTCTCCGAATGTTTAAGATGATTGGACACATGGCTAGTGGATAAAGGAGTTAGGTTAAGACAGTTCTAAGTGACAGTTATCTCTAGATTGCAGGTTCAATCCTGATCAAGGGCAGCAGTAACATAGAATAATAATTAACACAGCTTAACGTCTCTACCCAAGCTATAGTTAGCGGAATGAGAACAGGATACCCCTGTGGACTGAATAAAGGGTTAGGTTCAAAGTTCCGTGATGGCTCCTGATTATGACAAGAAAGTTCCTGATTGTGACAAGAAGGTTCCCGAGACCGACAAGATATACCTGAAGAAGGTCGGAGGGCATATTGGTTGAAATGTTGTACAAATAACAATGAAGATGAGGACAATAGTCCAAATAACGCAGATAATAGTGACTAATTTTTACTTTGAATGAAGAAAGTTTTCTTTTTATTTGAACACCGAATATATTATTCTCAGGATAATAATTATTGAAAGTCAATTGAGTAAATATGGTAAAGATGCCAAATTCAACATAAAAGAAAACATAAAAATGTTTCTTTTTATCCCAGCGAACATAGAGGAGACATTAAGTAAGTATAAAATCACCAGATGGTGGCAAACATCATCAGGCAGGGTTTTTAAACATGGTAAACTAATCCAACTTATAATATCCAAGGGAATAATTGCAAAGAGATATAACCTGTTCAAATAGCGACTTTGGCAAAAATTATTCTCTTTGGAATTTAAATTTCTCTTAAGGAGATGCATATGTACGATGACTCTACGAGTGAAGAGTAGCCCAGGATCTGCTTCTGAAATCAGAAATTTGTTTGTGATATTCAAAACGACTGCTGCTTAATTCATTGTCTTTTGAAGAAAACGGTAAAGCATTGAATTTCATCATTTTAAGATAGCAAAGGAAGCCGCCTAACTAATTTTCCAGCACTCTTGCCAAATAAAGAATTTTGCCATTTTGCCAAACTAAGGTCATAGGTTTTTTTTTTAATGCCTGATTATGGTAATTTTATTTATTTACTTATTTTTCAGACTAAGGTAATTTTTTCCCTGGATTAATGTAATTATTTTTTTCCAGATTATGGTAATTTTTTTCCCTAGATAAAGGTAATTATCTTTTTTCTTACCCTAGTTAAAGTAATAATTTTTTTCCAGATTAAGGTAATTATTCCTTTCTTTCCCAAGTTAAAGTGATTATTTACATTCCAGATTAAGGTAATTATTTTATGCTCCAGATGAAGGTAATTATTCCTTTCTTTCCCAAGTTAAAGTGATTATTTATGTTCCAGATTAAGGTAATTATTTTATGCTCTAGATGAAGGTAATTATTTTTTCTTAACCTAGTTAAAGTAATTTATTGTGCAGATAAAGGCAACCCCCCTCCAGATTAAGGTAAAAAAATTTTCTTACCCTAGTTAAAGTAATAATTTTTTCCAGATTAAGGTAAGTATTTTCTTCTTCCCAAGTTAAAGTGATTATTTATGTAAGGTAAATATTACATAAAAAAGAATATCAAATCACACATTATTCTTGCTAATCAAATGTTTATTAATATTTTAAAATCTTTTTGGATCAGTCAGTATTGATATGAGAACCATAACTGACTTTTATGTAACACGCAGCACAGAGAAAGTTACATAAATCCAATGTACATTCATTCTATTAATAATGGAGATTCACTTCCGGTTTTTGTCTGTAACAAAAACCTACATCACTGCTTACGTCACATTACCAAAAATCGTCATAACATAGAATAAATACACTCAAAATTTGTGCATGCAATGTTTAGACAGTCCTCATTGTTTTTAAAACAAGTTTTAATAAATACATGACTGGTATTATATATCTATATATAGTTTGTTTTATTTAATACATATTTAAAGTTTACATTTCAAATTGTTTTATTTTTAAATTTTAATGAATTTGATGATTTTACTTACTTAGGGTACAAACTCTTTGACAATGAATTTTTAAATCCCACACCCTCAGGCAATATCTTTCAAAAATTCATTTTTACATCGCCTGGGGGCGTTTTTTTATTTTGCTAGTTCATACAATTGAGAAAGAAAAAAATTCTTATTTAGGGCAAAATTTTTTTCTAATTTGTGTTTATTTGAAATTTTTATGTTTCACAAATTTGGCTTAGTAGTAACTACAGCCTTTATTGGGATTATACTTTATCCACAACTATTAAATTTTAAACAGAATTAACTAAAAATCTCATAAAATTGACAGATCACAAGTAATACATGTAGTTGTGACCCATGAATAAATACACACTTAATACTTTTTTTAAAAATAGATATTATTATGTATTATTTATTACTAAACTCAACAGAATTGAAACAAAGTTTGGTAATAACTAATACCAAGTAATACTTGATTTGATTGCATAATTGTAGCAAGAAGAGAAATTAATTACATTGTGATGCTAAGCAGTCACACATGTCTTACATACAAGATAACTGCTTATCTATCTATATGACAAAGTAAATATATATATACACATTAAATATCACCAGGGCTTGGTTTTTGAGCAAAAATAATTGAAATTTGATTTATATTCATGAAGATAATTAAAAAATAAAATTTAAATGATAATAGCATGGGTTTTTTTTTCATTTAATATTTTAGATAGTAGATATTAACATTTCTTTTTAGAGTAGCTGGATCAATGCAAGGTCTAT
This sequence comes from Doryteuthis pealeii, assembly GCA_023376005.1. Classification (NCBI taxonomy): domain Eukaryota; kingdom Metazoa; phylum Mollusca; class Cephalopoda; order Myopsida; family Loliginidae; genus Doryteuthis; species Doryteuthis pealeii. The sequence continues at coordinate 72,428,578 of CM042157.1, forward strand.
TTTTTTTTACATAGGGATTTAAATGGGGCATCCCACGAGGATTCAACTCACGATTCAGTAATAATGGATCTGCGAGACTAACTTAAAAATATCCACCACCCCCTACCCAGGTGACACCGGGTAGCCACTTCTAGTCTCTTATAAGTGGTTGAGAGAAGGTGAAATGAACAGCACAGCCCAGCACAGAGATTGAACTCACAACCTCCAGGTTATGATTAATGTCTCTCATAAGCATTCTGCTCACGCTGCACCTGTTGGAATAGTTCGGCCAGATTAGAAAGGAAAATTTTTTTTTTAGACTTTAAACTACAAGTTTCTCTCCCTCTGTACTTAACCACCTAACTCTGCATATCCTTTCCAACTCACTCCTCCCTTTTGATCTTCTCTCCCTCCCCATCCACCAAAGATTTCCTTCTAACCAATCAAATCCACACAAACGCTATCCCATCCACTCCTCTCCACTTTCTCTTCTATAAAACATATGATGCTTTAATGATCAAATAAACAACTGATGAAGCTGAGCTCAATGCATGGCGAAATATATTTCCTACATATACTTGTCTGAGTTTTGTTCCTTTGTCCATATTTCTCCCTCTAATCTTTACTACATTCTCTCGGATTTACTCTTATCCACTTTAAACTATATGCAATAATGTTCCACTAGAAATAATAAATGCCTGGTATGTTTGGTTTAGAAGAAAATTAGCTTCTGATTAAAAAATTGTTAGGTGTGTAATTATTTATGGTTGATAACTCTATGTAAGAAAGTGTGCTAATTGAAGCAATTTAAGTACTCTTGTAATTTTGTTCACACTAAATTAGTTTTCAGTCTACTAGTAACGGAAATATTCATGATGTACTGTATATGTTCATATCAAATGTGTTATATATGATAATTTCCTCTTCAAACTATTTAAAAAAATTACAAAGCAAATTTATACTTTAACCATTTTGGCACGGAGATCATCTTGAGTCACCAAAATATACATAATGCTTGAGGGCGAGATGCAACTTTAGTCGACAGAACTTCTAAATATAGCCCCTGGAGTGCCTCTGTTATACCCTGGCCCTAGAATATATATTTACCAACCCGTTCGCACGAGCAGGATGTGATACAAGGTCAATTTCTTTAGTGGAGTTCAACAGGTTAGAATTCAGAGTTTTCCTTTTCCTAGACCAGTTGCCTAACCAAGGTTAAAGAGCCCTGTCTGCCCTACTATTTATCCATAGCTGGAGGGAGAGTAGGATTCATACCTTTCCCAAGGGTATTAGCGCTAAGTGAAATGCAGTTACCACATCCAGGATTTGAACTCGGGTCGACAAGTCAATTTCCCATGACTTTAACCATTACACCACGCACTTCCCACTTCCCTGGCCCTAGAATAAGAATCTAAATGAAAACTTTATTGTAGAGATTTGTGTAGACTGATCAGTATTCAAGTGTGTTGTAAGCTGAATCAGCTTCTGAGAATCCAGACATGGTAGGTGGTTTAAATAGCAGGTTGGGCTATTCTACTTTGTGGAATGGTCAAGTCTATTTACAGGATTTTGATTGGCTGTTGGTTTTAGTGTGGATATTTTTATCCATATATACTGAACACTTGACCATGTCCTGTCAATTGCTACAGAGTGTATTCAGTTACACTGTCTTTTTTTTTGTCTGGTGACTGGACGCTAGTCATAGCCTTCCTTTGAAGGTGAATATGATGTTTATTTTACATTTATTACTTCTAAAACCTTAGTCATTTTTAGAAGTATCAGTGAATGAAAAATTATCTTATAAAAAAACACTTGTGTGATATATTTTTGATGCCAATAATGCATTACAGCAGTGGTTCTCAAACAGTGCGCCCAGAGCTTTTTCAGGTGCGCCCGTAGTATTCCAGAAAAATCCACCTCATATTTATGTGAACTCTGATTTTCAACCCTCGCAACAATTAAGTGTAAAAAGAGAGGAACTCTTCAACGCATTGATGAGGAAATGAAAGTTTGTCTCTTAAACATAAGACCAAACATTCAAGAAATCGCAAGGTCTCATCAAGCTCATATTTCTCATTAACACAGGAATTAATAAACTTCATAGAGGTATGTTAAGTTTGCTTTTGTTAAATGTGTTATTTTTATATATTCAACAGTTAACTTAATAACATATTAGTCCTATTTTGTGTACAGTGCGCTATCAAGTATCTGTAGTACTGTAGGTGCACCCAGACTGTATAAAGTTTGAGAACCACTGCATTACAGTATAGTTAATGTGAAACTCCAAGATTTTATTTTAGGGTCAAAAGTGCATTCCAGCCATTAAATTTTGTTGCCAAATGCGTCTCATGGGTATTTCAACCAGATTTGCAGGTGCATTGAACAATTTCCAGGAGTTTCTGGGGAAAACAGTCTGAAGGTCTGTTGTCATGGTGATAAACTAATAAAGGTCAACAGTCTATTTGAACCGATTCCATTAAAAAATTCTAGGTAAACTCTTGGCATATTATGCAGTAGATGTTGGTCTGCCAAAAACACTTGTTTCCTTTCTGTTGCAATTTGCCCTGGGTATAACAACAGACTGCCCGGACTAATTAGTCCCAATAGGACTGGTTTAACTCAGTCGGTAGAGCGTCTGTCAAGGTATCACAAGGTTCTTAGTTCAATTCAACTCAGTGGTTAATTTGCATACTGGATTGGTTTGTTTTACGGCATATCAACCATAGTGGGTCATTTAATGCTGATAAAGTTGTGAAATAAATTCATTCTTAATGCATAATACAATTTTGTTTATCAACTCATGTTTTTCGATTTAACCCATAGATGGGACCCTAACAGGTACTACCACTCCGGATCAGAGTGGACCAGGGAGCAATGGTGATGAAGGGGTGCTCCACATTCCCCAAACCTTCAGAAATGGAACCTCACCATCAGATAGAGTTTAACGTCATTCCCAGGACATGTAGACCCTCAGTCACCGCCTTCTAGCACCCATATGATAAAAAGGGATTGGGGCTTGCCATAAGGGCAATAGGGTTGGGTTTGCATATTGGTTTTAACAAATCATTATTTGGTATTATTGATTTCTAATATTATTGTTTTATTCTCCAACATATTAAAATAAATCCTATGAATGATTTTATATAGAAACCAATTAAAATAAGTGATCTTTTTATATGCGTTCTTATTTTATTTTTTTAGTCTTTCTAATATAATATATTTCATTACATTAAAACATAAATACTTATGCTCAGATGGTGCATATTCTTGTTAGTCAAAATTCAATTATAAAAACTAATTTATAGTGTCCAACTAGGAACCACAATATTCCTGGTTCAATACCAGCCCTTGGCAACTCAGAACATATGAGTAGTACAGGGATCATACAGTAATATGCTGATGGTAGGTGTAGCACTCCACCTCAGGTGCCAAAACAATCTCCTTGGTCTAGCACTAGTGAAAAGGGGATAGACTTCCTCACTGTATGGCTGATACTGACATTAGGCTGCTCTGCTGACTTTACTTTTACTTTATGACTAAACAATTTGTTGATAGTTCTTTGAGAAGTTAAGACAATTTTACAGAATATAAAAGTAAAACAAAATTTCCAAAAGCCAAAATATTCCTGGGAAAGGTTTGGTTTGGTTTCTTTATTTAATGGCATATCAACCTTTGTGAGTTATTTAATGACAATGCCATCCTCATAGAAGAACAGTAGTGGTACTATTTAACTCATCATCATCAATTGGGTACAGACATTGGAAAAGGTCAAAGTACTGCTGTAAACTGAGAAAAAAAGATTAGATATGAAGAAGGATAATGGTAATTATAATTCATTTGAATTACTAATCTTCTTTTTTTGGGGTACATGGACATGTATAGCTATTTTTTGTATGAGATGGATATTAAATATTTTTCTTGTACGTAGATCTGTAGACAGAATCAGGACTGAAGGCCAAAGATGATCAGATAGAATGAAAAAGAAAATCATTTAAAACTAGGATCAATAAAAATGGATGAATTAGTTTGAGGATAAATTGGCAATGGATCAATTGAAGATGGATCTTTGATACTGAGATTTTTCTAATCCAGAGAAGGGGAGAGAGAGGGAGATAGAGAGAGAGGAAGGGAAAAGGAGAAATAGAGAGAGAGAGAGGGAAAGAGAGAGAGGGAGGGATATATATATATATATGTAATAAAGATTAGAGGGAGAAATATGGACAAAGGAACAAAATTCAGACATGTATATGTAGGAGATATATTTCTCCATGCATTGAGCTCAAGCTTCATCCGTTGTTATTATGATGAAGCCGAGCTCAATGCATGGTGAAATATATCTCCTACATATACGTGTCTGAGTTTTGTTCCTTTGTCCATATTTCTCCCTCTAATCTTTATTACATTTAGTACATAGAGTTACTGCAATAACAGTGATAAAAAGGGTTTGTGAATATGTAATAAGTCTAGAGGTGAATGAATGTCTTGAAATTCTGAGATCATTCTTAAGTATTTCATTTAGCATTAAATAAAATATTTTTTGCAATTAGAGTGACTTAAGACTTTTGATTTGTTCACAACATATGTAGATGTTTGAAGTGTATGTATTATGATATTATAATGCATAATTCTTTAATGTATGTTCCTTAATATATGCCAATTAAATCTGCATTAATATTATCTGCGTTATTCAGACTATTGTCCTCATCTTCATTGTTATCTGTACAACGTTTTGGCCGATATTCCCTCCGGCCTTCTTCAGGTATTTCTTGTCGGGAAGAAGGCCGGATGGCATATCGGCCGAAACAATGTACAGATAACAATGAAGATGAGGACAATAGTCTGAATAACGCAGATAATACTAATCATCAAGCCTCATCTCAAACATTCAGAGAAATAGTAAATCTGCATTGTTTGATAGTGCTCCTCCAAATTTTATTATTGTTATTCATGAATGGATGAATTACTATTTTCCTGGAAGATGGATGGGTATACGTGGTCCACATGAGTGGCCAGCCAGAAGTCTTGATTTAACACCCTGCAACTTTTTTCTTTGGTGTTGGTTGAAGGGGCAAATCTACTCTATGAAACAAATTACTTTGGAAGAACTTGAAGGATGAATACAAGAATTTATTTCTTGCCATTCTACAAGAGTTCCTGTGAAGATTAGTTTGTGCAATTCCTGAGCAGCTTGAGAGGCTGAAGGCAATTGCTGATGCCCATATAGAATTTAAATAAAATTCCAAGTTATGAGTTGGTGTTCTCATATTTATTTTTTGTAAAAATAATGATTCAGGAATAGATTATAAGTTTTTAGAAATAGTGAGTTACTTTAGAATCCCCCTGTACAATGGACCAATTCCAAAAGAATTTCAACTTTCATTTACATTCTAATTAGGTGTTGGCATCCTTCCATCTGCTAGAGACAATGGCATAGTCCCTATTTTTTTTAACTGCATCTGCCTAGTGGCTGAACAGGCCAATTTTGAATGGCAATCTCTAATGCAGTGACTGCAAACAAAACGTGATGCCTGCTGGAGTTACTGTTGTCTCTCCTTCCTTCTAACTTTCTTTTCTGTGGTGGCTTCTTTCCTCTCTTTTTCACTCCTTTTCGTGCCTTGTTTGACAAGGAGGTGCCAGGCTGCTCGGTTTTCTGCACCAACCTCCCATGTGTTGGTGTTGATCTGGCATGTCTTCATATCCTTCTAGCAGATGTCTTTAAAGCTTAGGCATGGTCTCCCTACCAGTCGGGAGCCTTCAACTAAATCACCATACAGTAGATCTTAGATTCTAATTAACAGCAGTTATATAAAGTTTATTCATTGTGTGGATTTTACAAGTCTATGAAAGAACTATATTTAGTTTTGATTGTTGTTTAGCACGATTTAAATTCCGACCACTTCTGTGATGCAGGGAATCTGCTGCACATGTGTACAAAGTGCATACAGATTTATTCACTGAGGCAGCTACATCTACTTATAATGCTGTTACTGATTAACGCAACATGCACATATAATCGTGCAACCTTTCTGTATGTGTGTAAGTAGTTGAGTGGAAACTGACATTTCTCAGATAAACCACAAAAGAATTCTCTAGTTTTAGATTTACCATTAAAGTTCCTGAATAGCAAATGAGTTTCTAATCAATCAGCTTCTGTCTGTTAGGATTTTGAAACTATTCGGGTTTATACTAACATACAAGACAGGCACGTTTAGTGTAATGGTTATCATCAAAGGAAATTCTGGGCCAGAGATTCACCTGCTGAAACTCTTTACCTACTTTAAACTGATCACAGCAGCTCTAGCACCACTCCAATCTTACCGTACAAAAACTGATGGTTAGTTTATATTAATTGAGCAGAAGGACTTAGATTACAATTATAATATGACTTTATTTGAATAGAATGAGTTTTGTGAACTTTGAAATATGCCATCATCCAGGTAAAAAATACAAAGAAAATTTGGTACAGGCATGGAGAAAATTTGCTAGACAAAGAGTTAAGCTATATGAAATTTGAGGTCTTTCTCTTAAAAAAAAAAAAAAAAAAAAAATTGAGGACAAACCTTTTTTTATATTATATTAATGAAAAAAAAAAATAATATATATATATATGTTGGATTAATTTCCATCTTATTTCTCCCATATATATATATATATATATATATATATATATATATATATATAATCCAAAAGTCTGGAGAAGAAATCTTCCTTAAGACACAGTTTGCAGAGCTCAATGTGTGCTCTTATTGTTAGAGTCACAGAGCAAATTTATAAGTAAAAATATAACAACAGACTTAGAATTTTTGCATTATAGTCTATTTCAGGAAGTTTAGACAAAGTGTCTAACTCTCACAAAACATCAAAGATATATATATATATATATATATATATATATGTATATATATGTTACATGTGAATTTCCATGACCCTTAGTTTGCTGGCTAGTATATATAAAATGTAGTAGCCTAGCCTGTTCAGTTCTGAAGGTGAACACTGTAACCATGGTAGAGAGAAAAACTTTTTTCTAGGGATATATATATATATATATATATATATAATATATATATATATATATGCTTGTGGTGTAATGGTTATTGTTGTAGTAAATGGATTCGGCAACCAGAGTTCAAATCCTGGATAAGGTTGTTTGGGTTTCACATACCCTTAGGAAAGTTAAGTATCCATTTATTCTCCTTCCAGCTATGGGTAAATAGAAGAGTGGACTGCTCTTTAACCTTGTTAGGCAACCAGTCTAGGAGAAGGAAAATTCTAAATTCAAACCTGTTAAAATCTGCTTAAGAAATTGACCCTGTATCACATCCTACTCATTCAGATGGATTGGCATGTGTGTGTGTGTCTCTCTCTCTCTCTCTATATATATATATATATGTGTGCCCACTACTGAGATACACATATATATATGTGTGTGTGTGTGTGTATATATATTTTATGAAAACCCTCCATATTGGTCACACATCAAATACACACTCTTGGAGGATGCACATAGGATTGCCGGGGTCTTTACCAATACTCACGAAGGACTTATACGATTACCAGTAACTCAGGACACTTTAGTAACCAAAGGATTTACATTGTTGACCGACTCTTTATCAAGGATTCCACCAGATAAGCGCTTCTGCTATAAGGCCAAGCAATGGCCCTTAAAAACTTAAGTTATATCTCAAGATATATGAATAAAATAATTTTTTTTTTTCTTTAAAGATATAGCAAAACCAAAGTGAGTTTAGTCTCCAAATCAGTACCTCCCCACTGCACTAAAGTAGAGGGATTGGAGTATGTATTTACTCAATGCTACACCACAAGCAGGATACAACACAAGATCAACTTTTTTTAAATGGAGTACAGCTGGTTTGAATTTAGAGTTTTCCTTCTCCTAGACTGTTGCTATAAGGCCAAGGAATGGTCCTTAAAAACTTACATGTTTATTGAGTGAAAATAGTTTCACTCAATAAACATGTGAGATTTACTGAGTGAAATGATGAGAGTACACATACAGTGTGTAACAATAGTGTAATAACTGATAGTTTCCATTCATTTAACTGAAGAAATCCAATCACATTGTTTACACTCATGTTGCTCATGCTAATCAAGTAGCAAAAGAAAAGAAAGTCACACCAATATATTTACCCAAATCAAATGCTTAATTGAAAGTTATTCTTTTTCATCTATTTTTATTCTTAACTGTATTGAATTATAAAGAGAAGAAAATCTGTTTTTAGTGTAAAGTTTACCTTGTCTAAATAAATCACTTTATATTGATATATGTTCAGTTGTAAATAGAAACTCAAATTAAGATTACAATGCTGGAGTGTTGAAATTAATAGGATATTATTGTTTATAGTAATAACAATTAAAAAAACAAAGTTATCATATTATCAATATTCAAGGGTCATTCAATAAATAAGGGGGATTTGAAAAAAAAAAAAAAAAAAAAAAAAGGGGAAATAAATAAAAATCATTTTTTCCCCATAATTGTTTTGGGGGAATTGGTTTATAGCAAAAATTATTTCAATCTCCCCCCCAAAAAAAAAAATAAAATAAAATTGTGGGTGTTGAAATTCAAATAATGTGAAAAACTTTATTGTACAGATTTGTGTAGACTGATCAGTAAAAAACTGTGTTGCAAGCTGAATCTGTTCCCAGAAGCCAGACTTGGTAGGTGGATTAAATAGCAGATTGGGCTATTCCACTGTGTACATTAGCCGAGCCCATTCTCAGAATTCTCATTGGCTGCTGGTTTTAGTGTGGATACTTTTATCCATATATACCCAACACTTGATTGTGTTCTGCTAGTTGATATAGACCTCAGCAAAAACAATCACCCTGGTCTAGTCTTAGTGAAAAGGGGATATACTCCCTTGCTGTGCGGCTGGTACCAAGAATAGGCCACTCCACCAACGTTTTTTACTTTAATCTAAAAATGACTACTAAAATCATTTTAGCTAATTTTATTTTGTCATTTCCACTTTTAACATATGACTTTATTAAAACATGGAACAAAGAGTAGATAAATGTTATAAATAAGGAGATCTGCTAAGTTGAGACTTCTATTTGAACATGGAAGGAAAAATACTTTTCCAATTAATTATTTGAATAACTCATCTCATGCTCTCAATGAAGCAAAATGAAGAGATGTACTTAAACATTCTTAAATCAATATGAAGCAATTTTGTAATTTAAACCCCAGACTTGAAAGTCTAAATTATGTTTTTTTTTCTTCTTATTTTTTAATTTCTCAATGAAAGTCCATATTTTTTATGTATTATGCATCATTCTTGATCCTAAACAAAAAAAGGAAGATACAGAGTTGCTGATAGGTATGTGTGCTGCATCACTTATGCATAAAAATCTAAAAGGACTCATAAAAAATCATATCCATGTATTCCATTGTCTTTTTTCTCCCCCCCATCATTTCCAGCTCACTGTAAATACATTTCAATATTTTCTTGGAAAAGAATTACATTGTATAGGGTACGAGGTAGGGGTTAGACGGCTTTAGATGTTCATAGATAAAAATTCTGCAATTTATTAAGAAACTTTAGTTAGGACCCATCAAATTTCTCGAGGACTCATTCGAATCAAATCCATGAATCCCAGGATGCACTAAATTAAAAAGCTATCAGTATCAATATATATATATATATATATATATATATATATATATATTCTGTCATCATACAATTATTATACAGCTATGTACTAGGTTTATCTATATTGTCTTGAAAATTAATCTGCTATCCATCAAATTTCTTGAGGACTCATTCGAATCAAATAGATGCGTCCCAGGACACACTAAATAAAAAAGCTATCAGCATCACTGAAGATATTATTGCACACTACCAATAAGGTATTGACCAGTATCAATAAAATTTAGTCTTTTTTAGTCCACCTTTTTTGATGTAAAGGGTAGAATAGTTGGTGTAGTGTGGTCTATTGTCGGTATCAGCCAGAAAGCAAGGGAGTCTGTCCCATTTTTACTAGCACTAGACTAAGGAAATTTTTTTTGCTGAGATGGAGCACCACACCTACCGTCAGCTCTCTACCTTAATGCACAGATCAGATTATCCAAGCTGTGCTACTCATGCGCTGAGTTGGTGGGGACCAGTATCAAACCTGGAATCTTATGATTTCTTAGCAGATACTCTATTGACTAAACTGACTTCTAAAGTGTGACACTAAGTGTGACATAAAGTGACACAAAGTGTGATATAAAGTCATTTATTACAGTTTCACGTTTTTGATGGAGTTGCAGACTTTAGAGAATGGCCAGAAAACTTGAAAAAAATCACAAGTAAAATTGTTAAACAGGAGATGTGTCTTTTGTTTAATTCAACATGCATAAATGAAAAAATGCTATCCAAATACACACATTATATATATATATATATATATATATATATATATATATATATATATATATTATATATTACAAAAACTCTTTTATCCATATACACAAATATAATATTTTTATTCATTGCTAACAAAAAATGTTAATGAAATTAAACCCCAATAGGGCTGGTTTAGCTCAGTCAGTAGAGTGTTCGCCTAGAAACCACAAGATTCCTGGTTCAATACTGGCCCTCGCCAACTCAGTGTATGAGTAGCACAGGGATCTGTGTGGTAATTTAAGGAGCTGATGGTAGGTGTGGCACTCAACCTCAGATGCTAAAAAAGCAATCTCTTTGATCTAGCACTAGTGAAAAGGAGATAGACTCCCTCGCTGTCTGGCTGATACTGATTTTAGCCCCCCCGACAGCTTTACTTACTTATATATTACCAAAATTCCCTTGTTTTTCACAACTGACAGAAGTACAACTAAGGTGCTGATCATGTGACCCAATTTCTTCATTCCCTATTCCAATAACTGCGCATTCATTTTAGCTTCAATAATTGATTTTTTATCAATCAATACAATTTTATGAGTCAGATTTCGGCACAACCTTAAAGTCCTGAGTTTATTAATTTACACATGGATACCAAACCTTTAAAACTTTAGACAACAAAATCTTCTATCTATTCTATACATATATAAAGGGCAGTTGTGTGTATGCATATGTCCGGAGGAAACTTCGAAGATAAAACAATTAATGACAAAGTAAATATATATACGCATTAAATATCACCAGGGCTTGGTTTTTGAGCAAAAATAATGAAGACTTGATTTATATTTGCGAAGATAATTAAAAGATAAAATTTAAATAGTAACAGCATAGTTTTTCTTTTTGCATTAAATATTTTAAAGAGGGGCACTGATTTTTTTTTCTTTTCAGAGTGTCTGTACACTTTTTCTGACACCCCCACCACTCCGAATCAACGCAAGGTCTTTTTTATGTAGGGATTTTAATGGGGAAGCCTGAAAGAATCCAACTTGTGATTCAGTAATAAAGGATCTGCAAGACTATCTTTTTGCTCCACCCCCTACCCTGGTGATGCCGGGTAGCTGCTTCTAGTACACATATAAAGGGCAGGTGATATACATGTATGTATGTATGCATGAAGCAATGAAAAAAAACAACAATTATAGCATAGCTTGATGATGGTAGCCATTTAGTTGTAAGCATATTTATCTATCTATACATATATAAAAGGCAGTTGGTGTGTATGTATGTATGTATGTATGTATGTATGTATGTCTGGATAAAACTCCAAAAATAAAACAATTAACGACAAAGTAAATATATATACACATTAAATATCACCGGTTCTTGCTTTTTGTGCAAAAATTATGAAAACTTGATTTATATTTCAAGATATGTAAATTAGATTAAAATATACATAGAAATAGCATTAAATTCTATTTAGAAATATCCAGCATTTGTAAATCTCAAAAGTAAACAAATCTATACACCAGTGTTTTCCCCCTCCATCCAATCGACACTAAGTCATCACTTCTAGTACATATATAAAGGGCAGTTGTTGTGTATGTATGTATATCTGTCCAGAGGAAACTACAGAAATAAAACAATTAATGACAAAGTAAATATATATACATGCTCACTATCATCAGATCTTGCTTTTTTGTGCAAAAATAATGAAGATTTTATTTATATTAGTGAAGATATTTAAAAATTAAAATTTGAATAGACATTGGTGGCATTCGTGATTAAAACAAACAAAACAATCAATAGATCTCTAAGCCTAACTTTTAAAAAATTTTTTTATCCCCGCCTCTACCTAGGCAACGCCAGGTAGCCATTTCTAGTTTCTTCATGTTTGACATGTTGAGGAAGGGTTAAGAAAAGTGTGAAAAGGAAAAAGAAAACTTGAAAAAAATAAAAATAAAAATAAAAAAACAAAACATCAAAGAAAACGATAGATAGACTAAAAATAACAACAAAAGGTCACAGTAACAAAAATATGGGATAGGGCGGATTTTCTGTTATTTTTAAATGTCAAAAAATTAACCTATATACATGTGTGAATGCACATATATATATAATATATATATATATATATATATTTAAAAAAAATCAAATTGTTAAAAAAAGAAATACCTAACATACTGAATAAAAAAAAAAAAAAAAAAAAATGAAAAAATTAAATGAATGAATGAAAAATTATTTAAAAAAAAATTGAATGTAAAAATAAACTGTATTAGATATATATTTAAAAAAAAGAAGTTATTTTTCTCTTGACGTCATTTATCAACTATAAATATCTTTACTTTGAAACAAAATCTATTTTCTAACTTTGCCAGCTAAAACAAAAAGAATAAAATAAAAAATAAAAAATAAAAAGATGCCTTTTTCTACTCTTCAATAAAAATAATGAAATATTTTCCATTGAACCAAAGATATTTCCTTGTTACACTTTGACTGATAAATATATATACACACATAAGGTGTGTAAAAAAAGTGTCAAGATTTTTTGTACTTTTTGACACCTTGAAATCTGAAAAAAAAAAAAAACAAACAAAAAAAAACATTCCATTCATTAATTTTTTTCAGAATATCAGGTGTGTCAAAAAAGTACCAACGTTAAAGCTGTATTTACCAAGATAGAAATGAAGAATGAAGGGAACATTATTTTTTTTTCAGAATACAAGGTGTGTCAAAAAGTACAAAAAATCTTGATACTTTTTTGACACACCTTGTGTGTGTGTGTATATATATATATATATAATATAAATATATATATATATATATATATGCACACCCCACCTCCATACAAGCAGGATGTGACACAAGGTCAATTTCTTAAGCAGTCTTTAATAGGTTTGAATTCAGAGTTTTCCTTCTCCTAGATTGGTTACCAAACCTACTATTTACCCATAGCTGGAGGGAGGGTTGTTGGATGGATACGATTCCCAAGGATATTAATGCTATATGAAATGCAAACAGCTTGGACCAAGATTTGAACCCAGGTCGACAAGAGCATTTCCTACGACTCTAACAATTGCACCACGTGCCTCCATAAGAATGATATATAATCTATTCACCTGAAATATTTCCAACTTCATTCACAATACCAATAGATCTATTTTCTCTAAACCAACCATCATCATTGGCAATCTAAGAATAGGGGGTCTTGCTCTTATAGACATGAAAAGGAAGAAAAAAAAAACAACAGATTTTTGGCTAAATCCACTCAGCAAAGACGATCAATATTTTCAAACATTGCACAAAGAAGGGTGATTTCCAAAAACAAATCTATTGATCCAAAATAGTTTTAGTTCAGGAGGTTTCAATCTCAAGGACATTAAAGAGTCATTTAATAGTTGGCATCTGCGAAAGATGATGGAATAGTGTCCCAAATTATTATATTTTTCTTTTGGAACTACTTAGCCAGGGTGGGTTGATATGGAGAATGTGCTGTTGCCCAAACAGCAGAGCCCCAGGATTTAAAAAGTTAAAAAATTACAATAAAACAAAAATGTTACAATAGCATTTGATGTTCTCCTGGATGCAGCTTGTTCAGGCTAAAGAATTAATTAATAACTTGATTAATCACACACATTATATATATATATATATATATATACAGGGTGCGCCATAAGTAACGGGCATTATGAGACGTGATTTGTTGAAACACGGTGTCTGTGGATGACATATATATATATATATATATATATATATATATATACACAACTAACATACATATATATTGTAGAATACTGATAATTGTCATTCTGTGTTACTTTCACCCTTGGCCAGGATTGAACCTGCAGTCTGGAAATGACTGTTACAGATTATTAACTATTGGACAGTAGGACAGTCAAACACCTCCTCAGCTTAATGGACTCTTCCTGGCAGCAGTGGCAGGAATTATTTAAGCTGTTATAGTGGGCTCATTAGGGGACTAGTAACTTCATGTTAGGCTTGGCCAGTCAAACCAATTGTTGACTGTCTGTCTAACTGACTGACTTCAATATGGCGCTGCGAACAGGATTCGACCTAGCTGGATGGGAAAAGCTGTTTATTGAGGCAGGCATATCTGTTGCCTCTGCTAAAACTTATGCCCAGACATTTTCTAGTGAAGAGATTGCAAGGTCCAGCTTGCATATGCTAGACCGTGCAATGCTTAAGGAACTGGGTATCAAGACTATGGGTGACATGCTCACTATACTAAAGCTAGCCAAGGATCCCCCAGTGACACTCCCATTATCAGCTAATTATGCAAGAACACCAACTGCAAAACTTCCTCAACTCAGTTCGGAAATGACCCCACAACAATTCAGGAAGTTCAGGATAGACTGGGACGTATTTACAAAGATGACCAATCTTCCCCCCATACAGACTAACATTCAACTGTACAATTGTGCTGATGAAACCGTCCAGAATTCTATCATCAATACTTACCCTGACTTCTTCAACACCAACCCTAGCAAACTGCTTGATATGCTAGAGGTGTTGGTTACACAGAAATCGAATCCCATGGTGCACAGAATCTCCTTTTCATCCATCATACAGAGTGACCATGAGTCCATCCAGGATTACTTGATTCGTCTACAGTCAGGAGCACAAGATTGCAACTATATATGCCCCAACTGTGATCATGACTTGTCCAACATATATAAAGGATCAGTTCATTCGGGGCATTGCTAATGACACACTACAGGCGGATATATTGGCTAAGGCAGGTTCACTGATGACCTTGGAACAAAATATAACTCATGCAAAAGCATTCGAGATGGCCATGCGAGACCAAGATAAGATATCTGGTACCTCAGATGTTGCAAGGATTCGAACATCTGCGTATCGCCGACAGAAATGGGCCCAAAATTCAGCCCGTTCAGGCACTACCTTCAACCGTGGAGACATGGTGAAAAAAAAACCCCAACGTAATGCATGCAGAGGTTGTGGTAGTTACCGGCATGGTGGGGCTGGAATAGGCAACCGGCCACGGATGTGTGCGGCATGGGGTCAAATATGCAAAGCTTGTGGAAAACGGAACCACTTTGCAAATGTCTGCCAATCAAAGAATGAAGAAGGTGCTATTAAGTGTCTGGAAGATGAAGAATGGATGGCCTGATTGCGCACCTAATATTCGATCCAGTAACTGACAGTTACAAACCAGACAGCCACAACGGCCGCGAGGAGGTGGAAGCCACATTAACCCCATTTTCCCCCTGCCCTGACCCAAGACAAGCCAGAGATATCCCTGCCGCTTGTCCTACCAATCTCAAAATCTACCCTGACAGTGGTGCAACCATATGCCTCGGTGGGTTGAAACATCTACGGTACATGGGACTCTCGGAGAAAAATTTAGTCCCCTCTAAAAAAAAAGTACGTGCAGTAGGAGGGTTCTCATTGGTGTGTCAAGGTTGGCTACCCATCATGTTTACAATTGGGGAGAGGACTACAAAACAGGCACTATATATATGTAAAAATATACAGGTGATATACTTTAGTAAGGCAGCCTGCATTGATGTGGGTATATTACCTCCATTCTTTCCTAAACCTATGGCAGGGCCTCCCGCCCCTGCAAGTAATTCAATAACATGCAATGCGGTATTCACGGATTCCCAGCATAACACACCAAAAACTCCAGCCCATAAAATCCAATATCCTAAAACCCCTCCATTTCCACCAACCAAT
Organism: Doryteuthis pealeii; assembly: GCA_023376005.1. Lineage (NCBI taxonomy): Eukaryota > Metazoa > Mollusca > Cephalopoda > Myopsida > Loliginidae > Doryteuthis > Doryteuthis pealeii. The sequence goes on from CM042157.1 coordinate 72,444,615, forward strand.
GAAAACGTAGAAAAAATTAAGCAATGGTTGTTAGACCAATTCGCCACGACGGTTTTCAACAAAAACGGAAAATTTCCTTCTATGGCTGGGCCCCCAGCCCACATACACCTCAAGGAAGGATCAACCCCCAAAGCAAGACATAACCCTATCCCAGTACCATATCATTTTAAAGAGAAGGTACGACAGGCCCTTTGGGATGATGTCAAAAGGGGTATCCTCGCCCCAGTACCCATTGGCACCCCCACTAACTGGTGCAGCACAATGGTAATAACTGCAAAGAAAGACGGGAGGCCTAGAAGAACGGTAGACTACCAATATTTGAACTCCCAATGCAAGCGAGAGACACACCACACCAGCTCGCCATTCCAATTGGCATTACAGGTACCTTCCAACACTAAGAAAACTGTCTTAGATGCTATGGATGGCTATCATTCAATCCCTCTAGATGAGGAATCACAACCACTCACTACCTTCATCACTGAGTGGGGTCGTTTTATGTATCTGCGAATGCCCCAGGGATATTTAGCCTCCGGCGATGCCTATACACGCAGATATGATGAAATAATCAGAGATGTTCCCCGCAAAGTTAAGGTAGTTGATGATACCCTACTCTATGACGAAAATATAGAAGGTGCTTTTTATCATACCTTTGATTATTTATCACTGTGTGCAGAAAATGGGATCACGCTCAACAAGGAAAAATTCCAATTTTGTCAGGATGTGGTTCAATTTGGTGGTCTCCAAATAACACCAACAGGAGTTGCCCCTTCCAAAGAACTACTCAATGCAATAAAAAACTTCCCTATCCCAAAGAACATAACCGACGCAAGGTCATGGTTTGGGTTGGTTAATCAGGTGGCATGGGCATACTCCCTAAGCCCCATAATGGCTCCTTTTCGAGACCTGGTCAAACAAAATTCACACTTTACGTGGAACCAAGATCTCGAGAACGCGTTCCGCAAATCTAAGGAGGTTATTGTTGGCTTGGTAAAGAAGGGAGTTACAAGCTTTGACATCAATCGCGCAACCTGCCTTGCCCCAGACTGGAGCAAAGAAGGTATGGGTTTTTTATTGCTCCAAAAACACTGCACATGCCCCACAGAGAAGGCTCCAGTTTGTTGCACAGAGGGCTGGCGCATCATATTTGCAGGTAGCAGATTCTGCACTGAAGCAGAGCGCCGATATGCACCCATTGAGGGCGAAGCAGCTGCAATCGCCTGGTCATTAGACAAATGCCGCATGTTTATCATGGGATGCCCTAATGTAATAGTGGTCACAGACCACCAGCCTTTAACAGGGGTATTTGGTGATAGGGACCTTAGTAAGATTCACAACCCACGCCTATTTAAACTGAAGGAGAGGTCCCTAAGATATTTCTTTACTATTCAGCACTGCCCCGGCAAGTGGCACAAGGGTTCTGATGCCATATCCCGCAACCCAGTTGCCATAGTAGAAGCCCTTACTACTTTATTCTCAACACAACCTTCTAACCAGGACACACACCTCTCTGACGACATAGATGACTTAATGGAATCAGTGACCCATCAGGCAATGACGAATTGTAGGGATAGCAACAATATCATATCACTTGACCATATTCGTGCATCTGGCCAGAATGATCAGCATTACACATCACTTTTAAGGGTGATTGAACAAGGATTTCCTTCTATACGTTCTCAGGTCGAACCAGAAATCCGCCATTTCTGGGAGGTACGTCACAGACTCACCACGGACAGAGGCTTAGCACTGATGGACGAAAGAATTATCGTACCTAGGACCTTACAAGGGAAAGTGCTACATTGCCTACATTCAGCTCATCAGGGTGTAGAGGGCATGAAAGCTCGTGCAAACGATTCAGTGTATTGGCCTGGTATGAACGCATCCATACGCAATTTCAGGAATAATTGTCGGGTGTGCACCAGTATCGCTCCATCCCAACCCCTCGAGCCAATCACTTTAACAGCAACTCCAGATTGGCCCTTCCAACAAATAGTAATGGATATATTTTACGTTGGGCATATTGCATACCTTGTTTGCGCAGACCGACTCACGGGCTGGATCATCTTATATCACCTAAAACCTGGTCATGCCACCACTAAAAGATTAATATCTATTTGTAGGAAACTCTTCCACACTTATGGTACTCCTGAAGAGCTGAGTAGTGACGGTGGCCCTCCTTTTAATTCTGAGCAATTTCAGCAGTTTCTCAAGTCATGGTGTGTAAAACATAGAAAATCATCAGTAGCATACCCTCAATCCAATGGCCGAGCGGAACTCGCTGTCAAAACTGCCAAAAGGATAATCCATGGCAACACAGGCCCTCAGGGTTCACTAGACAACGATAGTGTTGCCCAAGCAATCCTCCAATACCGCAATACTCCCATTCAAGGCATCGGCCTATCCCCAGCGCAGTTGCTGCTCCACCGCCGACTCCGGGATTCGATCCCATTGAGACCTATCCTCTACAAACCACATTCTGAATGGATAGCCGCAGCACAACGTCGTGAGGAGAGTTTTCGTCAACGGAATGTCCTGCTGTCGGAAAGATACAATAGGTACACACACAGTCTTGACCCGCTACAGAATGGTGACAAAGTAGCCATTCAAAACCCATCAAACCGCCGGTGGACCACTACAGGCACCGTCATTGAGGTTCTCCCACATCGGCAATACCGGCTCCGAGTGGACGGATCAGGTAGGATCACACTCAGAAACCGACGCTTCCTGAAAAAGCTGACCACAAAACCCAAACCCACACCATTGCCTAGTGCTATGCTTGATCCCATTGGCTCCAACTCTAACACCCCACACCTCAACATTAGGGACCAGGCCTCACCCAATGTCACTCCGCCCCCAAAACCAAGGCCGACGAAAATACCCCGGGCATTGTCAAGATTGCTCCCCTCTAATCAGCCTGGCCGAAAGGAACTAATTTCTCCTCAAAGGCCAATACGCCTGCGCAATGGGAGAGGGGGGGAGGAAGGGGAGATGTAGAATACTGATAATTGTCATTCTGTGTTACTTTCACCCTTGGCCAGGATTGAACCTGCAGTCTGGAAATGACTGTTACAGATTATTAACTATTGGACAGTAGGACAGTCAAACACCTCCTCAGCTTAATGGACTCTTCCTGGCAGCAGTGGCAGGAATTATTTAAGCTGTTATAGTGGGCTCATTAGGGGACTAGTAACTTCATGTTAGGCTTGGCCAGTCAAACCAATTGTTGACTGTCTGTCTAACTGACTGACTTCAATATATATATATATATATATATATATATATATATATGTATGTATGTATGTATATATCACACATACAATTAGCCTATATATACAGTGCAGCATAAGTAAAGGGCATTACTTATGCCTCACACTATATATATATCATATTTTTATCTATTTTATCTTTATTTCATTCTTTAATTTTCATCAAAGTCATGCTGAATTTCGAACAATTGCTGTGATAGATTTCAGGTGAATTACATCACACAATTTTGAAAGAAGAATAACAGCTAAACAATGCCAAATCCTTCTCCACATTGCCGCTGTGGTCCAAAGGAAAGGTAAGAGACCAATGCAGTTTAGTAATGGCAGTGTAGCACTGAAGTTGCTGTGTAGCACTGAAGTTCAGCGTTATGCCATCTTAGGGACTAAAAGACCATTATTTCCTAGGAAATGAAGTGTAGCAGGTCAATAGTTAGATGAAGATGGTCGACCATAAATTCTCCCACTTATTGTATTGGTTGGTTGGATTTTATGGCATGTCAACCCTAGTTTGGTTATTTTATGCCGAAGACGTTTTTGTTTTATACATTCTAGTTGGGTATTCAATTTTTAAAAAAACATTTTTTTTAGAATTCACGTTTTTCTATTTAACCCATACATGGAACCCTAACAGTTACTACCACTCTGGGTCAGAGTGAACCTGGGAGTAATGGCGATGAAGGGGTACTCCACACTCCCCAAAGCAGAACATTAGATGCAGTTTAACATCATAAGTTGCTAAAGAGAACTTTTAAAAAAGGTCCGGTTTAGCTCAGTCAGTAAAGCGTTCGCCTAAGAACCACAATGATACCGGTCCTCGCCAACTCAGCGTATGAGTAGCACAGAGATCTGTGCAGTAAAGTGAAGAATTGATGGTAGGTGTGGTGCTCCACCTCAGATGCCAAAACAATCTCCTTGTGCTAACACTAGTGAAAAGTGGATAGACTCCCTTGCTGTCTAGCTGATACTGACTTTAGGCCACCCCGACAACTTTACTTATTAATGAAAACCAATGTGCATGTGAGTGTAAATATCTGGGAGGATGTAAACAATGAGAGTGCAAATATCTGGGAGGATGTAAACAATGCGAGTGCAAATATCTGGGAGGATGTAAACAATGCGAGTGCAAATATCTGGCGAGGATGTAAACAATGCGAGTGCAAATATCTGGCAGGATGTAAACATGCGAGTGCAAATATCTGGCAGGATGTAAACAGTGCGAGTGCAAATATCTGGCAGGATGTAAACAGTGCGAGTGCAAATATCTGGCAGGATGTAAACAGTGCGAGTGCAAATATCTGGGAGGATGTAAACAATGCGAGCGCAAATATCTGGGAGGATGTAAACAATGCGAGTGCAAATATCTGGGAGGATGTAAACAATGCGAGTGCAAATATCTGGGAGGATGTAAACAATGCGAGTGCAAATATCTGGGAGGATGTAAACAATGCGAGTGCAAATATCTGGGAGGATGTAAACAATGAGAGTGCAAATATCTGGGAGGATGTAAACAATGCGAGTGCAAATATCTGGGAGGATGTAAACAATGAGAGTGCAAATAGGAGGATGTAAACAATGAGAGTGCAAATATCTGGGAGGATGTAAACAATGCGAGTGTAAATATCTGGCAGGATGTAAACAATGCGAGTGCAAATATCTGGGAGGATGTAAACAATGCGAGTGCAAATATCTAGGAGGATGTAAACAATGCGAGTGCAAATATCTGGCAGGATGTAAACAATGTATTCGAAACAGAATAGAAAAATTAGATCCCTTGGTTTTGGCTTGGTTGGTTGGGTTTTATGGCATGTTAACCCATTGGGTTATTCTATGACAAAGACATTTTGGTTATTTCTTATAACTCCAACATAAACAAAGGGGAATCACTCTTGACTGATAAATTATTTATTTATTTTTTCCATTAAACTAACCCCAAACCCTATCTCTAAATCCATCTTCTTTTTCTTAGTAGATCAATAAATAAATAATTTATCAGTCAAGAGTGGTTCCCCTTTGTTTATGTTGGAGTTATAAGAAATAACCAACATTTTGTTTTATTCATTATTTGATAGGACTTATGTGACCCCCCCCCACCAAACAAAAACTTAAAAACAACTATGCAAAAATGTAAATATGAATGTACAATGAACATAATTCCCTAAACTCTAGGCATAGAATAATCCTAGACAGGTTGACATACCATTAAAACCAATCAATTCTATTGAAAATGGATTCAATTGTTTTTTAAGCATCTATTATTACTAATATTTATACATTGTATTTTATATTTATGCTGATAATGAGAAAGGAATCAACACAAATGAATTCTTTTTAATTAAAAAACAAAAATTTAGACTGAACTGCTGAGATAAATTCTTGGATTTAAAGAAAGCCTCTTTTTTTTACCCCAAGACTTCTAAAATTTGTCATACCCATATGAATTTTTCATGAACTAAAAATAGTTCCTAATAACACACACACACAAAGACCGATGTGGTGCTAGTGCGAGCAAGTGCAGTTTCAAATCAAGTAATCAATTATTAAGAGACACTGTAATTAATTTATATTGCAATTGATTTTTCTCAATACAAATCTACATAGAATTTTTTTTTTAAAGTGCATAGCAGTAATTTGCCTGATATCGATATTTGAGCACAAAATTCTAACACAGATGTTGAAATCACTGGACAAGGCTTTTTTTTTCTCCCTCAGATATAAGAATATCCACTTCATGTAAGAACAATTATTCAAAGCCAAATATTGTAAATATTTTGTTAAATCCTGGAAGCAGAATTTGTTCTGATGAAAAGAAAACTGTTGAGAATTTTCTAAGTCCAGAGTATTCCTGTAAGAATATATTAAAAAAATGGTTAAAAATGACTTTTGCATCTAAAGTTACCTGTTATTTCCTTTAAATCAAGGACTTCTAAATATGTTTAATATTACATTTAAACAAAGGCTATCATTTGGGGTGGATTAGGAAAACGAATGAGACTTCCGGCTGGGTGGAATGAGGTGGTATAGGACTTTAAGAGTTAAGCACAAACAGTATCCATTTAACTCCAGCAACAACAAAAAAAAAAAAAGAAAAAAAAAGAGCTGATCTCAACTTGGTCCTTATTGAATGCCGACAGAGTTAAGCTATTTTGATCCCACCCTCAACCATGTATTTGTGCATGTGTAGGACTGTTTTAAAAAATATGACCTCGTGTTGAACTATCTGTAGTGAATAGGCAAGGTAAACACACTTATTGATGCCTAATAAATGTTACCTTTTTCATGCATTGTTTAGTTAGAATAAATGAAAATTGCAGTTAGGTAATTTCTTTTTCATATAAGTAGGTTAATTGGTCATAGATTTTGGAAAGCATGGGGGCTGTACCTTTTACTGTAGATATTAACTCTTAACGTACTATACCACCTCATTCCACCTGGCCGGAAGTCACATTCATTTTCCTAATTTACCCCAAACAATAACCTTTGTTTAAATGTAATATTAGATATATTTAGAAGTCTTTGATTTATGGGAAATAACAGGTAACTAAATGAAAAGGCCATTTTTAGCCATTTATTGATAAATCCTTATCTCAACAGGATGTGAAGAGTTAATCCGCACAAAAAAGCAACTATAATGGTGTATAAGTTTGAGGTTGATGCTAATATGAGGTGCATACCATTTTGTAGGAACTTGAAATTAGTTGATGTTTATTTGATTTTAATTTTTAACTAGCAGGACTTGTGGATATACCACAGTATGCTAATTTAATTATTACAACGTTTGATATGTTTACTTAAGAGCTATTGCAAAATAGTTTAATATGTAAAAAGTATAATAATCTTGGTTTAACTCTTTCTCACTCTTTTTAAAAAATCTATTTCCTTCTTTTTATCTTTTCATTATGTTGGATTGAAACAGATTAGCATTATCACTTCCGTGCTCATCCCCTCCCTCTTGCAGGTATGTATTGACCCAAATTCTCTGTCAGGTTGTGACACAAGATCAATTTTTAAGCAGAATAAAGCTAGTTTGAAATGGACCTGGTGACCTGAGTTCAAATCCCGGACAGGGCTGTTTGCATTTCCCTTTACACTAATATCCTTGGGAAAAGTATGAATTTATCTCTTCTCAGCTTTGATGGTTTGGTTTGTTTTGTTTTATGGCATATCAATCTCAGTGGGTCATTTAATGCTGATAAAGTTTTGAAATAAATCGATTCTTAATGGATACCCAATATTTTTTTTATAAACACATTTTTCTATTTAACCCATAGATGGGACCCTAACAGGTACTACCACTCCGGGTCAGAGTGGACAAGGGAGCAATGGTGATGAAGGAGTGCTCCACATTCACCAAAACTCCAGAACTGGAAACTCACCATCAGATAGAGTTTAACGTCATTCCCAGGACATGTAGACCCTCAGCCACTGCCTTCTAGCAGCCATGATAAAAGGGTTGGGGCTTGCCATAAGGGCAATAGGGTTGGGGAAATCATGTGTGCTAGGGATTGATCGATTGATCGGAGGCCTCTCCAACTGCCCATCTAGCCCAAGAAAGGGCCAAAGTCATGGACTGCTCATCCACCTGGGTTCTATCCTTAAGCATCATGGGTCGCCGCCCACTGCCAAAAGGTGGCCCCATTGGGGGTGTCTTACCCCTCTGCAGAAGTGCAATCAGTGCATTCTAATGCCCCACCGACAGGGCGGTCTCAGCTTTGAGTCAATATTCAGGCAGGCTGAGCTCTTTATTCTTGGCACAGAAACTGATCTTTGAAAAGATAAACTCTGTATTCAAACCAGCTGTACTCTACTTAAAAATTGGCTTTGTCTGATACCCTGCCGTGGCAAAAAGGTTGGGTAAATACACAAACTGGCATTAATTTTCAAATCTGCCAAGTTTAATGTTTGTTGGTTGGTTGTTTGGATTTTACAGAATATCAACCATTGTTGGGTTATTCTATGCAGTAAACATTTGTTATTCTGAAGAATGCCAGAGGGCACATCGGCTGAAATGTTATACAGATAACAATAAAGATGAAGACAATAGTCCATCTAAATAATACTAATTATCAAGCCTCATCTCAAAAATTAAGAAAAATATGTTATTCTATCTTGATGGGTACTCATTAAAAAAAACAACAACACATTTGTTAAACTCATTTTTTTTCTATTTGGGACCTTAACAGGTACTACTACTCCGGATCAAAGTGGACCTGAGAGTAATGGTGATGAAGGGGTACTCCACATTCCCCAGAGCTCCAAAACTGGAACCTCACCATCAGAAAGTTTAACGTCATACTCAGGACATTTTAGTTTGAGTTTTGTTTAACGGCATATCAACCTCTGTGGGTCATTTAATGCCAAAAAGGTCATTTTGGATTTCAGTCTTTAAAGTAGTAGTTCTATGGAGATATTCGGTTATGTATTGTTATATCTTGTTGAAAAGGTTGCTTTTTTTTTTTTAAATTTTTAAATTTTTTTTTAGAAAATTTAAAATGTTTTCAGGGTTTGTATTCTTAAAGATGTCCCTCAGATTTCTTGCTTGATAGTAATTAGTGCGGATATGTTTAAGGCTGTTACAATTTAGAAGGATATGTTTGGTTGTAAGTTATACTTTGCATGTTGGGCACACTGGGGCATCCTCCCCTTTTAACAGGTACGAATGGGTAATGTTAAAATGGACATTTTAGTGTTTGTAAAACCCATGGTACTCTCCTCAGAGGAGGTAAAAATAGTGACTCTTATAATCATGTTATTCAGGAAATTGCAGACTATTAATTAACACTGGAATGCACATCCCTTCATCAGCTGTACGATTGGCATTTATTTATAACTCTTGTGGACAAATGCATTCCAATGAAATCTTCCGCAATCTCCAAACCAACGAACACTGCCTACAAGATCTTATTTAAAAGTGTCCGGAATGAATGAAATTGTCATTACTAACAATTAATTCGCTCACTGCTTCAGACAAAGTTACAACAGTAATAATCCTGGAAGGCGTTAATCACAGAAACATTGTTGTTGTTGTTGTTGTTGTTTCAGGAATGGAAGGAAAAGAGATTTGATTTACATGGAAAGTGTTATTTATGTCCGCATCTGTACTGCTACAAGTTTTAATTATTTCTCTTTGTATCTTATCTTTTTCTACAGAGGAATAAAAATGTCTTCATTGTCACCTAGATGATTACTAGAACAGATATATTTAGATGGCAAATAAATTGGCTTAAAAAAACAAAAAAACAAAAAAAAACATTATCAATTCAGGAAATGCTTTGGGTTACTTGTGTTTTACGGCATGACCTATACAGGAGTTAAGATTTTGGTAATTTTGAGACATTACATTAAACTGGGCCTCTAAACGACTGAAGCTGCTCAGAGTATTTAGGAAATGGAATGAAAATAATTGATTGTACTAAATAAAACTGGATTAATCTGTTAAAGAGTAATGACTTATTCCGTGAGATAAAGCCCCAAGCTGGACAACAATCAGCTGTCAAATATGAGGCTTTAAAATACAAAGCAGAGAAAAGTCTTGCAACCAGAAAATGAAACATTGATAGAAATAGGATTATTTCAAAATATTATATTCTTCCTGTAGGTTCATTTACTACTGCTGTCATTATTATTATTATTATTATTATCTATATATTAATACTTTTGTTCCTTAAGTGTACAACCATTATCATCTTGCAACACCCTCTGGTTAAAAATGAGTCATATAGAAATTTAGTCATAATAATAATGGGTTATTTTATGCTAATGACGTTTTCTTTTATTCATTCTTGATGTGTACTCAATTATTTTAATTCATTTTTAAAAACTCATTTTTATCTATTTAACACATAGATGGGTCTCAACAGGTACTACCTCTCAAAATGGAACTGGGAGCAATGTTGATGAAGGAGTACTCCACATTCCCCAGAGCACCAGAATTAGAACTTCACCATCAGATAGAGTTTAACGTCATACCCAGGACACTAAGACCCTCAGCCGCCGCCTTTTGGTGCATATATGATAAAAAGGCTTGGTGCTTGCCATAAGAGCAATAGGATTGGGACAATCCTATAGGAACTAGGGCTTGATGTGACCTGCCGATTGACCGGAGAGGGCCCTCTCCAATTGCCTTTCTAGCCTTTAAACATATTTAAAAAAAATCTATTTAACTCATAGATGGGATCCTAGAAGGTACTACCACTCAGGGCCAAAGTGGACCTGGGAGTAATGGTGATGAAGGGGTATTCCACATTCTCCAGAGCTCCAAAATTGGAACTTCACCATGAGATGCAGTTTAACTGTTTTTGGAAGAATTTAAACAGCATGAACTTTATACTTCCTGTAGGTTCATTTACTACTGATGTCATTATTATTATAATCTATATATTAATACTCTTGTTCCTTAATTGTACAACCATTATCATCTTGCAACACCCTCTGGTTAAAAATGAGTCATATAGAAATTTAGTCATAATAATTGGCTGGGAGATATGAAAATTGAGAAACATGAAATTTGGAGTTGGCCTATAAAATTTGGAGTTGGCCTATAAAATTTGGTGCACTTGGAACGATGCCAAAACATCACTACAAGCAATTTAGATAAATTTGGAGTTCAAGAAAAAAAAGTTGAGTCTTTCCAGACCGCAATACTGCTGAGAGTCTCCAAGGATACTGAGGAGAAGGCTGAAGAATTGAGGATACTTGCTGCCACTTAATCTCATGTAGCAACCAACAAGTTTGATTTTTGCTCAGAACTGAAGTGACAATATCAGTTAAAATTTAGCACATCAGAAATCATTAATAATTTAAAATTGGTTAACTTTAAGACTTTTTTTATAGCGTTTTTGGATTCCTTGGGCTAAAATTATTTTACAAATCAATTTTTAAGAGAAATAGGGAAGCTCAAGAACTCATTTTACAGACAAAAATAGATTACAAAATGTCACCATTTTTTGCAACCCTACCCCACTTAAATTTGGAGAGTCATGTTGATTTTTAGAATCAACATAACTCCGCCAATTTTTGGAATTGGAAGCTCAAATTTTTGGGATTGTCTAACTTTAAGATGGTCCACACCTTGACAAAATTTCAGAAAAAATGAACTGCAAAATTTTAATTTTTGCAAAATTTTATAACTTCTGTTCTTAGCAAAAATCAAATTATCTTTTTGGTACAAATAATGTTCAATATATGTGAAATGATAATAGAAAATTTTTTTGTCATAGATGCAGTGCCACATCGGCATATTGATCTTGCTATGAAAAAATCAGAAATTATCAATAACTTAAAATTGGTTGACTTTAAGACTTTTTAAATAGCATTTTTGGATTGCTTGGGCTAAAATGCTTTTATAAACCAATTTTTAAGAGTAGGGAAGCTCTAGAACTCATTTTACAGACAAAAAGAGATGACAAAAAGTTGCCCCCCCCCTCAAATTTGGAGAGCTAAAAATTGACATAACTCTGCCAATTTTGGAATTAGAAGCTTGAATTTTGGGGATTGTCTTATGTTGACGCTTGGACAAAATTTCAGAAAAATTGAAGGGGGTGGGTGACATGGCCTGGATGATTTGACATGGAATTACCCACCTGTTAAACCCCCACTTAAAAATTGACTTTGTGTCACATCCTTTTCATGGAGGAGGGATATATATATATGTATAAAATAGAAAAATACAAAGTATTCCAAAAAGATGAATTTATTCTTGATCATCTTTTTGGAATACTTTGTGTTTTTCTATTTTCTACATACTCTTGATTTATTTACTCCCATATATATATATATATATATATATATATAGTTGTAGAAAAGTTATTTCCCTACCACGGTTTTGGTGTTCTTAGTATACCGTCTTCAGGGGAACTAAGTAAATCTATGTGGCTAATGAAATATATAATCGCCTGATTTAAGCTTATTTTTATTCTATAGCCACTTAGTTCCCCTGAAGACAGTGTACTAAGAACACCGAAACCGTGGTAGGGGAATAACTTTTCTACAACTATTAATGCTCTATATTTTACAAGATATATTGGATTAACTATTTATGCTACTACAATGTTTACATGATAGTAACCCTTTGATGATATATATATATATATATATATATATATATATCTCAGACTAAGCTAAGTAGTAAATGACTACCAGTGATAGTGAGATTGTGTTTTAAAATGCCAAACCATTAGACTTAGCCTTTCATTTACTTACATATAATCTCTAAACAAAAGATTTTGTGGTCACAGTTGTTTAAGATGGCAGTTTCAATTCAATGGATAAGTGGCCAATGAATATCTTGGACTTTAACAACTCCATTGTGGACATAAAGGCCAAACTTTGGTGGCATTTTGATCACATGCATAGATTGGGTCAATGATAAAGATGTGTTTTTTAAAGAACAATTCAAAGCCGCATGTTTTTACTTGGATTGTAATCAGAGATAAAATCAAGGTTAAATAGTGCTAACAAAAACATGTAATATTTTTCGGTTATTTCCTAGTTGAGTGACATGATATTACAGGGTGACCCAGAAAAAACAGAACCCAAATTATTTATTTATTTCCCGTTAAACTAACCCTAAACCCCAACCATAAATCTACCCCCCTCCTAGTTGAGTAACATAATATTACAGGGTGACCCAGAAAAAACTGAACCCACAAATTTTGTAATAAAACTTTATTTTATTTTATTTAAGTTTAAGTCCAATAAGGGTTAGGGTTTAGGGTTAGTTTAATGAAAAAAAAAAAAAAAATTTGGGTTCTGTTTTTTTCTGGGTCACTCTGTAATATCATGTTACTCAACTAGGAAATAACCTATTTTTCTATCTAATCAATTTCTTTATCAACTAATATTCTGTATGTGTATGTGTGTACATATAGGTCTTTTTTTTTTCTTATTTAAGCAATTTATTTATCTATTAATATGCTCTCCCTCTCAATACTTGTCTTCACAAAGTCTCTCTCTCTCTCTTCATATTCAAGGTGTGTCAAAAAAGTATTGAAATGTTTTATACTTTTTGACACGCCTTGTATTCTGAAAAAAAAAAAATGTTCCATTCATTGTTCATTTCTATCTTGGTAAATACAGCTTCAATCTCGATACTTTTATGACACACCTTTTATATTTGATTTTAAATTTTAATTTATAAGAAAAATATTAAAAAGTAAAATATATTTTTTTAAAATTATTAATAACAATATTTTTCTCTTATTTTAAAATTTATTGTAAAATATTTTTGTTATGTACAAAAATGCCTTTTTCACTTTGAATGTTATTTACATTTTTCCCCAAAATAAATTCTATAATAAAATAAACCAATTAATCAAATGCAACAAATAGATAAAGTTAGATGGTTATTCTGTATGAACACTAATTTTTAAAAAAATTGGTTATTTCCTATAAGTCTAACATAAACAAAGGGGAACCACTCTTGACTGATAAATCATTTATTTATTTTCCCATTAAACTAACCCTAACCCCGTCTTCTTTTTTCCTAGTAGATCAATAAATAAATAAATAATTTATCAGTCAAGAGTGGTTCCCCTTTGTTTATGTTAGACTTATAGGAAATAACCCCAAAAATTAATAGAAATCAAATTTTTAGAGTTGTTAGATTAAAACTAAAATCTCAGCAATATGATTGCTTACTCCTATTTTTAAACTGTGATCTAAAAAGTCTTAAGTGGGAAAATAATAGCATCTTTTGAATAAGAGAGCAATGAACTTTATTGAACAACTTTTGATTTGACCAAGATATAAAAAGACATTAAGATAGACAAATATGATGAGTCAGGTTAAAAAAGAACAATACAAAAGCAAAATCAGTTATTTTGACAATACAATTTTATGTAATATATGGGCACAAACATATAGGCAAACAAATCTATATAGATCCCCCTCTCAGACACACACACACACATATATATATATATAAACACACACCCCTTTCTCTCTCTATATATATATATATTAACACACACCCCTTTCTCTCTCTCTCTATATATATATATATATATAAACACACTCTCTCTCTCTCTCTCTCTCTCTATATATATATATATATATATACTCTCTCTCTCTATATATATATATATATATATATATATAAACACACACTCTCTCTATATATATTCATACACATCCCTTTCTCTCTCTCTCTCTCTATATATATATATATATATATATATAAAAACACACACTCACCCTCTGTGTGTGTGTGTGTGTGTGTGTATATATATATATATATATATATATATATACACACACACACATTTTCTTATTGTTTATAAGTTGCTGTTTAGCTCAGTCAGTAGAGCATCCCTCTAGGAAACATAATGCAACAGGTTCGGTACTGGCCCTCATCAATTTAGCCCCATACAAGCCCCAGAAACCATGGGTAACAGCAAGGTGGATGTCAATGGCATCCCTCACAAGATGCCGGCTGATAAACTTTATAGGTCAATGGAAGCACGTGGTGTAATGGTTAAAGTCATGGGAAATGGACTTGTTGCCCCGAGTTCAAATCCTAGATGTGGTAATTGCATTTCACTTAGCGCTAATACCCTTGGGAAAGGTATGAATCCTACTCTCCCTCCAGCTATGGATAAATAGTAGGGCTGACTGGGCTCTTTAACCTTGGTTAGGCAACCGGTCTAGGAGACGGAAAACTCTGAATTCAAACCTGTTGAACTCCGCTTAAGAAATTGATTAATGACTTAAATAGATCTTCCTCATTTAAGAATCTCATTTGGATATGGATATTGTATTAATATTATATATGTTTTTTTAAAGGTAGATGTAATAAGATTGAAAAAAGGGGGAGATAACCAAAGAGCTTAAACAAACCAACAAACAAGCAATAATTAAAAAAATATATATAACTCTAGCTATGTCTGATGATATGACACAACTCTTGGGATGATAAAGATATCTTTGTTCATGAACAGATTTGAAATACCCACTAAAGTTAAAGTTCATCAGTCTAATATCAAGATATATCTAAGTTAGGATAGCATAGACATAGAGTCAATGGCACTAGGTAACTGTTAGTTTCTCATCTATGAAAACAACTAACAGTTACCAAATACTAATTCTATAAACATATATAGGCTAAACTTACAAATTGGTCGGAAAATTAAAACGGAAACTTTTTTGGTGGTGCCCTATGACAGTTTAACTACAGTGTACGAATGAACTTTTTGCGAATTGGGTTAAGGTTTTGGGGTTTGGGGATTAAGGTTGTTTTTAATTACATACTGCTTAAAAAAACAAACAAATATTAATACATTTAATTAACCATTGAAATTAATTATTGAAATCCAACGGTAGACACATTAGTCTCAGTTGTTTGTGTTAATATTGCAATGTATAATTTCAATTAAACTTGGTTTAAAAAAATATTTTTCAACATTAAATGTATAGTAATTTGGGGATTTTGTTGTTTTTTTTGTTTTTTTAAGCAATACATAATTAAAAATAACCTTAACCCCTAAACTTAATCCCCAAACCCCTAAACTGTAACCCAATTCGCAAAAAGTTCATTCATACACTGTAGTTAAACTGTCATGGGGGACCACCAAAAAGTTTCCGTCTTAATTTTCTGACCAATTTGCAAGTTTAGCCCATATATATATATATATATATATATATATATATATATATATATATATATATGTGTGTGTGTGTGTGTGTGTGTGTGTGTGGAATTTTTAACTGCTAAAGAAGTATATTATATACATTAAGTAAGAGATGTAATCAATCAATTTGTGAACAGTTCTGATAGGCAAAATTTTACAGAAAAAAAAAAAAAAAACAAAAAAACAAACTACATGATCATTTTCCTGGAAGCCCCATATTTACAACCTTGTGTCACATCCTACCTGTGGTGAATGGGTTGGGTAAATACCTACTTTGAGATTTACTTAATGAAATTAACAGATCTGGCTCATTTATCATGGAAAGTATTTTCTTTTTTTTTTTTTTTTTTTTTACTCTTATGAAAATGTACCCTTTCACCTGGCCTATGATATCTACTATCAAATTGCACCTGCTGATTTGACACACTAATTCTGCAACTCAACATCTACTAGCCATCAGTTTAAAGTTCTTAGAACCTATTACCATTTTAATATATATATTAGTGTCAGTAGTAATGTTCTACTGATCTTGTTTGATTATTTATGACTAGTGAGGATACTCAGCATTGCCCATCTATTATAACAAATTAATACCAGTAATGTACGAATCTTTTTTTTTTCTTTTTCTTTTTTTACATCAGAAAATAATTGAATGATTGACAATATTTATCAAAATTGATATTTTGACACTATTTAATAAAAAGAATACATTCTCTATGTATTGCAGCAAATTAACACCAGTAATGTACAAATCTTGGTTAAACTTGGTTAATTGTCATCAAAATTAAAACGGAAACTTATATGGTGGTGCTCCATGACAGTTTAACTACAGTGTATTAATGAACTTTTTTCAACATTAAATGTATAGTAATTTGTTTTTTTTGTTGTTTTTTTTTTAAGCAATACGATTTTGACATTTTCCTTATCAGATACAAGAGATTTTTGCATTTCCATGAAGGACGGTTTAGAAACTCATGGAGATGGCAGGCCTGAATTATCAACACATAAATAAACGTGGGAGCCAGACTATAACAACGTGTTTGTTACCGGGATCAAGTGACAGCTTCTTCGTTTCAGCAAGATTTATGAGTCGACAACTTCTTTAAAACTACCAAACAATATAACATCTCTTATCTGGCACTGTGACAAGGGTTACCAAAAAATACAGAGTGGGAAGAAAGAACAAAAACACATCACGAAAGAAGAAAGAAAAGGATAAATGAACAGACTAAAATGAGAAAGAAAAATACCCCAAGGACTGTGATATTTCAAACTAGGTAACACTAATACATTTCCGTGTTTCTAAGAATACATATTTTTTTCGTTGTTTAAATTGAATGTAAGCTGTTCTATTGTATTTCCATGAGTTTTGACATTATGTTTTACAGGAAGGTTATTTTTTTCAGTAACAAAAGCGAACATAGAGTTTGGTCCAGTGTTTGGAGTCTTAAATAATAATAATAATAATAATAATAATAATAATAATAATAATAAAACAAAAGTTTTCAGGTCTCACAAAAATGAATGGTGGGTGGCCATCAAGATAATACCTAATGCCAAGATTGCATTGTGCTTGGTGTGAGACACTGGGAACAGATGTCTAAAGATTTTTGCGTAAGAGCAATATTTTTGAGATGTGAAGAAGGTGAAATGTCTTGAGAATTTTTTTTGTATATCTCTACATTTGTGATGAGAGAGAGGGGGGGGAATTCTGTGGGTGTGGTCACTTGGTGGAGAAAAATGTTCCACAGCAGGAGTGACAGATAAAAAAAAAGGTTATACTTGCAAATTGTCGTCAAAATTAAAACGGAAACTTATTTGGTGGTGATACATGATAGTTTAACTACAGTGTATGAATGCACTATTTTGCGAATTGGGTTACGGTTTAGGGGTTTGAGGATTAAGGTTGCTTTTAATTACGTATTGCTTAACCCCCCCCCAAAAAAAAAACGCAAATTACTATACATTTAATTACCATTGAAATTAATTATTGAATCCAACGGTAGACACAATAGTCTCAGTTGTTTGTGTTAGTATTGCAATGTATAATTTCAATTAAACTTGGATTAAAAAAAAATTTTTTTTTTCAACATTAAATGTATAGTAATTTGTTGGTTTTTTTTTGGGGGGTGATATTTAATGTGTATAGATACCCTCACTGTCGGGCTGATACCAACACTAAGTCACTCAGCTTACTTTACTTTTTTTCTATGCCTTCAGCAGTCACCAGCAGCTGGATTACAATTTTTATCATGTAAATAAAATATCAATATGTGTTTGTGACATTCTTTTTGAGAATGGACAATCATTGTGGTAGGTACACCCTATTTGTCGTAAAAATCCATGTTTTACAAAACAAATTTAACCCCCCACCCTCGTTTGAAAAAAAATTTACCAAAAACTCAGGGAAATATCTGATTTTAATGAAATTTTCAGTGTTATATCGCAACTACGGCGGCCATGCTAAGAAATATTTGAGCAAAATTGACCGAAAAAAATAGTTTAAAATGAATTAAAAATAAATTACATGCGTAATATTATTTTGCTTTTATTTATTTATTTTTTTTACTGATGCTCATTATATTACTACTTTTCGACAAACAAAAACTTGACCTTAAATAATCAATTTAATTAATTCTAATTCGTCTTGAAAATGAAAAGCAGACGGAAAATTGGGTATGCCTACATTATGATGAATATTCCCTCATCTCTCTTTTTTTCTTTTTTTTTTTTCATCTGAAAATTATTAAATTTTACACTTTTTGGTGGGCTATTTCAAAAATTTGTGTATTACAGGATGGACATAAACAGTGATTATTTGACAGGTCACTTCACACGAGAATTCTATTATAATTTTGATGTGTCCATCATGAGTCCACAGCTGCCAATGTCCAGCTGTCAGTCACTCTATCACTTGGTCAATAGATCATCTGTTTATAAGCCTATTAGTCTAGCTGTCAGAGCGACAGAGTTCATATTCTCATTTGTCTATCTCTTACTTACAGTCTATTCATATCTGCTGCTGCTGCTACAGTCTATAAAACTATCTATTTACCGATGATGTCTATTTCAATCTGTATCTAGTGAACTCACTCTACTAGTTATTATTATATCAATCTATTTCACAGTTTATTCAACTGAATCCATCTGTTGAAATGCACTCATCGCTCCTCCTCGAGAATTCAGTTTATCTATCTAAATCAGAATAATCATATCTGTGGAGACTATCTATCTATTCTATACATATGTAAATGGGCAGTTGTGTGTGTATATGTGTATGTCCGGAGGAAACTTAGAAAATAATACAATTAATGACAAAATAAATACACATTAAATATCACCAGGGCTTGGTTTTTTAGCAAAAATAATGGGTAAAGAAGAACAATTTCCTCGTAAATTCCTACCATAAAAAAACTGAACCCTCATTTTATGTCCGTGTTTTTGCAATAAATGTTTTATTTTTCTTGCACCCATTATTTTACAATACTAAATATATTTTCTTTATTCTTTAACAAATAAAGAAAATATATTTAGTATTGTAAAATAACGGGTGCAAGAAAAATAAAACATTTATTGCAAAAACACGGACATAAAATGAGGGTTCAGTTTTTTTTATGGTAGGAATTTACGAGGAAATTGTTCTTCTTTACCGAATAATGAAGGTTTGATTAGTGAAGATACTTAAAAAAAAAAAAATTTAAATGATAATAGCATAGATATATATTTTTTTTTGCATTTAATATTTTTTCTTTTTAATTTTTCTTTTCAGAGTGGCTGAATCAATGCAAGGTCTTCTTTTTTTTTACATAGGGATTTTAATGGAGCATCCTGTGAGGACCCAACTGTGATTCAGTAATAATGGATATGCGAGACTAACTTTTTTTTTTTTACCTCCCCACTACCCAAGTAATGCCGGGTAGTCGCTTCTAGTACATATATAAAGGGCAGTTGTGTATATATGCTTATGTCCGGAGGATACTTCGAAAATAAAACAATTAACGACAAATATACACACATTCACTATCACCAGGGCTTGGTTTTTGAGCAAAAATAATGAAGATTTTATTTATATTTGGGAAGATATTTAAAAATCAAAATTTGTATAGTAACAGAAGGTAATTGAAATATGATATTGATTGATTGATTGAATTAATCGCCTCATTTATATTGTTTTTTTTTTAATTGTAAATTATTGAATTACAATTTCTTACTGTATTGTTATATATTTACGTGGGGATTTTATGGGGCATCCAGTGAGGATCTAACTCGTGATAAGTAATAATGGATCTGCGAGACTAACTTTTTACCCCCACCTCTACCCAGGCGATGCCTAGTAGCCACTTCTAGTCGCTCATAAATAAGTTCACCCCCTAACAATTTTTAATAAATAATCCTGATTAGCACAGTGTTACACACACACACACACACTCACACATACATAGGGTGTCCATAAAGTCCGTATGCACTTTAAACAATTTTAAAATTTAAAGTGCACACGGACTTTGTTGATATTCTGTATCCTCCCAGCCAACTAGGAATCCCTCCCACCAAATTGCTAACTGGAGAACCCCCCCCCCCCAAGTAACACCACTTATTTAAAGTAGGTCAGGATATTCCATTTTTATTTGAAGATTAAGAAAAAAGAAAAAAATATTAAAAATATGTCAGATTTTTTTTTTAAAGCTCCCAGTAAATAACTGACTTTGGTTGGTTGGTTGTATTTTACAGCATGTCAACCCTTGTTGGGTTATTTTATGCCGAAGATGTTTTTGTTTTATTCATTCTTGTTGGGTATTCAAATTTTTTTTAAAAGTCATTTTTTTTTAAACACATTCTTTAAAAGCCATTTTAAAAAATCTATTTAACCCATAGATGGGTCCCTAACAGGTACTACCACTTTGGGTCAGGGTGGCCCTGGGAGTAATGGCAATGAAGGGGTACTCCATTTCCACTGAGCTCCCAAAAACTGATTCTAGGTTGAATTTTGAATTGTGTAATAAAGATTCTGTTGTATTGTTGAGGTGGAATGATACTACCAATTGAGCTAAACCAGCCGCTTAAAAATAACCCGTCCTTCTAAAAGCATTTGCAGGTTGTATCCATGACGACGGCCACATCTTGACATATGATAGCCACCTTTACGACCAAAATTACAACTGATTAATAACTATTTCAACTTGTGAAAAATACACAAGATGCAGAAGATGATAAGGTAGTAAGAAAGCTGTATGTCACTGGATTATAGTGACATACACTTCTACAACACTTAAGCCACTCTCTCTCTGGGTCTAACATAGCTACAGCGTAGTGACAAGCATTGCAAGATAACTGCAGGTTTTATTTCAGAGTTTATTTTTCTTAGATTTTTTTCTGTCATGGGATACATCTAAGTCAGCAGAGGTTTGATACTGGATAATATATAAGCAAACAGTAATAGGCTGAATAAAATATACAGACACATTTCCATTTTTTTAAAAATTGGTTCCTATTTGATGGTCAGGCTCAACCCTTTCACTTCCACTGAGACACTGGGGTCCCAGTTGGATTTCATTTTAACCCTTAAAACTTTGTACTCGAAGCATAATTTGGCTTGGTTTGTTTTATCAACCTCAGTGGGTTATTTAATGCCGATGAATTTTTGAAATAAATTCATTCTTAATGGACTCTCATTTTTTTTTATAAACATATTCTTTCTATTCAACCCATAGATGGTACCCTAACAGGTACTACCAGTCCAGGTCAAAGTGGACCTGGATGCAATGGTGATGAAGGGGTGCTCCACATTCCCAAAAATTCCAGAACTGGAACCTCACTATCAGATAGAGTTTAACATCCTTCCCAGGACATGAAGACCCTCAGCCACCACCTTCTAGAACATATGATAAAAAGGTTGTCTAAAGATGTGAGACAGGGGGTTCCTGGTTCGATACCGGCCCTCGCCAACTCAGCATATGAGTAGCACAGGGATCTGTGTGGTAATCTTACATGCTAAAAAACAATCTCCTTTGTCTAGCGCTAGTGAAAAGGAGATAGACTCCCTCATTGTCTGGCTAATACCGACATTAGGCTACGACTTACTT
The DNA here is from genome assembly GCA_023376005.1 of Doryteuthis pealeii. Classification (NCBI taxonomy): domain Eukaryota; kingdom Metazoa; phylum Mollusca; class Cephalopoda; order Myopsida; family Loliginidae; genus Doryteuthis; species Doryteuthis pealeii. The sequence goes on from CM042157.1 coordinate 72,466,584, forward strand.
AGTTATTTTGTTTTAATATTGTTGTAGGTGACTCACCTATAACACGAACATAGACTTACCCAAAGGGTATATTAAACAGAGCAAAGCTACTCAAGTGAGAAGTAGCAGATACATGTTCTTCGTGTACGCTGTAACAAGGAAACCCTTTTCATTGTACGTTGATATATTGCTGAATACATCTGTTCTCTACATTTTATTGCCGTGTTGAGTTATTATTTATTGACCCTTAAACAGGTCATAACAGATATAATATTTTATTACATTAAAACTTAGATGCTTGTGTCGAGGGGTGCATACTTCTGCTAGTTAAAATAATTTTTCATCTTAGAAATTTAAGCAAACAATATCTTACTGTACAATTTAGTCTATTTTAATCTGTTTATTTTAATTTTTTAATATATACGCCTCTTTATAAATAGGCTGTTAAAATTACTTCTATTTTCAATGTCCTCTGGACAATGTGGCTAAAAATGAAATTTTAACAAAATTAACCACAACTGTTGTTTGCTAATCAAATATTGATTAACTACCAAAGTGTTTTTCATTCTTTAACCAATCATATTGATCTCAAGAGAAGCCTAAGTGCAAAATTTGGTTCTAGCAATTTAAAACTCTGGCTAATGTATTTTTGTTTCATTCCAAGTAATGTAGGTTTACTTTTAAATTTACAGATCAATGATAGTCAAGACAACGGATTAAAAGGACTAAATTTCTTAGACATACTAATTCATTGTTAAATAATGACCAACATTTCTATATGAATTTTACTACTACTAGATAAAAATACTAATTTCATACATTGTATTCATTAGTGGTTGTCCCATTGTGGCTTAATGGTTGACCAGCTAGTCTCACAGATCCATTACTACACTGAATAACATTTTGATTCACATACTTGTGACCTGGTATTTACCTTGTACGCCACATGTACAGGTTAGGCACAATGTCGGACCACCTACAAAAGTAAAGCTTCCAGATTGCCCTATTGTTGGTATTAGCTGAACAGTAAGGGAGTCTGTCAATAGGCTGTTTAATGGCAGTCACTCTAATGGTGGACAATCATTGTATATGTAGTATTTTGCCAACTAACTTTCTAACTCTTTTGCTAAAGAGTTCCTTCAACTGAAACAGTCGAAGGGAGATAACTCATAATCTACATTGTAGCTCTTCTTTTTCTTTAAGTTGGGATGTATCAAGTACCTCTAGCAATTTTAGCGTAGATGCTCCTCTTTTGGTCAAGGGATCTGCCAGTTGTAGTTTCCCATCTACCCAAAATACCTCAATTTCCCCCTCAGACACTATTTCCCTCAATCTTGCCATATTCACTCTCAATTTTCTATCACTAACAATATTTGTAGTGCCTAAAGCACTAGTTAGTGATACATTGTCTGTATAGCATCATACTGGTGGTAGTACAGCCATATCAAAAGTTTCTTGCACCAAAGAAGAAATGAAGAATTCTGCATCTGCTGTCTCACTTAATGCCAAAGTTTCAGATGCTAATGGACTTTTTGTAACTGTGTCCAACTTTTTAGATTGCCAGCTGATAGGTGCTACCTTCTTGTTCTCACCTTGAATAAAAACAACAGAGTCTATCTTTTTGCTAGTGCTAGACCAAAAACATTGTTTTTGCTGATATAGGGTGTCAACACCTACCATCAGTTCCCAAATGCCAAATAGTGCTACTCTTGCACTGTGTTGGTGGGGATCAGTATGAAACCCAGAACCTTACAATTCTTAAGTGGATGCATTACCGACTGAGGTAAACTAGCCCTTCATTTTACTATTTCTCTGAATGTTTGAGATGAGGCTTGATGATTAGTATTATCTGCGTTATTCGGACTAGTGTCCTCATCTTCATTGTTATCTGTACAACATTTCGGCCAATATGCCCTCCGGCCTTCTTCAGGTATTTCTTGTCAGACTCGGGAACCTTCTTTTCAAACTTGGGAACCTTCTTTTCGAACTCGGGAACTTTCTTGTCGTGATGGCTCCCGATTACGACAAGAAGGTTCCCGACTATGACAAGAAAGTTTGCGAGTTTGAAAAGAAGGTTCCCAAATCCGACAAGAAATACCTGAAGAAGGCCGGAGGGCATATCGGCCGAAACATTGTACAGATAACAATGAAGATGAGGACAATAGTCCGAATAACACAGATAATACCATCCATTTTATTTCTTGAGTTGTCATAATTTGTCTTTCTTATTGATTCTAGTTGTTGTAATGGTTTCATTTGTAATGTCATTTAAGAGTTGAAATTGTCTCAGTTAATCTATTTATTTATCTATCTATACATATATAAAGGGCAGTTGGTATGTATATATGTCCAGATGAAACTATGAAAATAAAACGACGACAAAGTATATATATATATATATATATATATATATATATATATATATATATATACACATTTACTATCACAAGAGCTTGGTTTTTGTGCAAAAAGAGTGGATTTTATTCATATCTGGAAGGATTTAAATATTAGGCTTTGAATAGTAAAAAAAGAAAGTCATTTGTTGCGTTATTGATTAAAATATAAATCATGTAAGACTAAAACCAAATCAATGGATCTCCAAGACTAACTTTTTATCCCCCCCTTCTACCGGGCAACATTGAATAACTGCTTCTAGTACATATATAAAAGGCAGTTGGTATGTATGTATGTCCGGATGAAACTATGAAAATAAAATAACGAAAAAGTAAATATATATACACATTCACTATCACCAGAGCTTGCTTTTTATGCAAAAATTAGAATATGCATAGAAATAACATTGATATTCTCCTTAGAAATGTCCAGCATTTGTAAATCTCAAAAGTAAACAAATCAGTACACTAGGTATTTTTTTTTTCTCCCCACACTACCCAGGTGACACTAGGTAGCTGCTTCTAGTACTTACTGTATTTGACGGCATATAGGATGCACTTTTTTCCAAAATTTTTGCTAAAAAAATTGCACTGTGTCTTATACATTGTAGGGGAAATTTAAGACCTCCCATAGGCCTAGGCTAATCTTCTCTATGATGCTCACTAACCCAGCTTTCGCTCAGTACTTTTACCTACCCTAAACTGCCAAATTGCTTTCATACAGCTATGTTTCTGCTTGTGTGATGCACAGCTAGACTGTTTTCAACAATATATGCTTGAATACACTAAAATCTTTTTTTCCTGAATCTGACCTGCTGAAATGGGGGTGCGTCTTATATGCAATCAAATACGGTAATTTTCATTTTAATATTTACTGTTTTTCCCCAAAAAATTTCTATCTCTAAATCTTTTTTTTTTTTTTTTTTTAAAGAAATGATATAGAAGTAATGAAGCAGAAAAATTTATGCATATTTTCCCACCTTACATGTTTGATTAAACTATTTGCTTGGTTGAATACCCATCATGCATCAGTGTTATGTCAATGATGAGAGATTTCTCTTCATACAAGAAATAAATGAAGAAGAATCGTATTAAAAGTTACATTTCCAGATTTCAGACTGTTTGAACACACTGTTTGTGTAAAGCATTAAAGATAGAGATTATCTTGTTTAATTTGTTTTCATTCTGATCTATGTTCATGCACTCATACACACTTTTAATGGAACAGTTGGTAATGTCTCAAAAAAGGAAAACCAACAAAGTTCAAAAAAGTTTGGCAGTTAATGTGATTTCTGCATTGATGCATTGAAAAATCCACAAATTCAAAACATCCCTTTCCTCTTTCCTAATATAAAGTCAACGTAGTTTTGTCATACAGTATTGCCAATAAATATGTACACTTAGAACAATTATATATACACCACACACACACACACACACACACATATATATATATATATAATCCAAAAATCTGGAGAAGAAATCTTCCTTACGACATAGAAATTTAAGAAAAAAAGCGTTGTAGTTTGCAGAATTCAATGTGTGCTCTTATTGTCAGATTCACACAGAAGATTTAGATTTTTAGCTTTATAGCCTATTTCAGGAAGCCTAGACCATTTGGTCTAGGTTCCTCAAAATAGGCTATAATGCTAAAAATCTAAATCTTCTGTTATATTTTTTACTTATATATATGGTTGGCAGCCTTCCGTCTACGAGAGACGATGGAGTAGTGTCAATTTTTTTTAATTAATATTTTGTTTATTTTATTTAAACATATATATTTTTTAATTTTTTTAAAATTTAAATATTTTTTTAATTTAAATTAAAAAAACAAAACAATTTTTTTAAATTTTTTATTTTAAATATATATATATATATATATATATATATATATATATATATATATAGTATTCATAAAGTCTTGCAGCAGTTTTAGAATTGAATACTTAATAAATCACATTGTATAAATGACAGAATCATTTAGTAAAAAAACTAAGTTCAACTCTGTAGTTTTGTTTATGTATATTTTGATTATTGCATTTCAATAAGACTGCCATCTTTGTTGTTAAATCTTTAAATCAGTTACAGGACTTTATAGATATCCTGTGTGTGTGCACATATATATATATATATATATATATATATATATATATATATGTATATGTGTGTGTGTGTGTGTGTGTAAGTATGGAAATATGAAAAAACAAATATTCAGAGGATATATTTATTTATGAATGAATAGTTCAGCCTACGTTTACTCTTCCCTAATATCTAGACAACTTAATGTAGTTTTATCAACCATTGTTATGGCATAGTATGAGATAAAATTGTTATGTACAAAGAAATATCTGGTCTATCATACAGTATTGCCTATAAATATGTACACCTTGAATAATATATATATATATATATAATCATTTTATACCAAAGACGTTTGGTTTTACTCATTCTTGACGGGTACTCAATTAAAAAAAAAACCCTCAATTCTTTTAAACTCATTTTCTTCTATTTAACCCATAGATGGAAACCTAAGAGGTACTACCACTCCGGGTCAGAGTCACCTGTGTAGGTTGTTCAATGCTTGAAATCTTTAACTGAACTATCCATTATTGAAAATAAAATATATTATTGAATTAGTGAAATAGATCATTAATTAGGTCTGAGCCTATTCTAGTAGTGACCACCCCAAGTGGAGTTTAGCAGGTTTGATCAGAGTTTTTCTCCTTCTAGACTCGTTGCCTAACCAAGGTTAAAGAGTCCAGTCTGCCCTACTATTTTACACATAACTGGAGTGAGAGTAGTTGGATTCATACCTTTCCCAAGTGTATTAGCACTATGTGAACTGTAGCTTCGTTAAGAATTTGAACTCTGGTCGACGAGTCCATTTCCTACAACTCTAACCATTAGACCATGTACCTCCAACAAATGATTATCACCTCTCAGTAGCTCGCCTACTTACAAGGCTAGAGATCCCAGTTTGTCCTACAATGTACCCATAAATGGAAGGAAATGAGATCATGCCTTTCCTAAAGGCATTAGTACAGAAGAATATCCAAGTTTTGAACTCAGCTAATCAACTTCATTTCCTAGGATGATTACTGTTATGCTACTGGCAACTGTGTGTATGGCCACCTGCCTCCCATCTCACAAACCATTCAATTGAGATGGAATAGGCATGCAGGACACTGTTGGAGAAGCAAGGACAAGCTCATAAGTAATGTTCTCCTGTGGAACCCAACACATGGACATGCTAATGTGGGCTGCTCAGCAAGGACCTACATTGACCAACTATGCGAGGATGCTGGTTGCTGCACAGAAGATCACCCAGGGGAAATGAATGATAGGGAAGGTTGGCGAGAGATTGTCATGGATATCCGTGCTGCTTTAAATGCATTAGTACATGTTTATGTGTATATTTGCATAACAAAATGTATATATGTATTAACACACACATATATATATATATATATATATATATAATATATATATATGTGCACTCATATACCCCCTGCACACACATTAAATGCATTAGTATATGTTCATGTGTATATTTGCATACAAGGTGTGTCATAAAAGTATCAAGATTGATGCTGTATTTACCAAGATAGAAATGAACAATGAATGCAAGGTTAATTTTTTTCAGAATACAAGGTGTGTCAAAAAGTACAAAAAATCTTGATACTTTTTGACACACCTTGTATAACAAAATGTATATATGTATTCACACACATACATATGTATGTGTGTGCACATATAAAATGCATTAGTATATGTGCATATACCAAAATGTATATATGTATTCATTCAAACATACATATATATGTATATGTGTACATATAAAATGCATTAGTATATATGCATGTCTGTGTCTGTGCAAGCACACATAAAATGCATTAGGATATGTTCATGTGTATATATGCATATAACAAAATGTATGTGTGTATTTATACACACAAACATATGTATGTGCACATATAAAATGCATTAGTTTATATGCATATTTGCATATAACAAAATGTATATATGTATGCACACACACACACATATATATATATATATATGTTTGTGTGCACACACATTAAATGCATTAATATACATGTGAATATAACAAAATTAGCAGAAAGAGAGAAATAAATTGACTGCACATATGCAAGCATACAAGAAAAGACAGGCACTTTTCCGGAAGGCATTACCCAATGTTCTATTCCATAAAAAAAACACTGCAACATTGTTCTATTATTATAGTACCATGACCAAAAAGAGAAGAGCACTCTCTCTTCCTGAACACTTGCTCTTCCTGTAACATTTAGCAGACATTCACTTCCTAACATTCTAGTTTTAACCCTGACAACACCTGAGTCAAATGCCGAGTCTCGGATTTATTTCTTCATCGTACCACTCAAGCAAAGATCTTTTGTGTAGATCTAACTTTCTACCTTGAGGTGAACATCCTGAGTTTAGTGTCAGATTTCTGCCCGTCATAGAAGAACCCATTGTTCGCTGTCCCTCTCCCCCCAACGATCCTTATTACCTGGTGTACCATCAATAGAGATTACCAGTCAATGACTTTGACGTAAATTGAAAGGAAGGGAGAAATAGGAGACTTTAAATTGTACCCTCGTTTATAAAACAGCAAAACGGCTAAATTTCAAAAATTAATCTAATAGTATATCAGAAAACTTCCCTAAATGTGTTTTCAAAAAAGCAATGAGACTGAATTTGTGTTTAGCATTCAATAAAATGGCCATTTTTCTTCATTGAAGAAGTGAGCCAGGCTTTTCAGAATTTTAGCTTTTGGATGTTATGAAAATTTGCATTTTTGATATATTTCTTATAATGGAGAAAATATAGCTGAACCTTGTAGAATAATCAAACTAAGTTCCAATTATTGTCGAATTGGTAAGACAAGGCAACAAGTAATTGTAACTGAATATGAATCTATCTTGCTGCTATTCTACTGCAAAATGCCAGCGTACTTATGAAGCCCCTACAACATCGTAGAAACCAAGCAACCAATCAGGACTCAAGGAATGGAATCCCAAATACATGAATGGACTATTCCTGATTACAATAAATACCAACTGTCTTGGGCACTGCTTCAGTTGTGCTTAGTTAGTTGCTGTTGTTCAAACCAACAGTATACTGACTGACTGGCTGGTCAGTTGTGCGTAGCCAGTTGCTGTTGTATACTGACTGACTGGCTGGTTCAGTTGTGCGTAGCCAGTTGCTGTTGTTTAAACCAACAGTATACTGACTGACTGGCTGGTTCTAGCCACTGACTGACTGGCTGGTTCAGTTGTGCGTAGCCAGTTGCTGTTGTTTAAACAACAGTATACTGACTGAAACCAACAGTATACTGACTGACTGGCTGGTTCAGTTGTGCGTAGCCAGTTGCTGTTGTTTAAACCAACAGTATACTGACTGACTGACTGACTTCAATAAACCTATGGAAATTTGTCCATTTCCTAACCACTACACCACCAGTGTTAGAATTTGTCTCTAAAATTTTAATGAAATTATTTCATAAACAGTCTTTAGGCATTTGAAAGAAAATGTCAATCGCAACAAATTTAGAGTTTGAATAATTGTGCTTTTACTAAGAGGAAAAATTAAAAAAAAAGAAATGTACTCATTTTACTGTTTGATTTGAAGAATTGTTAAGTATTCATTTTTATTGACTGAATAACAATTCAAAAGATAAGGAAAGAAATTTAATTAGTAAATTTAAATTGAAATGAGAATTCTTATCACAGAGATCCGTTTATTTTTACTCTACATGCAAAGAAAAAGAAAGAAAAAAAACAACAAACAATCTATGATGATACACTTGACTCAGAATGAGTTTGATTCAATCTTATCATTTATCTATTATTTTATGATCAAACTATCTCCGCAATGAAATTAATATTGGACAGCAGGCTTGCCAGTAAATTAGATTTAAATTAGCAGGACCATGGAAACAGTTGAGTGCATTTTGAGTAATTTGGGAACCGAACACAAAGTAATTGATGTATTTTAATCACAAACACAAAAAGTAGAAATCATATTATGACCCATATATTTACACATTTTCTTTCTCCAGCTATGAGTAGGAAAGACTGGGCTCTTGTTTAGGCAACTAGACTAGGAGAAAGAAATCTAACTGTCCGGTTTACAAAACAGAATTATCAGGATACTTTGATACTTTTGTAAATTCACACCACCACACAAAACCTTCGGTACACACACGAAAATGCTGACTACAATCGTGTTTCAAGTCCTTCAACGTCACATATTTGATTCCTGCCAGCAAAAAAAAACTGCTACCCCACGTCACTCACCTGTTTTTAAAATGTCTCTTGATTATCTTATGCAAATAAGTTTGTAGCATAAAAAATGGCAATTTTGCGAACTGCTTTCAGAAAGTAGATCGACACGCAAGGCAGTGGATGTGTTGGCTACTGGTAAGTCACTGTCACTCCTACTACAAGAAAACTCTGAATACAAACTTGTTAAACTTTGTCCTACTATTTACCCATAGCTGGAGGAAGAATAGTTGGATGCGTATTGGATGCATACTTTTCCCAAGGATATTAGTGCTACATGAAATGTAGGTGCATGGTGTAATGTATAGATTCATAGGAAATGGACTCGTCGACCCGAGTTCAAATCTTTAATGAGGTTGTCTACATTTCACATAGCGCTAATACCATTGGGAAAGGTCTGAATCCACCTGCTCTCCCTCTAACTATGAGTAAATAGCAGGGCAGACTGGGCTCTTTAACATTGGTTAGGCAACCAGTCTATGAGAAGGAAAACTCTGAATTCAAACCTGTTAAACCTGCTTAAAAAATTGACCTTGTATCACATCCTGTTCATGTGGAGGGCTTGGTAAATATGTACATGAAATGCAAACAGCCTTGTCCAGGAATTGAACTCCAGTCACTGAAACCATTTCATATTATGATAGCCATTAAACCACAGCACCTCTATTACATTAGTAATTCTTAAGCATACATTAGTGTTCTTCTGTTTCTGTTACGACGACATGACTCTGACACTACCAAGTTTACATGGTCCTGCTACGATGAGGAGGGGTTAGACTTTAGAAATAATGTACTAGATGCCCCATTGAGCAAAGAGCTTCCTCTGCTCTTTTAGAGGTCTATTTTTTTCGTTCTGCTGGGTGTCTAGTCACCCTCCTCACCAGATAAAATCTGTGGGGTTATTAGTTTAGTTACTGATGATCCAACTATGAAACAGGTAGTACTGGGTTACATAGTACCAGTAGAACATACATTTATGCCTCTTTATATGGAGGCGTGTTGTATAATGGTTAGAGTTTTAGGAAATGGACTTCTTGACCTGAGTTAAAACCCTAGACAAGACAGTTTGCATTTCCCATAGTGCTAATACCCTTAGGAAAGGTATGAATTCATATATTCTCCCTCCTGGGTAAAATAGAAGGGCTGACTGGGCGCTTTAACCATGGATAGGTAACCAGGATAGGAGAAGTAAAACCCTGAATTTGGAAACCAGTCATTGATTGGGTTTGTGGCATTCCTTGTGCACCAATTCTTTCCTATTGACTGTGCCAAAAAGTGCAGATGGTCCAACACAAGTCTTCGCCACTATAAACAAAACACTGTGTAGGTTGTTTACTGGATGAACCTGTTGGAATATTTTGGTGAAGGTGTGCTACAATTCCCCACCTGGATTTATAGACTAGCCGTGGTTACGTAGTTTATTCCTTCGCCAATCACTAGCCATACTGCATGGCTCATACACTACTTAAACACTGATACTGGCCATAGTTCTACTAGCACTCACTGAGGAGGGACTTACAATACTCAGGACTCTTTACCAGAAGAACCAAAGGATTCATTATCAGAGGATTACCAAGGATCCAATTCCACTGGACAAGCCTCTTGCTTAAAGCCTATAGGATGGCCCATAAGATTGTAACAGAACCCTCATGTGTTGAAATTAAAGAGAGAGACCATTTCAAGACTCTAATAACTTGATGATGTGAACTTTTCTTAGTTTTAAACTGTATGTAACAAGTGATATTTAGTTCAGTTAAAACCCAAACTGAAACCTAGGAAAAAGATTCCGATTATTTTTGACATCTATTCGCATGTATAATCAAGTGAAATTCAAACTAAAATTGAACCTGACTTTAACCACTCAACCGTGCCAACCTGTCAACCAAGTTAATGAATTTGACCATGCAGTTCAGATACTAAGTAAAAGACCATTGTTAGAATCCAGTACACTACTGACGTAAACATGCAAATCTTGGAAGTAAGTATTACAGGGTCGATTTTCTTGGAATTTAATACCTAACATGGATTAGAAGTTTGTTAGAAAACAACATTGTTCATACATATCAAATTCAACGCTATATCTCTATTTTTAACAAGGTGAATCTATAGAGAATTTGGCTATCGTGAACTTTAGAAATTTCTATTTAAATTGTCCTATTTTCATGCCAGACCAAATGAAAAAGAGTCTGTTGATTTAAAAATAAAAAAGAAAGAAAAAAAAAATAAAGGAACAGCACTTAGCAATTCAAGGTATTTCAGATCACAGCAACATAAAATGTTTGTTTTCGTACAAAAATAAAAATACTTTCATTTTTCTAAGGTTAATTTCCACAGAACTACTGGATCAGATTTATCATTATATATATATATATATATATATATATATATATATACACACACACACACACACACACACACACCTTTCTGCATGAGTAGGACGTGACACAAGGTCAATTTCTTAAGTGGAGTTTAACTGGGTTATATATATATAAAATTTAAATTTGAATTTTACGAGATTTTTGTACATGTATTATTCTGTATAATTTCAGATATAATCCCACTTACGGATTATGAACTGAAAAAAAAAAAAAAAAAAAAAAAAGCTAAGTAAATAAATTCTTCTATTTGACCGTTTTTATTTTGAATTCAAGATAGTTACAATGTAGCAATATTCACCGGAAGTTAATCAGACAAGATTATATATATATATATATATATATATATATATATATATTAAAAAATTCAAACCCATTCTCAACAGATATTACAAAGGTAAGAGACAGATTTTATCTTCTCTAATAACTTATAGAATAATTATATTAACTTGATGCTTCAAAGGAGTCTAATAATAGATGAGAAAAACTTTCTATCAGGGACTCCATTCTCAAAAAGTGTTTAATACTTTTGAGAAGGGTCCCTTGGAAAGGATTTTTCATTTATTCCCCCTCATTTCATTCATTTTTAACTATATATATATATATATATATATATATATATATATATATAATTTTATATTAAAATGGTGACTTACTGGTAAAATTGGTCACAATGGTTAGTTGATGCAAGTTTCTCAATGATAAGACAGCGATATAACAAACATAAAGTGCTCAATACGTAAGTAGAGCAAATTTATTATTATAATGGTATACACAGGAATAACCCACTCGAGTTTCACCATAAGGATTTTCATGAAGATGAAAATAGTTGGTACAGAGCATGTATTCAGTTACAGTGTCTTTTTTTTTGTCATGTGACAGCTTTCCTGTGAAGGTGAGTATAATGTTGATTCGACTAGGAGAAACAGCTTGTATATTAAAACAACAACATCATTGCACCGAAATTAAGAACATGAAGAAAAAATAAAAGTTAAAATTTATGATAATAATGATTGACATTTTTCATCCATAAAATAAATAAAAAAAGATTCTATTAACACTTTTAGCCTAACAAACCAAACTGACACAAGAGATGGCATTAACTAATTTGGTCATGCTGTCTTTTCATTGATCTGAGTCTCTACCCACAACTCTGACCCAAGCCCCCCCCCCCAATCACTACCCCTGTCAACTAAGATTAATGACTTTTTTTGTAATATCTATCTACTTCTAGACTGAGAAGACACTAAACCAACTTAAGTTACCACCTGATACCAATCTGCCTCTGTGTGTGTGTGTGTGTGTGTGTGTATATATATATATATATATATATATATATATGGTGCTTGCCGCTTCTTCACAGAATAAGGCCATTTCTACAAGTAGTTCAGTTGTGAGCACGCAGATGGCCCACAGATCCAGCTTGTTTTTATGTACCCTGTCACACATATGAAACCCTCGACATACAGGCCCTGCCACACAGGTCAGACTTAAATGTAGGAAATGTTTCCATGGTGTCCCTCATGTGTCGCTTCAGGATGGAGGGCTAGAGTCACCTTACCTCAAACTTCTTACATCTACCATCGGCCTATCTTTCCATGAGGATGTGTATCCAGCCCACCCCCTTCTGTCAATTGGTCCTTATCGCTGAAATTGACTTCCGCAAGGGAATCGATGTTGGGCCCATATCGAGATGCTCCCCTGTCATGATACCAGTACGTAGTTTGGGGTTTCCCAATCTCTCAAGATAGGGAAGTGTCCAGACATTCCAGGTGGCTATTCTTGGCCTTGTTTTGTGTTGTAGTGTTTTCTTGTTTTCACCCAGCTAATGTGATACATACATACATATATATCAAGCCAAGTTACCTTGGCTTAACATTCCAGAGCAGTTACTGTTGAAACTTTTTAAGGCAGAGAAGCACAGCAAAAGTAAATTACAAACTACATGGGGTTTCAACATTTTGATATTTCATAATTTATTTATCTAATAATTACCTCTGCTAGCACCAACAACTGACCACCCCTTATTCCCGACCTAATTCACCAGTATGAAAACGTTCACCATTGTAGCAAGAACTCAATCCTATGTCCTGAAGAAGGTCTAACAGAGCGAAACGTTACAATGTCAATATCACTACCTACAATAAACATCCATTTTCTACAACATCCCGTGTTTGTCTACCTTTCTCCATATTTCATAATTTAATAACTTGACCAATTCTCGTTTAAATAATCTCAAATTTTAACAGTATGTTTGGAAATAACTCTAAATTTTATGTTTAATATTTAAATTCCTTTTCATTTCCAGTGAATTGCATTTCTATACTTGAAAAGAAAAAAAATTAAACAGAAAATTTTTAGTTGTTTCTGCACATGACCAATTCTCATTCAAATGATCTCAAATTTTGCAAGTTATTAGATTATGAAATGATATAGATTTTTCTGAAACACGCTGTATTTAGATATTCATTTATCACCAGAATTCAACCTCAGAAAAAAAACAAAACAAAAAAAACAAACAAACAATTGTTGTACTGAGTTATATTAGAAAATGAATATCTATATATATGAATGAATAGTTCTGCCTATAAAGTTAAACCTAATGAGTCAGATATACCTACTAACAGTTTCGCATGGTAAATCTTCAGGGCAAAGATCTGACTAAAGAGACTTGGAGCAAACACACTATTATACAAAACATCCCATAATGATTCAAATAAATTAGCATAAACTAAACCAATAAAAAAAAAGCCAGAACACCCTTTTAATCTATCATTTATTTTATCATTTATTTCTAAAAAATATATATATATATATATAATATATTAAAGGGGCCGGGTTAGCTCAGTCGGTAGAGCGTTCGGCTAGAAACCACAAGGTTCCTAGTTCGATACCCGCCCTCGTCAACTCAGCGTATGAGTATCTGTGCGGTAAAGTAAGGAGCTGATGGTAGGTATGGTGCTCCACCTCAGATGCTAAAATAATTTCCTTGGTCTAGCGCTAGTGAAAAGGAGATAGACTCCCTCACTGCATGGCTGATACCAACATTAGGCCGCCCCGACGACTTTACTTTTTTATATATATATATATATATATATAGCTATTATTTTGTAACTTAAAATGAGATAAATAGATATGTGATTTAAAATATAGATTACAACAATTCATAGTAATAAAAAAATAAAATATTTCAATTCTAAAAATGATTTTTTTTTATCTACAGTATTAGGTTTTATTGAATAAAGGCACAAATAATAAAAAAAATAATGAAATTACAACTTTAAAAAACCCACATCAATTTTTGTCATTTTCTTCTTTCAGTCAGAATCATTTAACAAATGATTGAAATTTATTGCCATGTCTAGCCTTTGGGCAAGAAAACTAGATTCATCTAAAAAGATGATCATTCTGATTACATGTGGACCCACACCAATTTAATGATTGAAGACCCCCATGAGTTGATAAATAATTATTGGGGTCAGTCAGTCAGCTGTTGGTTTGAACAACAGCAACTGGCTAAGCACAACTGAACCAGCCAGTCAGTCAGTATATACCGCTGGCTTGGACAACAGCAACTGGCTAAGCACAACAGAACCAGTCAGTCAGTCAGTATACTGTTGGTTTGGACAACAGCAACTGGCTAAGCACAACTGACCCAGCCAGTCATTCAGTATACTGTTGGTTTGGACAACAGCAACTGGCTAAGCACCACTGAACTAGTGCCCAAGACAGCTGGTACTTACAGAACTCAAGAATAGTCCATTCATGTATTTGGGTGATTCCATTCCTTGAGTCCTGATTGGTTGCTTGGTTTCTATGATGTTATGAGACTTCATAAATACTCTGGCATTCTGCAGTAGGATTGCAACAAGATTATATCCGTATTGAGTTACTGCTACTTGTTGACTTGTCTGACCAATTCAACAGTAATTGCAACTTAGTATGATTATTCTACAATAATAAACAAATTGATGGTAGATTTGAGATAAACTTACAAGCTTTCAAATTTAAAGCTAGGCAGTGATGTGTTGAGTTGGAGAGTGGATGCTGGTTAACAAATTTCTAAATGAACTCTGACATTGTATTTTCTTTGTATTAATGTAAAAAGTTATACACTTGGGAACAAATCAAGTTCAAGAGAATTAGTGCTATATAAAATGCAAAGAGCCTCATACAGGAATTTGAATGCCTCCACTTGTGTGCGTGTGTGTGTGTGTATATATATCTTATTATAATGGAGATTGTGGGTTTGTCTGTCTGTAACCGAAACTATATCACTATTCAAGTTACAATTCCTTTCGTTATTTACATCATATTCTCTATGATTTTATTTTTATTTAAACCTCAATTATTAATAAAATTGTTTTACATTATTAATTCTGTTGACCATATCTACATACTAATAACATGCATTTGTATTTATATATACAACAAAATAGCGGTTTACAGTGTGAACGGAAGGCTAATTTGCATATTGATCTTAAACATTTGATTTTAATAAATATATGCTTAGTATTATTGATTTCTAAGTGTTTGGTTTTATCTTAATGAATATGAGCAAATATCTCGGATATAAATCTTAAAAGAAATCCATTAACAAGAAAAAATAACTGTAATACTATTCTTTACTTCCTATTTTAACTAAATAGTCAAATTAGGAAAATTTACCAATGAAAGACGGGAGTAATGGAAATTGATGGAAGAGTTAGTTTCAAAGTTGTTCTATTTTTCAATCATACCCCCTCTGTTCAAAATCTATTTATCTGCATTCTTATTCAGTTTCATTAGCCTTTCTAATTTAACATATTTTATTATATTAAAACTTAAATACTTGCACCCGTAGGGTGCATATATTTGCTAGTATATATATATATATATATATATATATATATATATATATATATATATAATGGCTGTCAACTCATGTTTGAGTAAGACCATTTCCTGTTGTTTTTTTTTGTTTTTTTTTAATCATCATAGTTGGGTGCCAGTAGCATTTGACACTCTATCCTTGTGTTTTCTCAGATGACTCACCAGGCCAGCCCTGGAGAGACATACTCTTCCACATAAACTACATGTTGGAACTTCTCCACTTTGAATGTTGCTGGATTGAAAATGACCCTTTCTAATAGCCCGCTTCAATTTTTGGTGCTTAATTCAGTTGGACTCAAATTCTTCTACAGACAGGTAGATGATGGCTCTCCAGCCAGGTCTATTTATATATATATATATATATATATATATACACACACACACACAATAACCACACCTCACTGTAATATATAGGTGTTTACAAGTAAATTAAATAGCAATCATCGTTTATAAGAGGAGTCCTCAAACTTTTCAGCCAGAGGTTCACAAAGTTTAACTCAGGAGGTCTCAGGATTGTGATCTTAAAACAACAGAAAAAAAAAACCCAGCTAAATTCACAAGGTAACTATCTTAATTTATTATTGGAGACATCTAATATTGTTTGCAATCACAAAAAATATACTATCAAGGTTAAATGAAGAGGTTGACAGAATGTTGGTTGGTTTTGTTTTACAGCATTGTAATAAGTAATTGAGAGTTACCTCCCCTATAACTCTCTAGTGAATACTAGACTATATAAACTCTCAAAAAGTGTACCAATTATTCTAAGTAGAATAAAGCTTTCCAAAATCTATCGGTGTTATCGTTTGTCATTATAGGCATATCAAACCTTTTTGGGTCATTTAATGCCGAATCAAGTCATTTTGATGAACAAAAGAATCGGGTTGCTTACAGAACCTGCTGTTGCTTAAATGGTCACCCTATTAAGTACCGAAAAGGCTCACCATTGACAGAAGGAGCACATTAGACAAGTTCTGCATTTGCCAGTTGCAAATGCAGCATTGTCTTATAATGCTTCATTGTGGATAAGAACTGTTCACAGCATTATTATCGTGTCAAACATGCACACTACTTGCTGTGGGTGGGTGATAAGGTTGGGGAATTGTCCAGAAATCAAGAATTTTTATTTGATCTAGAAAAAGTTTTTTTAGTTGAACATCTTTCTTCCACGTGGTCACTAGTCATAAAATCACCTGCATCAGTCATGATACTTTTGCATAGTATAGATGTCCCTAACTCTAATTTTACGTCATCCTAGCAGCAGTTTAGGTGTGCCACTGACATTGGCATCAAGTAACAAGTTTAGAGAATAAGTAGCTCCACCTGGTGTCACTTTACAGAGTGACAAAAAAACAAAACAAAAAAAAATCTATACAATCATACAACTTTTCATAGGTTCTAAGTGTATTTTTTTATACAAGGCTAATCCAAAAGTAAGGTCTCTAAAATATTCAAAAATCATAGAAATGTTTGGTTTGGTTTGTTGGATTTTACAGCATGTCAACCCTTGTTGGGTTATTTTATGCCATTTTTTTTTTAAAAAACTCAATTTTTTAATTTAAAAAAAATTTTTTTTTTTAAAACTCATATTTCCTATCTAACCCATAAATGGGATCCTAACAGGTACTACCAGAGCGACAAAAAAAAAAAAAAAAAAAAAAGATACAATCATACAGCATTTCCATAAGTTCTAAGTTCTTTATACAAGGGTAATCCCAAAGGTAACATTTCAAAAATATTTAGAAAGCATAGAAACGTTTGGGTTATTTCTTATAAATCTAACATAAACAAAGGGGAACCACTCTTGACTGATAAATTATTTATTTATTTATTGATCTACTAGGAAAAAAAGAAGATGGGGTTAGTGGTTAGTTTAATGGGAAAATAAATAATTTATCAGTCAAGAGTGGTTCCTCTTTGTTTATGTTAGAATTATAGGAAAAAAAAACAATGTTTGCTTGTTGTCAATGATGTCTGGATCATTTTAAAGTTTAAATATATATTTATTTTTCTACAAAATCCCCATTTTGGTTGATGGATTTTGTAGGTAATGTGGCAGTTTTTATACGCCACCATATTGTTGAGGAAGCGTTGAACTTCATTGTCATTGCAAACTCCCTAACAGACATTTTCAACATCCATGCATAACTTGCCAAACACTTTCATTAATTAGTGATGAATTTCAATAGTATTTCTCTGAATGTTTGAGATGAGGCTTGATGATTAGTATTATCTGTGTTATTTGGACTATTGTCCTCATCTTCATTGTTATCTGTACAACGTTTCGGCCGATGTGCCCTCCAGCCTTCTTCATGTATTTCTTTTCAAACTCAGAAACCTTCTTGTTGTAATCGGGAACCTTCTTGTCATAATTGGGAGCCATCACGGAACTTTGAACCTAACTCTTTATTCATTCCACAGGAGAATCCTGTTCTGGTCATTCCGCTAACCATAGACACATGGCCTAGTGGATAAAGGAGTAGGTTAAGACAGTTCTAAGTAACAGTTATCTCTGGACTGCAGGTTCAATCCTGGTCAAAGGCAGCAGTAACATAGAACAATAATTAACACAGCTTAATGCCTCTACCTCAGCTATGGTTAGCGGAATGAGAACAGGATACCCCCGTGGAATGAATAAAGGGTTAGGTTCAAAGTTCCGTGATGGCTCCCAATTATGACAAGAAGGTTCCCGAGTTCGAAAAGAATTTCAATAGGTTTGATGCTTTTCAGAAATGACTGCCAAGACTGAGTAAAGTGCAGCCAGGCACAGGTGCATGCACAACAATTACAGCCAATATATGCATGAATAGTTTCCCTCAGCATTTTGGCGACCCTAATTTTGGGATTACCCTTGTATATATGACAATGTATTGTTTTATTTGCCCCTATTATGTCTTTTAAAAGTATGATAATGAAATTTATTGTGTACAGTGCTCAGGTGCACCACAACTCATCAAAGTCTCATGTATAGTACATAGAATAAGGGGTTATTTCCTATAATTCTTACATAAACAAAGGGGAACCACTCTTGACTGATAAATTATCTATTTTCCTATTAAACTAACCCTAACCCTGGTCTTTTTTTTCCTAGTAGATCAATAAAATAAATAAATAATTTATCAGTCAAGAGTGGTTCCCCTTTGTTTATGTTAGACTTATAAGAAATAACCGAATAATGTATTATATAGCGTACAGTAATAATATACATATATGTGTACACGTGTGTGCATATGTGTGTGGAGGGGGGTATCAGGTATAGTTGGCAGATTATAGGAAAAATGGAGGCTTTGAAAGATGCAGTGTTTTGGCAGCCTACAACAGATGCAGGCAGTTTATTCCATGCCTCGGCAACTCTGAGCGTGAATGTATGTTTGAGCAGCTCTAATATCTGTTATATTTTCAAGTATCAGAAATACTATTTTCATTTTTAAAATAAGTCTAAAAATTTAGCACCAAGTTTCAATAGGTCAACAGTTACATGTTTTATATCTAAAACTTAATCTTGTAATAACTCATGACTAACTTTTTAAGATTCTTTTAAAATGTATGAAATCAAAGTGAATGTGAATCTTTCATGCTGGAAAAAACAGTAAATACTAATTTTTTTGCAAGAAAAGAACAAAGAATCTATTATTGATTTTTTTTTCTTGATAAGTCAAATTTTTAAAATTTAGATTTCTCAAACAATTTCTCTTGAATGTTTGAGATGAGGCTTGATGATTAGTATTATCTGTGTTATTCGGACTATTGTCCTCATCTTCATTGTTATTTGTACATTTCGGCTGATGTGCCTTCCAGCCTTCTTCAAGTATTTCTTGTCTGACTTGGGACCCTTTTTGAACTCGGGAACCTTCTTTTCCTAATTGGGAGCCTTTACTGAACTTTGAACCTAACCCTTTATTCAATCCATGGGAGTATCCTGTTCTCATTCCGCTAACCATTGCTGGGGTAGGGGCGTTAAGCTGTGTTAATTATTATTCTATGTTACTGCTGCCCTTGGCCAGGATTGAACCTGCAGTTTAGACAATAGTCCTAAAAATCCTAATAATACTAATTTCAATTCCTTTATTTGATAAAGTGTGTATAAACCTTACTAAAGCGATATCATTTGTTGTTGATGGTTGATTTCAAACAGGAAAGAATGTGAACTTGATCTGAGTTGTGTTTTGAATGGTATGTGTAGATTTGTTCTATGTGTATATTTGAGCCTTAGAGGTAAAGAATTAAACTGTTATTGTATAATACAATCAGGTCATTTTACAAGAGGGAGAAACAAAATAAGGTAATGATATATAACTGTTTGATATCGGTGTTCTTTTTATCTACATATACTTATGCAGTGATGCTGATAGCTTTTTATTTAGTGTGTTCTGGGACACACATATTTGCTTTGAATGAATCCCCAAATGGGTCCTAACTAAAGTTTCTTAATAGATTGTAGGGTTTTTATTAATGATTTGGGGAAACAACTAAAGCCATCTAATTCCTTGTAACCTATCTTGTGTAATTCGTTTCTAAGAAACTATTGAAATGTATTTACAGTTAGCTTGAAATGGTGAGGGAAGAAAAAAAGAAAAACACTGGGACGCATGGATATGATTTTACTGCATCCTTTTAGATTACTGTGCATCAGGGACGCAGGACACATACCAATCAGCATCTCTATATATATATATTATATATATATATATATATATATATATTATATATATATATATATATATATATATATAGAGAGAGAGAGAGAGAGAGAGAGAGAGAGAGAGAAAAATTGACCATGTGTCACATTCTACTCATGCAGAGGGGTTGGTATATATATATATATATATATATATATTTACCAACCCCTCTGCATGAGTAGAATGTGACACATGGTCAATTTTTTAAGCAGAGTTTAACAGGTTTGAATTCAGATTTTTCTCTCCTATACTAGTTACCTAACCAAGGTTAAAGAGCCCAGTCTGCCTTAGTATTTACCCATAGTGGGAAAGAAAATAGTTGGATTCATACCTTTCCCAAGAGTATTAGCACTATGTAAAATACAAACAGCTTTGCCAGGATTTGAACTCATCTCACCATGTCTATTTCCTACAATGATATCTATCACACTATGAGCTTATGCTGAAAGTCTTGATGCCTATAACATTAAGATTATATGTTGTATTCGTTCTATTAATAGGGATTATTCTATAGGGATTATACCTATTAAATACAACTAGAGATACAAGAGTTGATAATAACTAATGCTTACAAGTCTTAATCGGTTACGTAGAGACATAAATAATAGAATTGTAGATTTATTCCTCAGTGTTTATAGTGATAAATGCAAAGAAAATATATTCGTTTTGTAATTTCCAGAAAAATCTATGAGAAATAGAGAATTCAATACGTCTGTGTTTCCCAAAATGGTTTTTCAGTTGCATTCTTCCTGTGAACTCAGAATTGAAAACACTGATGTTTCTCCCTCTAGGAAAAACATCAATGTATTGAATTCAACATTTTATATACTATTTGTATACTTTTTGCTTAAAGCATCTTTTATTCATGTAGATAAAACAGTATCATATATTATATATATTTCTGTATTAATCTATACATATATAAAGGGCAGTTGTGTGTATGTATGTATGTATGTATGTCCGGAGGAAAATATGAAAATAAAACAATTAATGACAGAGTAAATACATATACACATTCATTATCACTAGAGCTTGCTTTTTGTGCAAAAATAATGAAGATTTTTATTTATGTTTGGGAAGATTTAAAAAAATTAAAATTTGAATAGTAACAGAAGGGAAAGTCATTAGCATGTTATTTATTTATTCATTCATTTTATTTATTTATTTATTCATTTTCCCGCTTTGAAATATAATATTGATAGATTGAATTAATCGTCTCATTTATATCTTATTTCTAAAAACTTGTAAACTATTGAATTAACATTTCTTACTATATTGTTATATATTTATGTTGGGATTTTTATGGTGCATCCAGCAAGGGTCCAACTCGCAATAAGTAATATATGATCTGTGAGACTAACTTATTTAAAATCCATTCTGTATCCAGGCGATGCCAGTTTTTTTTTTTTTTTTTTTTTTTTTACAGCATATCAACCTCAGTGGGTTATTTAATGCCGATAAAGTTTTGAAATAAAGTAATCATTAAATGGATACTCAATATTGTTTATAAACTCATGTTTTTCTATTTAACCCATAGATGGGACCCTAACAGGTACTCCAGGTCAGAGTGGACCAGAGAGCAATGGTGATGAAGGGGTGCTCCACATTTTCCAAACCTCTAAAACTGGAACCTCACCATCAGATAGAGTTTAACGTCATTCCCAGGACATGTAGACCCTCAGCCACCACCTTCTAGCACCCATATGATAAAAAGGGTTGGAGCTTGCCATAAGGGCAATAGGGTTGGGGCAATCATATAGGTGCTAGGGCTTGACGTGACCAGCCGATTGATCGGAGGGGGCTTCTCTGACCTCCCGTCTAGCCTAAGTAAGGATCTAACTGGAGTGTTGCAGGTCATGGACTGCTCATCCACCAAGACTCCAGGCAATGCTGGGTAGCCACTTCTAGTAGTATATAAATGTATTATAGTTGTGTTAAATTTTATGGAATTGTATTCAAATGCACAAATTTATTCCACAAATATTTGAAAATAGTTCAATTGAAATATTTTCTTATTAAAAAAATATTGTCCCATGCTATTTTTCAGCAACTATGTTCATCATCACACAAATAGGTCGGAACTGGAATTTAAAAAAATAAAATAAAAAAAATTTTAAAAATCAAAGGTTTAATAAATAATTAAACTTTTTTCCAATTATTTCTTGTATCTAATTTAAACTATGATTTCCAATATATTAATAAAAAGATGGAGTCCCCGTGGTACTGGGGCTAAACATGCTAGACTGTGACATTGTAGTTATTGAAGTCAGTTAGTCTACTGTTGGTTTGAATAACAGCAACTAGCTAAGCACAACTGAAGCAGTGTCCAAGACAGTTGGTATTTATAGAAATCAAGAATGATCCATTCATGCATTTGGGTGATTCCATTCCTTGAGTTCTGATTGGCTGCTTGGTTTCAATGATATTGTGGAAATTCAAATTCCAATCCTGCTATTACGTTCATTTTTGGACTAATACTAATAAAAAAAGTATGAAACTCTTCATCCCTCCAGCTATGGGGTAAATAGTACCACTACTGTTCTTCTACAAGGATGGCTTGTGCATTAAATAATCCATAAAGGTTGATTGACCCATAACTAAACTAAACCAATAATAAAATTTACTCAACTTTATTGTTATATAACACCTGAAGAAGTACAGAAAGCACATTGGCTGAAATGTTGTGTGTATATAACAATAAAGATGAGGACAACAGTCTGAAAAATCTGATTAATAAAATTATCAAGCCTCATCTAAAAAATTTATACAAATAATTTAATTTTTTTCTTTTGAAATTTAAATTTTGTACAGTTGAAAAATCCAAATAATCCAAAATGAAAACAATTATAACAAATTTTGACTAATTGGAACACATGGATTCTACATTCCAGTCCTAGACAGAACACGCAGATATTACACGCAGATCTAAGACAGAAGTGATGATCTATACACAAATCATCCTATCATTTACAATGAGAACCATGTTAGAGAAATATCATGCGGCCAATTTTAGAATTGTGATCTCATCGTATTTGGGAACTAAATATTACTTCCTAAAAATATGGCAAGGCATTTTAAATACATTGTTTAGGGAGTAAAAGACATTCAATTTTTGTCTGAGGAATCTTAATATTCATATTTACCAATCCTTCCACATGAGTAGGATGTGACACAGGACCAATTTCTTAAATGGAATTTAACAAGTTTGAATTCAGAGTTTTCTTCCTCCTAGACCAAGGTTAAAGAGCCCAGTCTGCCTTAGTATTAGTTTACCCATAGCTAGAGGGAGGATAGTTGGATTCATATCTTCTCCAAAGGTATTATCACTATAGATAGCCTTGTCCAGCATTTGAACTCGTCTCGCCGAGTCCATTTCCTATGACATTAACCATTACACCATGTGCCTCAACAAAGGGCCGGGTTAGCTCAGTCGGTAGAGCGTTCGGCTAGAAACCATGAAGTTCTTAGTTCAATACTGGCCCTCGCCAACTCAGCGTATGAGTAACACAGGGATCTGTGCAGTAAAGTAAGGAGCTGATGGTAGGTGTGGCGTTCCACCCCAGACGCAAAAAAACAATCTCCTTGGTCTAGCGCTAGTGAAAAGGGGATAGACTCCCTCGCCCCGACGACTTTTACTTATTTCTAATCACAATCAGACATTTAGCCAAATTAAAATCTACAAGGGAATGTACGGTTAGAAAGCTCTGAAAGATCTGAAGAACATACATAAGCTAAAAAAAATCCAGTATTTATTCTTAGCAGTCTGTTCAAATTATGTTTCTCATTTACAGTACTTAGCATTTTTAAGATTTCTCATAAAGAAAAATAAACTTTGTTTATTATTGAAGTAATGGAATGTATTGACATTAACTAAAGTTAGCTTAGTTTGGCACAAGGGCAGAAACCTGGAGCACCCAGTGAAAATCAAACTCAATAACAATGGTCCCTATAATCCCCTAAAATATAGTTGGAATCGACACATACAAAGATACGAATACGCAAGGTTATTCGTAGTCGAGTAGCTAGTCATACTATTGAAGAGTAAAACAAGTAAAAGTAAAGTCGTCGGGGTGACCTAAAGTTGGTACCAGCCAGACAGCGAGGGAGTCTATTCTTTTTTTCACTAGCACTAGACAAAGAAGATTGTTTTGGCCTCTGAGGTAGAGCAGCACACCTACCATTAGCTCCTCACTTTACCGCATAGATCCCTGTACTACTCATATACTAAGTTGGCAAGGGCTAGTATCGTATCTGGAACCTTGTGGTTCCTAGTCAAACACTCTACCAACTGAGCTTATTGAAGAACTGCACGTTAACTATTCTTTATATTCCTGTACAAAAAGTAACAAAACTTTTTTCTGGATTTTAAATGTTGTGTTTGATAAAGTCAGCCACAACAAATGTTTTGATAGTTTTCTTAACCATTATATCTTGTGTTACACCTTTGGAATGTGTTGTTTACAGAAAGATATAAAAGTACAATTTAAAATTAGGATTCTTGCTCTCATTTTTTCCTAGTCAATAACAAAATTCTCAATTCTCAAAAACAAACAACAAATAAACTAAATATTTACCTTTAATGTACATATGAAAGATATGATTATTACCTACACATCACACCTGAATGTGTCACAGGACCAAAATATAGAACAGTTAGAGAGCTAATGTTAAAAAGTTAAAATTTCCAATTAAAAAGGTTGTTTATCTAATCATCGTCATATTCATACACACATCATCGTCATACACACTGTTATCTAATCATCGTCATCATTCGTCATATTCATACACACTGTTATCTAATCATCATCGTCATCACATCATCAGTTATCTAATCATCGTCATATTCAATCGTCATTCATCGTCATATTCATACACATACATGTCATGCATAATCATCGTCATATTCATACACATTGTGTCTAATCGTACACATCATTAATATCAGTCATATTCATACACAATCGTAATTCATACACATTGTTTAATCATAGTCATATCATCATCATACACATTGTTATCTAAATGTTATTGTATTCATACATTGTTATCTAATCATTGTCATATTCATACACCTTGTTATCTAATCATACGTTATTTTATTCATACATTGTTATCTAATCATTGTCATATTCATACACCTTGTTATCTAAACATATTCATACATTGTTATCTAATCATTGTATCATTTGTCATATTCATACACCATGTTATCTATTCATACGTTATCTAATCATCATCATATTCATACACCTTGTTATCTGTCATTCATACACCTTGTTATCTAGTCATCATCATATTCATACATTATGTTATCTAATACTCATTATATTGATACATATTTTTAGCATTTGTTTGGAAATTCAAACACTAACTATAAAACCCATGGAATTATACAAACTACTAGAAGATATAGACTTTTCAATTAATCATTTTCATTATTTGTACAATGTAAATGAGATTGGAAAGAGATGACTTTTTTTTTTATAAATAATTTTTGTTCTTAGTTTTGTGACAAGTTGTATTTGACAGTGATATCATATTCTTATTGTTAGCATTTGATCTGAGGGGATGGGTGCCTTGCATGATGTCATGGATAGTAAGCTAGATCAACAGGTCATTGATGATAAGGTCATTTCTGACTTGGTACCACATACTTCTGGCCTTGTGCCAATTTATACAAAAATTAGGTGTGTGATATGTTTTATCAAAATAGAAATACCAAAAACAAACAAGTGGATATTAGGTGTAGGTATATATTCACTCAACCCCCTTCACCATGAACAGGATGTGACACAAGCTAAATTTTTTGTCAGAGAAACGATTTATCAAAATCATCATCATCATGACATGCTGGCAGCATGGATATCCATGATAATCTCTTGCAAACCATCCCTATCTGTCATGCCCCGAGAGGTCCTCTGTGCAACATCCAAAATCCACACAGAGCTGATTGATGTAGGTCCTTGCTGGGCGGTACGGTACCATAGGTAAATTTTCATGCAATTTGCGTTTTGACTATATTTTCAATTCATATGTGTGGACTTAAATATATTTTGAAAGAATAGAAATAAGATAAAAAATAAAGATTCATAGTTAAATTTAAAAAGAAAATAAATCTACCGTTAATAGAGTTGAGTTTTGAACAACTTCTGTCAAAAGACAGACTCGTCCACCCACACACCTGCAGCTTATCATAAGTCTAAGTTTGGTTTGGTTTGTTTTATGGCATATCAAACTTGGTGGGTCATTTAATGCCGACAAAGTTGTGAAAAAAATTCATTCTTAATGCATAATACAATTTTGTTTATAAACTCATGCTTTTCTATTTAACCCATAGATGGGACCCTAACAGGTACTACCACTCCGGGTCAGAGTGGACCATCAAAATAAGTCTAACAAAAAGGGGATATTAAGCATAGGTATAAAGTAAGTAAAGTCATCGGGCTGGCCTAATGTCGGTATGAGTCATACAGCGAGGGAGTCTATCCCTTTTTCACTAGCGCTAGAACAAGGAGATTATTCTTTAGCATCTGAGGCAGTGCATCAAACCTATCATCAGCTCCTCACTTTACCACACAGATCCTTGTGCTACTCATATGCTGAGTTGGCAAGGGCCTGTATCGAACCAAGAAACTTGTGATTCCTAGCTGAACGCTCTACCGACTGAGCTAAACCGGCCCTACCCAAACCCCACCAAAATGAGCAATATGTGACATTTTTTGTCTGTGATAGGTTTTAACAAAATAAAAAACGAAAAAAAGGGAAATTAGTCATAGGTATACAATGATGCTGATTTCTTTTTGATTCAGTTATTGAACCTGCAGTCTAGAGATAACTATCACTTAGAACTGTCTTAACCTAACTCATTTATCCACTAGACAATGTGTCCAATTGCTTTTTGCAATAAAAACACTGAATTTTTAGCATGTTAGTGTTCACAATTGACAGACAAGAGTATATTTCTTGCATGTTTAAATCATTCCAATCACTTACTACAGACGAAAATATACATCTAAATATCTATAGTAAAGTCGACGGGGCGGCCTAAAATCGGTATCAGCCAGTCAGCAAGGGAGTCTATCCCCTTTTCAATAGTGCTAGACCAAGGAGATTGTTTTAGCATCTGAGGTGGAGCGCCACACCTACCTTCAGCTCCTGACTTTACCGCACAAATCCCTGTACTACTCATACACCGAGTTGGCGAGGGCCGGTATCGAACTAGGAACCTTGTGGTTTCTAGCCAAATGCTCTACCAACTGAGCTAACCCGGCCCATAAATATCTATAAATCAAGCAAATAATGAATTTCATTATTCTTGCATACTATATAAATTAATTTGGATTTTTTTCTTTCAATAAATTTATGGTAACAAAAATTCACTTAAAATCAACTGATAAATACATTCTAATTACAATATATATATATATATATATATGGAAGTAAAATTAGGAAATCAATCAGGCAGCATGTGAAGAAATGTAGACAAACACAGGATGTTACACTGGATGAAGTTTATTATTGGTTGTAGTGTTGACGTTTTAACATTTTGGTTTATATAGAAACCTTCTTCAGGACAATATTAAACAAGTAATGGTAAAATGGTAATCCTGCGTTTGTCTACATTTCTCCACACACACACTAATATATATCTATTCTTATATATACAATAGCACTATCCCTGATATTGAGTACTCCACTAATAATACCACAAAAATTTGACCTCACCAAATGAGCTAGTGATAACCATATACTATAATTATTTTCATATATAATATATATATATATATATAACATTTCTTTTTAAGTCGTTATATATTATATATATATATATATATATATAATATATATATATAAAAATAAATTTTATATATATATATATATATAAAATTTATTTTTAAGTTGTTATATATAATATACATATTTATATATTAGTAGTAGTCTTGAATAGAATTTGAGTGTGTTTATCAATTTTAAAAATAAATATTCAAAAACCATATGTAAATAAAATGAATAAGCTAATGAATACAGATATTGTTTCTATATATTTGTTGCACAGACCAAAATAGGACAACACTGTAAGAATCAAACTCACTAGCAAACTACATGAGAAGCTCACTAAACATTTCTAAGAGAAACACCCATAAGTCTATTTGTAAGATTACACTAAATCACATTGAGTTTTTATGTATATACAAATGAGTGTATTTTACAGTTTTATTATAGAATTTCTTGTATGTAATACTAAATATCAATACTATTTATAATTGATACTGAAATCAGTCTAACTTCTTGATATAATTTAAAATCATATGTATGTTTATACAGGGTGCAACAGAATTACCTCCCACATTTTAAACTGTCTCTTGTGTGGTAAAAGTTAACTGAGGCAAGTGGTAGTGGTAGCTCCATCTAGTTAATGTCTTACCGTTTTATTTTTTTTTTTTTCAGATATGATCAGGGCTTGGACTGGTGTATGCTATGCATTTGCTGTTGAACATTCTTTAAAACCTGTGAATCTGTAATTGCTACATGTAGAATAATCATACTAGTTTCAATTACCGTCAAATTGGTAATACAAGGCAGCAAGTAATTGTAACTGAATACGAATCTATCTTGCTGCAAAGACTACTGCAAAATGCCAGGTTATTTATGAAGCCTCATAACATCATAGAAACCAAGCAGCCAATCAGGACTCAGGGAATGGAATCAACCAAATGCAAGAATGGACTATTCTTTATTTCAATAAGTACCAACTCTCTTGGCGCTGGTTCAGTTGTGTTTAGGTAGTTGCTGTTGTTCAAACCAACAGTACACTAACTCACTTCAATACTACACACATTGCTTTTCATGCTCATTTCATGTTACATCAGAATTAGGCTGTTCTGGATAGAAAATCGATACTGCTATGGTTGAAAATTCTAACAGTTGAAAGAACGGTTTCTGGACTAAAATAATTTTTTCTTTTTGAATTTCTTGAATAAAGTATTGCCAGTTATTATTAATACTTTTTGACTAATATTTCTTTGATTTTTATTTAATTTAAAAAGAATTTCAATGCCCAGATCATCATTCCATGATTGTTAGTAGCATGAATTATGAATAATGTATAAGCCTATGGTGATTACATTCCTTATCCTAAGGATGTGCATTCAAACTTTTTATCTTTTTAAATTTTTTTTTTCCTTTCTGATCTACATTGCTTACTAATAATCTATACATGTATAAAGGGCAGTTGTGTGAATCTGGATGTCTGGAGGAAACTTCGAAAATAAAACAATTAAAGACAAAGTAAATATATATATCCATTAAATATCACCAGGGCTTGGTTTTTGAGCAAAAATAATAGATTTGATTTATATTCATGAAGATAATTAAAGAATAAAATTTAAATGATAACAGCATGGATTTTCTTTTCATTTAATATTTTAGATCGTAGAAATTAACATTTCTTTTCAGAGTAGCTGGATCAATGCAAGGTCTATTTTTTACATAGGGATTTAAATGGGGCATCACATGAGGATTCAACTCACGATTCAGTAATAATGGATCTGCGGGACTAACTTTTAAAAAATCCCCCTCTACCCAGGTGCCACTGGGTAGTAGCTGCTAGTTGTTGAATAAAAATGTGAGAGTTCTGAGAGGGGAAAAAAAAGACTGAAAGGGTGTTAGAAGGCGGTGAAATAAAAGTCACCTTTGAGAATAGCGGAATCAAATATAAGTCCCTCCACCCCTTGCTACTTAAACCCTTAACCCACCCACAAAAAAAACAAAAAACAAAAAAAACTTCAGTTGGTGCCATATATATACATATACATATTTACTTATTTTATTTACCAACCCCTCTGCACAAGCAGGAAGCAACACTAGGTCAATTTCTTGAGCGGAGTTTAACAGATTTAAATTCAGTTTTCCATCTCCAAGACTGCTTGCCTCACCAAGGGTAAAAAGCCCAGTCTACCTTACTATTTACCCATATTTGGAGGGAGTGTAGTTGGATTCATACCTTTCCCAAGGGTATTAGTGATATGTGAAATGCAAATTGCTTTGTCCAGGATTTGAACTCGTGTCGACAAGTCCATTTCCTATGACTATTTAGCTCAGTTGGTAGAGCACTTGACTAGGAATCACAAGGTTCCTGGTTCAATACCGGCCCTTTGCCAACTCAGCGTATTAGCACAGGGATATGTGCGGTGAAGCGAGGAGCTGATGGTAGGTGTGAGCCCCACCTCAGACTCAAAGACAATCTCCTTTGTCTAGTGCTAGTGAAAAGGTTTGGTTTGAACTGGAAGCTCACCATCAGATAGAGTTTAACGTCATTCCCAGGACATGTAGACCCGCAGCCACCGCCTTCTAGCACCCATATGATAAAAAGGGGTTGGGGCTTGCCATAAGGGCAATAGGGTTGGGAAAATCATATAGGTGCTAGGGCTTGACGTGACCAGCTGATTGATCGGAGGGGGCCTCTCCGACCGCCCGTCTAGCCCAAGATATAGTGAAAAGGGGATAGACTTCCTTGCTGTCTGGCTGATACTGACATTAGGCCACTCTGATAACTTTCTTTTTTTACTATCAAATTTAAATCATCATGCAGGTTTTAAGAGGTAACTTTAATGATCATCATATGATCAGTTTGTTGATTCCTTTATTAAATAGAATACCAATCTTCTTGGGTTATTTAATGCCAAAGGCATCTGTTTAGAAAAACAGGTAGTGGTACTATTTAACCCATAACTGGGGTCATGGGTTGAGGATTTACAAATGAAACGTAAGTCTATAAAAAAAATTGACAGTAGAATTTGTAGCATTTTGGTAGCACTAAATCATGCAATAAAAAAAAGTCTATCTAGAATTGGTGCACCTCACCATCCCTTATTATCTACAGAGAAATTCACTTAATTTTTGGCTGAGAGTTTTGTTGTTTTTTTTTTGTTTTTTTTCTACTCTATGTTTAATCATGGATTCTTTTCTTTTTTTTTTTCTTCCTTTTTTAAATTAACAAAAAGAAAGAAAAAAAAAAATTAAATATAAATTGCAAGATGATTTTAAAATAAGATATTTTGGGTTAGTAGGCTGAGTCACCTCTTCAAAATTCTCTTTCCAGTAACTGGAATGATTGTTAAAAATCCAGAAAGGCTAAAAAAAAAACAAAACAAAACAAAAACAAACCTCATTTGCTAATTCAAATGTTTATGTACACTGTATAGTAAGAGTTTTATAAATGTTGTGTGTGTGTGTATATATATATATATATATATATATATATATTGTTCTGGTTCCAACGGGAGAAAATTCAATATTTTATAAAAAAAGGAAGGTCCGCAAAATGTATTTTGTTCTCAGAAAAATTTTTTAAATTCTTTTTGTTTTACATATGCAACATGTGTTTCAGATCTTCTGGTATCTTCTTCAGGCTTTGATTGATAATATGAAAATTTTCATATTATCAATCAAAGCCTGAAGAAGATACCAGAAGATCTGAAACACGTGTTGCATATGTAAAACAAAAAGAATTTAAAAAATTTTTTTCTGAGAACAAAATACATTTTGCGGACCTTCCTTTTTTATAAAATATATATATTATATATATATATATCTAATTATCCAATGCTTGAAACTAGCAGATATCTTATCCATCAAAATAAACACAAATACACATGAATCAATAAGTCTGTAGCCAAACATGTAGTTATTATTTGAATTTTCATTTGAAAATTTAACTGTACAATGAAACCTCAGTTCTTGAACATAATTTGTTTCAAAATTATGATTGAGAACCGATTTATTTGAAAACTGAAACATTCCCGTAAGAAATAGTATAAAGTGGATTTATGCATTCTTAACCATCAGTTGAATACCTATTTATTTGCCTAGAGTTATATATAATATAGAGGGGGGTTTAAGTTAGTCCCGCAGATCCATTATTACTTAATCGTGAGTTGAATCCTCGGGGGATGCCCCATTCAAATCCCTATGTAAAAAAATAGACCTTGCCTTGATCCAGCTACTCTAAAAAAAAAAAAAAAAATGTTAATGTCTAAAATATCAAATGAAAAAAAAATCCATGCTGTTATCATTTAAATTTTATTCTTTAATTATCTTCACGAATATAAATCAAATCCCTATTATTTTTGCTCGAAAAACAAGCCCTGGTGATATTTAATGTGTATATATATATATATATTTACTTTGTCGTTAATTGTTTTATTTTTGAAATTTCCTCCAGACATACATATACACACAACTGCCCTTTATATATGGATAGATAGATAATATGGAAAGACGTATATTTAAACAATAGATAATACCTAAAAATGTAAATGTTTGTCTGTCTTCGGTTTGCCTTGCTACTTGCGCAACTTCCGTTTTCATCGGCTCGACACATGTGTATGAAGTCTGAAAATTTGTTTGACAACTGAGGCCTTTTTTACTCAAATTTTTTGATTGAACTCTGATTTGTTTGACTTCAGAATTGTTTGAGAACTGAGGTTCCACTTTATAATATTTTATTTATGTGATTAGTATTTACCAATAAATTAAGTTGATTAACAGGAAAAGAGTTTACATTGAAAAAATAAATACTTGTATAAAATAAGGATTCATTCCCTGAATTTTTTATATGAGGCTTGATAATTTGTATGACAGTCATCTCTGGGTTGCAGGTTCAATCCTGGCTAAGGTTGATAGTAACATAGAATAATTAACACTTATACCCGGTCATGGTTAATGGAATGAGAACAGTATACCTCCATGGATTGAATAAAGGGTTCAGTTTGAAATTCCATGAAGGCTCCCGATTATGAGAAGAAGGTTCCCAAGTTCAAGAAGAAATACCTGAAGAAGGCCGGAGGGCACATCAGATGAAACGTTGGGCAGATAACAATAAAGATGACAATAATCCAAATAATCCAAATAATAAAAGGGCTTTTTTAATTATTAGGCTGCAAACGTAGTGATGTACACAATGCACATGCGTACACACACTGGAATAAAGGTTTGAGATGTATGGTATTGATTATATATTGAACTTCTGCCAAAATAAACAAAAAAAAAATGAATGTCAAACAATTACACTAATATAGAATTAGGATTATTAAAGATACATAAGAACAAGTAAAAATTATTTAAAATACAAATGTTTAGAGGAATATTTGAAAATCTTAAGAAACAACAGATTGTGTGGTGTGTGTATATATATATATATATATATATATATTATAAAAGGGTTGTTATGGTCCAACGGGAGAAAATGAAATACTTTATAAAAAAGAAGGTCCGCAAAATGGATATTTTTTTAAAAACATAATCCATTTTGCAGACCTTCTTTTTATTATATATATATATATATATATATAATATATATTATACATACATACATACATACATACATACATACACACACACAAGGTGTATCAAAAGAGTATTGAGATCTTTTTGTACTTTTTGACACATCCTGTATTCTAAAAAAAAATTTTTTTTAAATGTCTGGAACATTTTTTTTTTTCAGAATACATGGTGTGTCAAAAAGTACAAAGTTTAAAGCTGTATTTACCAAGATAGAAATGAAGAATGAATGGAAAGTTTTT
Source organism: Doryteuthis pealeii (assembly GCA_023376005.1). Taxonomy (NCBI): domain Eukaryota; kingdom Metazoa; phylum Mollusca; class Cephalopoda; order Myopsida; family Loliginidae; genus Doryteuthis; species Doryteuthis pealeii. The sequence continues at coordinate 72,500,770 of CM042157.1, forward strand.
TTTTCAGAATACAAGGTGTGTCAAAAAGTACAAAAAATCTCGATCATTTTTGACACACCTTGTATGTATGTATATATATATATATATATATATATATTCATATGAAGATAATAAATAATAAATAAGAAAAAATAAGTACCCCAAGAAAAATGTGATAATTCTTGAAAATACATGTTTTCAAGAATATTTCTAAATTTTAAGAAACAGATTGTGTGTATGTGCAAATATATATAGGTATTAAGATAAATATCTGATATATATATATTTAGGAATAAGATCAAAGATACATCAGAAAAAAAAAAGTAAAATTTCTTAAAAATTCAAATGCTTATACGAATATTTGAATATATATATATTCGTATAAATATTTATATTTTTTTTAATACATATTTAGAAATAACATTGAAAATACCTAAGAAAAACAAATGAAGAGGTTGAAAATAGAAATGTTTTGAGAAATATTTGAAAATTTTAAAAACAGATTGTGTGAGTGTGAGTGCATATATATATATATATATATATATATATATATACATACAAGGTGTGCCATAAAAGTATTGAGATTGAAGCTGTATTTATCAAGATAGAAATGAACAATGAATGGAATGTTAATTTTTTTTTTCAGAATACAAGGTGTGTCAAAAAGTACAAAAAAATCTTGATACTTTTTTGACACACTTTATATATTGTATAAATATATATATTATATTTATATACAAAATAATTTAATACCAGAAATAATGATGAACGCTATTTTATATCCCCCAATAATATATATGTAGTAATCATAGCAAGTAATGGATACAAATAATACATATGTCCCTGTAGTGTTCACAAAACAAACAGTATGGTATTCATAATCTTACAACTACTTTTTCCGATTCAATTTATCATTGCTTTTCTTTCTCCTTTGAATGTGTACTTTTAAGTAATGATCCAATTATGGGGCATTGTTTTTATGCTCTTGAATTGTTGATAGTAATTTTCTTGAGAAAGCAGCTTAAGACATACAAGAAAACAAAAGAAATACACCTGAATGTGAATGTGTTTATATGTGTGTACAAATGTGTGTGTGTGTGTAAAACTACGCAGATGATGACCTCTCAAATATATATTTTTACAAAGTCCATCTCCATGTGTACAACTCTTCTTTCTTCTTCTTTCTTTCCCCTATAAATTAATCGTTCATTCTACACATGTCTACTCGCGTGCATATAGGCACATATTCTTACCTATGTAGGTATCTGTCTACATCAACGAATCTATAGATATCTACATGAAAAACTACTTATATGCGTTGACCTATCTATCAATCTTTGTCTACAGAATGACCCTTGTTAAGAAAATATTTAAATAGTTTATATAAAATCTGACTTTTAGAGTGTATATATATATATATATATATATATATATATATATATATATATATAAGGACTGGTTTAGCCCAGTTGGTAAAGCATTGGCCTAGGAATTGCAAGGTTCCTGGTTCAATAATGGTCCCTGATAAAGTGAGAAGTCGACGGTAGGTGTGGCGTTCTACCTCAGCAAAAACAATCTTCCTGGTCTAGCACTAGCAAAAAGGGGATTGACACCCTTGCTGTCTGACTGATACCATATATATATATATATATATATATATATATAGATGTCACATGTGCATGATATCAAGTGTTTCCTTGTTAGGATTCAACCAAAATTGAGAACTCAAAAGTACATATAAAGATTTGCATATGTGTGTGTGTGTGTGTATATATATATATATATATATATATATACACACACAAGGTGTGTCAAAAATGTATCAAGATTTTTTGTACTTTTTGACACACCTTGTATTCTGAAAAAAAAAAAAAAAAAAAAAAACGTTCCATTCATTTTCATTTCTATTTTGGTTAATACAGCTTTAAACTTGATACTTTTTTGACATACCTTGTATTCTGAAAAAAATAACTTTCCATTCATGGAATTTTTTTTTTCAGAATACAAGGTGTGTCAAAAAGTACAAAAAATCTCGATACTTTTTTTTGACACACCTTGCATGTGTGTGTGTATATGTATGTATGTAAGATATTAAGACTTTCTTTAATAGCAGAAATAGTGTTTCCATATTTTTTTACACTTCACTAAAGGTAATGATGAAGATTGTTATTTTAATAACAGTTTTGACTGCTTTTATTAAGATAAAATTTCAATTCTTTCATTTAAAAAAAAACATATGAAAAGTTTACTTTCATAAACAAATCTTAATATACCAATTAACCATTTATAACTGAATCAACCAGCTCAATATTTTACTGTGTTTGTATATGCGTAAATCTATAAGTACGTATATGCATATCCGACATTATACATCTGTTTATGTTTGTGTGTCTACACCTGTCTGTATAACTTAGATGTCATCATTAATTAGGTTTAGCTTGGCACAAGAAAAGTATGTAGCACTCAGTGAGAATCAAACTCACAAACAATGGTCTGGTAGCTTAGCTGTCACACCATTACAAATAAGAGACATATATTTTCATATCTATGTGAAGAGACAGCTTTCACTTTATTAAATGTGTATGCAGACATAGCTGAGTGTTTTAAAATTTTTAATACCACCATTTAATTTCAGTAATAAGAATTAGTGAATAAAAATACTTGTTCCCTTTCTCTCTCTTTATATATATATATAATATATATATATATATATATAAGAGAACAAATATTTCTATTTTCTTTTATACACACATATTATATATATATATATATATATATATATATATATATATATATATATATAGATAGATAGATAGATAGATAGACATGTGTATAAAAGAACCATTAAATATTGAATAAATAGTTATGTTTATATTTTTGATTTTGCATGAACATATTTTTAATATATAAATGGAATTAACAAAACTCTGCTTAGTATGGGACACAGGCCTCAGATTTATGTTAATTTTTGAATATATATATATACAAATATTCAAAAATATAATTTCACACTTATGTACAGAAATATGTAGAAGTCTATGTGTTTATATATTAGTACAAATCATATACAAATATATACACATATTTATAGATATAAATATCAGTAGTAGTTATCTTATAGCTACATGCATTAAAGTGAATTTCAAAACATTTATTAATATGTGGTTATATCAACTGAGTAGGGTATCAGAGACAGACAGATACTTAATCTTGTTTGAAAGAAAATTAAAAAGATACACATAGGATTAAAATAAGTCTCTAAAACATGCTTGTTGATTATTAATAGAAATATTGATGAGCAAGTAAGCCATTGTTGATTTTGGTAATATTTCGATGTTTACTACTATCATACTCAGAATATCTGTCTAAAATAGTGATTCACAAAGAGCATGATTTTCAAAAGAACTTTCCATTAATAATTACATATATGTAGATAGATATTGTATTTACTGGCTTATAAAAATGCATGTTTTAAAAGTCTATTATTGCCTGTTGAACCTCCTAGCTGTACAGGGTCTGTGATTGGTCTTCCATTCATAATACTAGTGCATTGGACACAATGTTATATTTGGATGAAAGTTGAAAAATTTTTTTTTTATCTATTGATAGACAAATATAATTCTTATCAGCCTATGTACATCTACCTATCTATATCTATACATATATAAAATACAGTTGGTGTGTATGTATGTATGTCTGGAGGAAACTATGAAAATAAAACAATTAATGACAAAGTAAATATATGTACACATTCACTATCATCAGAGCTCGTTTTTTTGTGCAACAATTATAAAGATTTTATTGATATCTGGGAAGATATCTAAAAATTAGGATTTAAATAGTAAGAGGAGGGAAAGTCATTGGTGAGATTCATAATTAAAACATAAACAAATCAATAATATAAAACCAAAACAATCAATGGATCTGCGGGACTAACTTTTTATTATACCCTGCTCAACCCAGGCAATGTTGGGTAGCCACTTCTAGTAAACCTATAAGTTTGCGGACAGTCTCAAATATGGTTGAAAATCTCAAAATATATCTATATTCATATGTGTATTTATTTACGGACACACATCATTATAATATTGACCTTGGTGATTCATACCCCTACCCTACACACAAACACATGGTAGAATATATATTGTAAACATTTGTGTGTGTGTATATAATATATATATATATATATATATCTTATTACATTTGAAGCTAAAGAACTGGAAACAATAAAATTTAAATAAAATGCAAGTAAAATCAAATCAAAATGTCCTAAATGTAAATCATAAAAAATACTGACTTCATGCATGTAAATTTATTTATTTTATTGCACATATAATATATATATATATATATATATATATATATATATATATATATATATTATGATCATTTATGGATATAGATATCTGATTATATATATAATTTCAAATTCTTTTATTTATAAATGCAAATATCCGTTTTATAGATATAAAGGCTTATTAATATATGATGACATAAATGCTATATATCTTTGTATATGTAAATAATTTCATTAATTGAATACTGCTATCTCAGTGATGTTTTTAATATCAACATATGCATGCTTTGTCTACAGGTGAATAGAAATATACAACAAAGTATATTAAGGTAAATAGACATATGTAGAAATTGTCATGTATTTCTCAATTTATTATACGTAGTTAAAATAGATAGCAAGAGTACACATTTCTTTAACAATGTATATATGTAGGACTTATAGACACATTGTGTATATATATATATATATATTTGAAAATGGTATATTTGGGCAACATCTTTTCATTCAAACAAATTTGGTTAAAAATAACAGAATCCTTATTGTTTTCAAGTTTTTCATTTGAATATATATTATATAAGTTTATTATTACTTTATTATTTGCTCTACTTAGGTATTGAGCACTCTTTACTTTTTAGCTTTAGAATATCCTGGCGGTATATATATATATATATATATATATATGTGTGAAGAAAGGAAGTGAATCCGACGGTATGTAGTATATTAAGAAAAATGAAAAAACACAGGTTTAACCATTTTTCTTTATATATATATATATATATATATATATATATATATATATATATATATATAAATTGTTTTTTTCTTTTGGCCAAATATTATAGTATCAACAGATTATTTTCGGTTGGTTCGACTATCTTGGCCTTTTCTTTTTTTCAACCCCCCCCCCCAGGTGATGTTTGGTAGTATATTTTTACACTCAAACTATTTGCCGAGTTTTTTTCTTACTGCAAGGGTTTACCAACAAGTTTGGTATATTACATGTGTGTATAAATATATATTACATATACATCTATTCAAATATATATGTTTGTGTTGTACATACCCAGTGATACCATGTATTAATCAATGAAGAAAGATGGATGCAAATAAACATTTATGTCTTAATGTACTCATATTAATGTGATCGATTCTGTTGATTATTCCCTATAAAGACCTACATTGAAAGAGAGCCATATACAAATTGAGATATTCTCTAATTGCATATCACCTATTTAGCTTATATACCTTCAATATACACATGTGCCTCTCAGAACAATGCAGGCAGATAGACACAGGTGTACATGGGCAGCTTATTGTAAATATAGTCAAAGAGAGATCCAAACACCTAGATAAGTGACGGCTTTGTATGTCATATATTCACTTCAGGTACACTTGTATCTATCTATATATTTATTAATTAACATGCAGGTAAAATCATTTAAACATATTAATCAACAGTAAATTTAATTGCAAACTACATTGTTTCATTGCTCACCTGAAAAAACAGATACAACAACAGAAAGGTATTACTTTGACTTTTTGGACTGTTGTCCGCTCATCTTTATTGTGATATATATATATAAAAAAAAAAAAACGTTTTAGCCGTTGTACCCTCTGGGCTTCTTCAGGTGTCCCCAAGTTGAATCATTGTCATGCTTGGATAAACATGGAACACATGAAGAAGACCAGAGGGTATAACGGTTGAAACATCTTTATATATACTGTACACTATTCATGTTTCTGACACGAATACATTATTCTATGTACTAGACATGAGACTTTGAGGAATTGTGGTGCACCTGAGCACTGTACACAATAAATTTCATTATCCTTATTACTATTATCATATCACAATAAGGATGAGGACAAGAGTCCAAAAAATCAAGGCTCATCTTAAAAATTTAGACAAATAAAAAAGTATTACATTGATAATAAAAATAACAAGAAAGAAAGAAAGAAAGAAAATTTGAGGACTTACCTTTCTTTTGGCAAGTTGACATTGGTAAGATTTAGGTAATTATTCCGTACACTGCGTAAACTGGCCAAAATTTGGGCAAATGGTGTTACAATCAAGTCCTCTGAGTGTCTGGAAGAAGAAGAAAGAGAATTTTTGCTCTTATTTCGAGGTTCTCTTCGTAGTTTGGACAGCCAGTTGCGCGATTTCCCCTGGCTGCCCGATGTTGTTGATGTGGATGATGATGATGATGATGAGGTATTATGGTTAGGTGACAGGTACTGCATGTTCACAGTAATCACAGGAACTGTAAGAGTATCCAGGTCGCTGCTACCGCTCGGGTGGCGCCGGCGGAACAGGCTTCTACTCCTGTGGCCGCTCATCCATGCACAAGGAAGAAAACCAATTTAGATAAGTGGAACGGTCGTGCACTGGACACGCCCCAATGGTTTCCTCTCCAAAAGAGACCAGGCACTCCGGTCATTAGTAACAAAGTGTCTCAAGTTACTGAGTTGAATTGAGAACAAGATGTTTTGCTATAAAGACCACTGATTTGCAACATGGTGAAAATTAAATAATCTCTCAAAATCAATTATAAGAAATTGATGTTATTGATATAGTCTTTTTTTTATCATGTGATACTAATAAAATGAAGGTATGATCAGTTAACGCTTGCACTTTCTACTTTTAAAGTCATTTTGGTATGGGTGACAAGATTTTAACAACTATCCAAATAACAGGCCCATTTGTAGCTGACCAGAAATTAAATCCGTTCAGTAGGTGATAATCCGAAATCTCTTCACCCCCCCAAAGAACAATCACAGACTTATTTTTCTTTTAGTTTTTCTGTTTTGATTTTTTTTCTTCTCCCCCCCATAAGAAATCAAATAAACAACAAAGGTAGACAAATATTAAACCAAAAAACAAATAAGTCTACGATGTAAATAAAGAAAATAATAAATCAAATTAATTTCTAATCTAAAAGAAAAAAAAAAAAAAAAATTAAATATGTTTATCAAATGATTGAACAAGTAGCAGACGACAAAAAACTTAGGAAAAAAAAAAAAAAAGAAAGAAAGATTTACAAATTAATCCAACTATATAAAAGAAAATATAGCAAAAAGGAGAGTAAAATCTAATCAAAGGAGAGTAATAAAAATAAGAACACTGATGGTAGAGAGATGACTATAATAACAATAACAAGGATAAAAGTGAGGGGTGACGGTTTTTTTGGCACTAAGTTGGCTCTTTCTGGAAATATATCAACAGCTCACAGGTTCCAAGCAGACAACATTCCTAAACAATGACATCTTGGAGGAAGATGGTAGGTTTGCTATGGTTGAATCCAAACAGTGAATTCATTCCTTGTGGAGCCAAGTGACTGGAATAATTTCCTCAAATGACATTTTAGAACTACTGCAATATCACAAGTCATTTGGCAGGTGATTGAAACCATTTTTTTTTTAAAAACAAAATAATGGTAATGGTAACAGAAATAGCAGCAGTGATAATAATGATGATGATGATGATACTAATAATTCAAATAAGATAACAGTTGTAGAGGTGTCAGGAATAATAATGACAATAAGGGTGATAATAGTTGGAATCAAAATGGTAGTCAGTCTTGAAGAGGTTGGTAATCCAGGAAGTAATGTGTGTGTATGTTTGTTGTTTTTTTGTTTTTTTTGTTGTTGTTTTTTTTCTTTCTCCCTTCTTCAAGGCTATAAAGTCAAGCAGCATGTATAGGACAGAGCCCGATGCTTCTACTTCAAGTCTCTTCAAGAAGACTAGAGAGGGAAGGTAGAAAGGTGGAGAGAAAGAGAGAGAGAGAGAGAGAGAGAGTTAGAGAAGAGGTGGGTGGGTTCAAAGACAGACAGTGAGAGTGACAGAGAAGATAGTGTGAAAGGTGGAGTGTAAACCAATAGTCAAAAAGGAGAGCGAGTGAGTGAGTGATAAGAGAGAGTAGTAGGTTTGTAGTTGTTGTTTTATCAAATCTTTCTAAGGAAAAGCATTTCGCACTCTCACTCTTGTGTATTTCTTGCTTTGCTTGTAGTTGCTTCTCTCGTTAAAACCGATTCTTCTACTTTCTGTCCTGTATTGGTAGTGGCACACACAGACACACACTCACACAAACCCCCTCCCCCCAAAAACAAAAACAAAAAAGGCCCCCCAAAAAACAATCAATTTCTTTTTAATATGTGAAGAGTCAGCTTTTTCATTAGTCATTCATTCTTATGCTTTTTTTTTTGCTGTTGGTTGTTTTCTTTTTTTTTTGTTGTTTTTTTTTTTTTTTTCCTTTTTGGGAAGTGGTAAAAGAGAGGGGCCCTAGCAGCAGTCCGTCATCCCAGTCGTTCAACGTGACTGTTGTAAGTGGTAAGCATCCCCCCAACAACCACAATCACGATGATGACAGCAACACCAAATTGTAGCCAGACCTTTTTTTATCCTTCATGTTTCTAAGACAAACACTAGCATCGTCATGACCTAAACAGACACAGCACCCACAAGAAGCCCCGTCTGTACTTCTTACAGGAGTCGTGTACTGTGTGAAAATGCAGTAAACATACGCACACTTGCTCTCCACAGTGAACGAATGTAGTCCGCTACCATATGCCAAATCAAGGTGCGTGTGGGGTAGGGGAGGGAGAGAAGAGCCAAGGTTTACTAACAGAGGAGGGGACACATGTTGGGGAGATGAGAAGGGAGGAAGGAAGAAAGTCTTAGTATTATTGAAAAAGGTGAAGTAAAGAAAAAAAAGATAAGGTGTGCGCGCGCGCGAGAGAGAGAGAGAGAGAGAGAGAGAGAGAGAGAGAGAGAGAGAGAGAGAGGAGTGAAAATGCGAGTGTATGTGTGTACGCGTGATGTGTGGGTGTACACGTCTTAATGTGCATTTTGTGTTACGTACACAATGTGTACGTAACACCTGATTGTTTAATGTTTATCGTACACAACAGGTGAGTAATGTTACTATGTTGTCATCTAGTAGTAGTAGTAATAGTAGAAGAGGGTCTTTTAGTTTTACTTTCATCACTTGGTAAAAAAAAAGAAAGAAAAGAAGACCCCCCCCCACCTTAAAGTATTTAGTATATTTATTGGTATGTTCTTTACAAGCATGACATCGGACTTTTTACTTTTTTTAAATGGCTAACAACAAACAAACGAATGTCAGGTCTAAATATCAGTCTTATTCTTCTCCACTAAAGCTATGATGATCACTATTCAATCGTGACGATATAAAGTTTAAAAAAAAAAAAAAAAAAGAAAAAAAAGAGAGAAAGAAGTAATGCACTGTGCACAGCTGTATACGTTTATTTATCCAATATGTGAGCATGCGTGTATGCTTGTTGTTTAATTGATTAGATATCATTAGAAAGGAAAAAAAACGATTTAAGGTGATCACAGTATAATAAACGTAACGAGCAAATATTATTAAATCTATGTGAGTGTACACTACTGTAAACAAAGTAGATTATCTGTGTGCGTGTGTGTGTGTGTTGTTAGCACGTGATCATTCATCAATACAGAAACGGAGCGCATCTATTTATTTATCCGGGAAATGGTACACACGCATAGAATTATAAGAGACTATTTTACAAGAAGAGACAAGAGGTAGCAGCACACGTGGGATAAAAGAAAAGAGAATAACTGTTTTTTTTATAAGAGTTCTTTTTTGTTTTGTTTGTGCATCTCATCCCTAGATTTTCAATCGCTGAACATGAAAAAACACCTACAATATTAAATTAGGTGTTAAAAAACAAACAAGCAATCAAAACTAAAAGAAAGTCCTTTTATAAATAAAACCTAATTATGAATTTAAAAAAAAAAAAAAATAAATAAATAAATAAGATAAAAAACAACTAAGTCCTATTTTAAATTTTTTTTTTTTTAGATATAAAGAATTAAAAAAAAAAAGCTCAATCGGTAAAGCGTTCGGCTAGAAACCACAAGGTTCCTAGTTCGATACCGGCCCTCGCCAACTCAGCGTATGAGTAGCACAGGAATCTGTGCGGTAAAGTAAAGAGCTGATAGTAGGTGTGGCGCTCTACCTCAGACGAAAAAACAATCTCCTTGGTCTTGCGCTAGTGAAAAAGGGGTAGACTCCCTCGCTGATTGGCTGATACCGACTTACTAAATAGGCTTTGCTTAGTTTAGCACAAGGTCAGAAGTCTAAGACCACCCAGTGAGAATCGAACTCATTAATAGTATTCTAGCTTAAATCATTAAAACTAAGCATAGCTCAAATTTTGCACAAGGTCAGAGCCACTGAGCACCTTGTGATAATCGAACTTATTACTCGGTGATAAATGTTCTACACGACTAACTTACTAACCATTATTACACCACAACGAGGCTCGTTTTTCTTTCTTTGGCCATGTGTGCGTGAAAGAGAAGTGTCTGCCATGTGTGCACTACAGGTAGACGTTGTTTAGTTCTGTGAAAGGAGATCGAATCTACTGATTTTTCTAGCAGTGGATTAATTACTTTGCTTTTCCAACAGATCAAAAAAAGGTGTGTACGCAAGACAAGCTAAAGCAAAAAAAGTTATCAGTAAAAAAAAACAAAAAAAGAGTCGTTGATTGATGTCACCCCCATTCCCATTACACACATAAACGCAGTACCAAATTATTCTCCAACAATAGTAAATACAAAATATCTTATGTCATGAGCATTGTAAAAAGAAATCGAGAATACACAAGGAAAAAGAACAAAGAAAGACTAATTACAGTAGTCAGTAACAGCAATCTCAACCTAAGGACACATAGTAAAACAACTGTGTGGATACTTTAAGAGACAAACTGGGGAGATTGCACATGAGATGGACTGGACATGGCTAAAAAGGGGAAATCCGAAGAGAGAAACACTCTTTTTTAATAGCAGCACCATATAATACCACATGGACCAATTATACCAAAGCGAAAATTGATAAGACCCAACAGAATAGCAAGTGTAGGTTATGTGGAGACAGACAGGAAATGGTTAATTACATGAGAAGTAAGTGCAGCAAACTAGTACAAAAGGAGTACAAGACTGGACGGGAAAGGTGTCCACTTGGCATTATGCAAGAGATTAAAATTTGACCATACTAACATATGGTATATGTACAAAACGGAATCAGTCATAAAAAAAGGTCTCAACCTATAAAATTCTCTGGCATTTTGAAATACAAACGGATCACCCAAGTAGTTAAATAAAATACGTTATCTTTACATGGTCAAAGAAATACAAAAAGACGGGCCTCGTTGTGATGTAATATTGGTTAGTAAGTTACTCTTGTAGCACAATTACCACTAACTAGTGAACTCGATTCCAACAAGGTGCTCAATGGTTCTGATTTTTCACCAAATTTGAGCTATGTTTAGTCTTAAACGGATTCACCACATGATTTAATAATGGTTAGCAAGTTAGAGTTAATTAACAAGAGAATAATAACAACTTGCCATCTGGTGGATTTTGCTGTTCCAGTGGACCACAGAATGAAAATGAAAGAAAGCGAAAAGATAGACAAATACTTAGATCTTGCCAGAGAGCTGAAAAGACTGTGGAAAGTGACGGTGGTATTAATTGTTATTGGTAGAGCACCAAGAACAGTCTCCCAAGGACTTGGAAAAGAGACTTGAAAAATTGGAAATCAGAGTAAGATCTGGGGTCGGCAACCCCCGGCCCGCGGTCATTTTTTTTTGTCCGGCCCACCAACTTAACACCTGGACTATAATTATCCAATGAATGCATTATCTGGAAGTATATATGCTTTGGAACAATTGTTTCCGAGAATGAAATATACTATAAATCTTTTAACACTTTGCCTACCAAATTTCCCCCACGATTGTACCAAATTTTCTAGGTATTTTTTTTACCTCATGGTGGGGTATTTCAAAGTTCACTATCTATTCACCCCAGAACTCATTCTATTCAAATAAAGTCCTATTATTATTGTATAAAGAGTTTATGCCATGACCCTCCTTCGAGACTCTGCATAACTGTTTGGCCCTCTCTCTCCCCAAAAGATTGCTGGCCTCTGATCTAGACCATATAAACCACAGCATTGTTAAGATCGGCTATAATACTCAGAAGAATCATGGAAACTTGTCATCCAGACTCCAGTCAAAGACCAACAGCTGACACTTGTGTGAAAAACTCTCAAGGAGTGAAATAATAACAAAACAACCCGCAGCCGGTTTAATCGATCTTAACAGACCTAAATTCCACCATCGTATGTCACCCCGCCGAAAGAAAAAAAAAATCGAATTTAATGAAATTTTTAGTGTTGATATATTAATGAATAAAATATATAATTAACTTTGAACTGTTAACTTTGAACCCTGTATCTTTGATTAACACAGATTCTCAAAGATACGTGGTTCAAAGTTAACTGACCTGAAAAAATGTAAAAGGTTTTAAATAAAATAAATGGTACATTATATCTTTTATTCATTAATATATCGACACTAAAAATTTCATTAAATTCGGTTAATTCCCTGATTTTTGGTATTTTTTTAAAAATTCTTTTGGCAGGGTAACATACCTTTGTGGAATTTAGGTCCGTTAAATTCGATTTAATCCCGCAGCCTTTCATAAAAGAAATATGCGATTCTCAAGAACTGTTTATTATTCCGGGTTCAATCCTGAGTAGAGGCAGTAACATAAAAAATAATTAACACAACTCCTACCCCAGCTATGGTTAGCGGAATGAGAACAGGATACCCCCGTGGACTAAATAAAGGACTAGGTTCAAAGTTTCGTGATGGCTCCCGATTACGACAAGAAAGTCCCCGAGTTCGAAAAGAAGGTTCCCGAGTCCGAGAAGGTTTCCGAGTCCGACAAAAAATACCTGAAGAAGGCCGGAGGGCATATCGACCGAAACGTTGTACAAATAACAATGAAGATGGGACAATAGTCCGAATAACGCAGATAATACTAACTATTTATTACTTTACTCTTTGCGAGATTTTCACAACAGCTCTAACTGGTGGTTTTTCATTGAAGTCCGAATGACACCAAGTCTCCTCGGATTTCCAGGACACTTCTAAGTATCTGAGCTGATTTTAGCAGTGCTATGATCTGAATGGTCTCAAAGTTCAACCAGTCTTGTTCCAGGTTCTTGGAGACCGTTCCATCTAGTTATTTATTGAAGACGGCGTAGTTTATTTAACTAAATCCTAGTTCATAATTTCAAGTTCTATGATACATTTGTCTCATATATCAACCACGTGCGTAAATGTAACGATACTGTTGTAGCTAGCTACCTACCTTCGTTCTCTAGATTTGGCATGGTGGAGGAGGGATAGATAGATTTAAGCTAAGTGAAACTTAACCCCGATACCCACACACAAATGCTTTTACGATACGGGTCACAGCAGGCGAACAGACTACGAAATTAATTCAACCACTCTGCTTCGGTCACTTACTTTAAATACTATTACTATAGCAGAACTGAAATTCTAACTAACAACAGCTTCACTTAAAAAAAAAAAAATTCCATAGAATTTGAATATGTTTTAAAAGCAAATATACCTATAGGTATGTCCAAAATTTTCACTCAACAACACTCATGTTGTTGAGTGAAAATTGAAAGGGAGCCTCTGGTGTCAATTTCACACAGCAGAGTTACACTGCGTAGCCAAAATACGTTAAGAAAAAATAATAACACATGACACGCTTCATGAACAGTTGTTTCAGTCCCCAGAATTAAAATCCGGGTATTTTGAAGTAAAAGGAGGAAAATCCAAGAATCCTAAACATTTTAAGCAATGAATAAAAAAATTACTAGGGCCCCTCAGTGATTAAAGGCATTGAAACTTAAGTTTCAGAGTATGTCCGCCTCCGATTTAAATTTTCAAAAATTATTTTAATATTTTTCTAATGTTAAAGTGAAAGTTGTGCAATACATCATATTATAATTCACGTGTCTGTCCGTCCGTAACTAAAGCTTCGACATTTTTGGGCTTGATTTCAACCAAACTTTCAAGAATTGTTTGGATCATCTTAAAAAAATGTTTGTGGTAAAACTTGCAAATCGTCGTCAAAATTAAACGGAAACTTATTTGGTGGTGGGTGATCCATGACAGTTTAACTACAGTGTATGAATGAATTTTTTTGCGAATTGGGTTACGGTTTAGGGATTTGAGGATTAAGGTTGTTTTTAATTACGTATTGCTTACCCCCCCCCAAAAAAAATTACAATACATTTGATGTTGAAAAATATTTTTTAAACAAAGTTTAATTGAAATTATACATTACAATACTAACACAAACAACTGAGACTAATGTGTCTACCGTTGGATTCAATAATTAATTTCGATGGTTAATTAGTATAGTAATTTGTTGTTTTTTTTTTTTTTTAAGCAATACGTAATTAAAAACAACCTTAATCCACAAACCCCTAAACCCAATTCGCAAAAAAGTTAATTCATACACTATAGTTAAACTGTCATGGATCACCACCAAATAAGTTTCTGTTTTAATTTTGACGACAATTTGCAAGTTTAACCAAATTTTAAAATTATGTTCAGATTAAACCATTTGAATTTTTAAAATTTTTTTACTCGTCAAAATGAAACTACTACTTATGCAAATAAAACGTTAAGCCAGATTTAAGTGTTGTTGTCATTTTCAAGGGAGATAACTAAGTAAAACGTTTGACATTCGAAAGAAAACATCTTTTATTTACTATAGATGAAATACAAAGATTTTCAAAGCTCTAAAATAAATTTTTCAACTGACAAAATAGGAAAGTGATGATTGACTTATTTACTTATTTATTATATTCATTTTCTATTATATTAATTCTTATAAAAAAATTTAGCTTAAATATGTAACTTATATAAACTTGACATTTTTGTCATTCAACTACAATACCGAATTTATTCATTTGCTTCTTATTATATTAAAAAAACTTTTATACATTACTAATACATGTAACTTCATTAGTATTATTTGGATTATTCGGACTTTTGTCCTCATCTTTATTATTATCTGTACAATGTTTCGGCCGATGTGCCCTCCAGCCTTCTTCAGGTATAATACCTGTGTTACGTGTATAAGCAAATACACACATATACATTCAGCTATCCATAGTATGTCCCCTGACAGTGCATTGGCCGAAACTTTGTACAAATAACAATAAAGATGAGGACAATGGTCCGAATAATCCAAATAATACTAATTATCAAGCCTCATCTAAAAAATGTAACTTCATGATTTGTTTTAAACAATCTAAAACCCGGAAATATTTTCACCTGAATTAGTTTACATGTGGAAACAATATGGAACCTTAAAATTTTCTATGGCATTTTAGACAAAGAATATAACACGGTTATTTACTTACTAAAGGACCGGGTTAGCTCAGTCGGTAGAGGGTCGGACTAGGAACTACAAGGTTCCGGGGGTTTCGATACCGGCCCTCGCTCACTTAGTGTATGAGTAGCATAGGGATCTGTGTGCTAAAGTAAGGAGCTGATCGTAGGTGTCGCGCTCCATCTGAGACACCAAAAACAATCTCCTTGGTCTAGCACTAGTGAAAAGGGGATAGACTCCCTTGCTGTCTGGCTGATACCGACTTTAGGCCACCCAGGCGACTTTACTTACTAATTTTAGCTGAGTTGTGGCCAGAAATATGGGTCACACAGTGAGAATCAAACTCACTAACAATAGTCTGCTAATACAGCTTCCTAACCATTACACCACATGAGGTGTTTATAGAATAAATACAAAGTTTTGAAATAAATTCATTCTAAATGGATACTCAATTTCTTTTTTTTAACACATCTTCCTATTTAACCCATAGATGGGAACCTAACAGGTCCTACCACTCCGGGTCAGAGTGGACCAGGGAGCAATGGCGATGAAGGGGTGCTCCACATTCCCCAAACCTCCAGAACTGGAACCTCACCATCAGAGTTTAACGTCATTACCAGGACAAAGACCCACAGCCACAGTACCGATATAATAAAAAGGTTTGGGGCTTGCCATAAGGGCAATACGGTTGGGACAATCATATAGGTGCTAGGGCTTGACATGACCAGCCGATTGATCAGAGGGGGCCTCTCCGATCGCCCATCTAGCCCAGGTAAGGGCCAAAGTAGAGTGTTGCATGTTATGAACTACTCAGCCACCTGGGCTCTATCTTGTCTAGATTTGTTGACAGATTTAGGCTTCCTGATCAGTGATTTGTCAAGATCAAGTCTAGACATTTAGCCATCATTGACTTTTTGATCCCCTCTTGTATTTTCATTTTACAAAAATGTCGGTAATTTCCTATAAGTCTAACATGATCAAAGGGGAACCATTCTTGACTGATAAATTATTTGGTACTCTCCGCGGAGAACCGTCCCGGCCTCCTGCCTCAAAAAAGCTGCTGAAAAAAAAAAAAAAAAAAAAAAAAAAAAAAAAAAACACCAGCTACGATTGAAGTCCGTAGCCGAAGCGGTGTCACTTGCAACCCCCCCACTCCCCCCAAAAAACCCAACCAACTTTGTGGGTTCTGTTTTTTCTGGGTCATCCTGTATACAGGGTGACCCAGAAAAAACAGAGCCCAAATTATTTATTTTCCCATAAAACTAACCCTAAACCCCAACCCTAGTTTTTTTTTGCAAGTGACACCGCTTCGGTTACGGACTTCAATCGTAGCTGGTGTTTTTTTTTTCAGCAGCTGCCGGCTAGCGTTTTTAGAGGCAGGGGGCCCGGACGGTTCTCCGCTAAGAGTACCAATTATTCATTTTCCCATTAAACTAACCCTAAACCCTAACCCCGACTTCTTTTTTCCTAGTAGATCAATAAATGAATAAACAGTTTATCAGTCAAGAGTGGTTCCCCTTTGATCATGTTAGATTTATAGGAAATGACCAAAATGTGTATATCCCATTTAACTAAAGAATAGTTTTAATGCTTTAGTCTTAACTTGAAAAAAAAAAAAAAAAAAAAAAAAAAAGAAGATTTTTTTTAGAGAAAGAAGTTTAGTTTTACAATACTAACAAACTACATATTTATGTTATTTACAGACTAAATTGAAATTAGAAAAAAAAAATTAATTGGAATGAAAGTTAAAATACTGTTAAGTGATGATCATTAATGTGTGTGTAAGAATGCTTCATGTGAAATATCAATGTCTTCTTTGAGGAAAGCGAGGAAAAGAGACCACCCAACCATTCACCCACACAGACGCTTAAGACACTTCACAATTCCAATTATTCTGCCAAATAAATGATAACGCTTTGCAAAAATCGCTTTTTGATATATTAATTGCTGTCAGGAACAGTAAAGACATTAAGAGTACAAAAAGAAGACTGGATTAACGTTTTTTTTGGGTTTTTTTTTCTTCAATTTATTTATTTTTTTGTAAGTTGTTAATGTGGAAATATTTCTTGCATCAAGATGTGTGCCTCTTTCTTAAGTGCTTGTATATTAAACATGAAAGTATCACTGCAAATGACTAGAGGATTTCGTTGGTGGCTAAAACTGTTAGAGTCCACTTTCTACATTAGTAACTTATTTTCTAGTTCAGATAAAAAATTTAAAAAATAAATAATAATACAAATGCTGATCTTTAAAACTCTTAACATCCTGTTAAGAATTTTCTAAGTCCAGAGCCCCATTCATATAAGAATTTACCAAAAAATAGCTAAAAATTACCTTTTCATTTAAATATTTATAATTCTCTTACTTTTTGACAGATTGTTATGAAAAGTGATAGTATTACTAGAAAGACTGTTCTTTAATATGATGTTGTCATTTGGCCTAAAAATAATGATCTGCATTCATTGTTGTTGATTGATTATATAATAATAATAATAAAACGGGTATACTCATTAAAAACTATGAAAGAAAATGTAGATGGTGAGTCTTAGGTAAAAAAGAACAATTTCCTCGTAAATTCCTACCATAAAATAAACTGAACCCTCATTTTATGTCCGTGATTTTGCAATAAATGTTTTATTTTACAATACTAAATATATTTTCTTTATTCTTTAACAAATAAAGAAAATATATTTAATATCGTAAAATAACGGGTGCAAGAAAAATAAAACATTTATTGCAAAAACACAGACATAAAATGAGAGTTCAGTTTATTTTATGGTAGGAATTTACGAGGAAATTGATCTTTTTTACCGAATCTTATAGTAATACAATTGCTGCACTTAGTTACAGACATGATCATAAGAACATCACTGATCTTGATGCAGTTTACATTTGGCCAGGCAGTATAGGACGTTAAGAGTTAAATATGGGCAGATATTTCTGACTCAGGAAACTACAGTTACCCAAATAACTAGTACATTTGTTGACTTGTAAGATTTGTGATAAATAAGTACATCCCTAACAAATTTATAATAAAACTAGACAAAACGTGACGCGTTGGGTCACCCATTCAGCTCTGGGTAGATAATTGAGATTAGGGAAAAGGAAGTAAGCAAAGTGAATAAAAAAATTTAAAAAATGAATACAGCCCAACGAAACTTTAAAATCATTATCAATATGCTTTCTAAGAACGGGAATGTTTGACCTCATTTAAGCTATGGGTTGCTGGTTGTGAAATTTAACATAGAAATACATTTCAACTTCTCCCGTCTCTCACTCTCTCTTCTCTCCAGAGAAACTAACATTATATAACGAGGAGGTAGTCAACAGATACATAGAGGGGAAGAAAGAGATAGACACACAGTAAAGTAAGAGATTGGTCGATTTTTGACTTAATTGCAAATTACGACTAATTAGAACCAATTAAACCAGATTTTTTTTTTCCAAACATAATTCAATCCTAAAAGTAAGGAATAACTTAGTATAATTTTCGTGTCATTAAACTAAACAGTAAAAAAAGTCTTTAGGAAGCAACTGTTGATTTAATCAGCTTTAATATAATAATAGATGTTGATTTTCTTCTAAACCAAAGATAGCAGGATTTTATTATTTCTGGTGGAATATTATACAATCAAAACAGATATTATTCATTATTACCGTATCACCTATAAATAAGTATATTCCTAAGAATTTTTCTTTTCATAAAATGTTAATCTATCTGTCTATACATATAAAAAGGGCAGTTGTGTGTATGTATGTCCAGCTAAAACTATGAATATAAAACAATTAACGACAATGTAAATATATATACACACATTCACTATCAACCGATCTTGCTTTTTGAGCAAAAATAATGAAGCATAAGGTTCCTAGTTCGAAACCAGCCCTCGTCAACTCAGCGTATGAGTAGCACAGGGATCTGTGAGGTACAGTAAAGAGCTGATGGTAGGTGTGGCGCTCCATCTCAGACGCAACAACCATCTCTTGGTCTAGCGCTAGTGAAAAGGGGATAGACTCTCTCGTGGACTGGCTGATACCGACTTTAGGCCGCCCCAACGACTTTACTTACTTACTGGAAAAAATAAAATCCAGCCTATCTTTATGAGCCAGTTGGTAGAACATTCGCCTAGGAACCACATGATTCCAGGTTCAATACAGGCCCTTGCCAACTCAGCATATGTGTAGTATAGCTTTAATCTGTGTGGTAAAATGGAGAGCTGATGATAGGTGTGGTGCTTCACCTCAGATGCAAAAACATTCTCCTTTGTTTAGCCCTAATAAAAAAAAGGATAGACTCCTTCGATATCCAGCTGATATAAACAATAGGCCACTTTTACTTTTATTGTATTTTTGGTTTAGAAGAAAATGAACTTTTTATTATAAATTGTTAGGGATCTACCTATTTATGTCTGATAATCTAGCATTAAAATTTCAGAAGTACTTTTATTAAAAAGTAAGAGTGTATATATATATATATATATATATATATATATATATATATATACACCAACCCCTCCGCATGAGCAGGATGTGACGCAAGGTCAATTTCTTAAGCAGAGTTTAACAGGTTTGAATTCAGAGTTTTCCTTCTCCTAGATTGGTTGCCTTACCAAGGTTGAAGAGCTCAGTCTACCCTACTATTTACACATAGCTGGAGTGGGTATAGTTGGATTCATACCTTTTCCAAGGGTATTAGTGCTATGTGAAATGCAAACAGTTTCGTCTAGGATCTGAACTCGAGTTGACGATTTCATTTCCTAAGACTAACCATTATGCCAAGTGCCTCCATATTTTGGGTGTATATTATATATATATATATATATATATATATATATATATATATGAAGGAGTTATATCTGTTTTGCTGTCTATGCATGGACTTATATCTCAGAAAAAAAGATGTCATTGAGCATCAAAATTGTACATACATATTAATGTTTCTAATAAGGAAAATTACAAAATCTTGTTTTTGATTTTTACTCATTAAATGATATAAAGAATAAAAAAAAAAAAAATCAATTCATGGAACTCTTCAAATTAAGTACAAAAATTAGCCTTTAGAAAAAAAAAGAAGTCTCAAACCACTCATAATTTTAGGGTTACATTTAAAAAAAAAAAACAAAAACAAAAAACATTTCCTCTAATAAACGAATATTGGTTATTTCCTATAACTCCAACATAAACAAAGGGGAACCACTCTTGACTGATAAATTATTTATTTATTTTCCCATTAAACTAACCCTAACCCCATCTTTTTCCTAGTAGATCAATAAATAATTAACCAGTCAAGAGTAGTTCCCCTTTGTTAGAATATTTTTCCTCTCTTCACCTTTTTCGCTCATCCCTGGTTTTCCTAAAATACTTTTAGTACAGTTATGGACTGGATACTTCTGCTAATATATATGTATATTACTTATCTATGGACAATACTGTAGATTGTATAAGTAACTGTCTAACATTATTTGTATTCATTAGTACTACATTTTTGAGAATATCAAGTTTAAACATTTGTGAATCAGTTATTGATTACACACAAGCAGGGCAGGATTTACCTACTTGTGGGCCCTAGGCCAAACTAATCAGTGGGTCACTTCATTTTACTAAAGGCCTATATCTGTGGCCTACCTGAGAACTACCCTCATGATCTACCAATTGTATAATGAAATACCCGGTGTATACTTCAAACAAAATTTTAATCTGGCATACTGCACAACAAATTAGTTTCAGTGTTTCCCCAGATACCTGTGGTTCTTAGGCCAACATTCTACTATGCCTTATTGGTAAATCGGTCAGAGCACACAAGTATACAGTGTTACTTTAATAATTTAGACATTGCATTCTATTTCAAGACTATGAGTGTGTGTATAAAACTGTTATATACTGTACTCGGCTACAGAACCCCTTTTTTTGTCTGGTAACTGGATGCTAGTTACAGTCTGTGAAGGTGAGTATATGTTGATTCTACACTAGCCTAAAATAACCCTAGATTGGTTGACATGCCATTAAAATCAATCAATCAAATCTAATTGTATAAAAACACTAACATATGACTAAATGTGGTTCTATTTGAGAAAATGAACATATTGTTGATGCTTAGTTATTTGATAATTTTGTTATTTCTAATAAGAGTCAGAGATGCTGATAGGTAAGCGTCCTGCATCCCTGATGCACAAAAATCTTAAAAGACGCAGTAAAATCATTTCCATGTGTCCCAGTGTTTTTCTTTTTCTTTTCCTCACCATTTCAAGCTAACTGTAAATACATTTCAATAGTTTCTTAGAAATGAATTACACAGGATAGGTTTCAAGGTAGGAGTTAGACAGCTTTAGTTGGGACCCATAAATTTTTCCCCAAGACTCCTTCAAAGCAAATGTGTGTGTCCCAGTATGCACTAAATCAAAAAGCAATCAGCATCACTGCATGACTATGAGTGTGTGTATATAAATATGTACATGTGTATACTAGGGTAAGTGTGCATATAACTGTGTGTATGTGTCTACTAGAGTAAGATCCTGTATTCCTTTTGATAACAAAATGATTTGATAATGACCTGCAACAAACATAAATGACTTTGGAGGCACAAAAATTGCCATAAAAGTTACATTAAATCTTGCAGTTGCTGATATGTCTGCAACAATGAATAATATTTTGTACTGATATAAAAACCAGTTGCATGGGTTTAGTCTATGGTTATAAAAGATTTCTTATCTCTTTCTTGTAGAATATTTTATCTACCCCCCAAAAATGGGCTTTAAATGAGCCTGTTTAGTAGTTTAAGATAGCTTCATGCAACATAATATCCAAACCCCTTAATATAGCAGTACATTTATTTACTCATAAAATGGGTTGGACATTATTATCTCAAAGAAATTTCATTATCAACTGAAGCTACCTCTTTACCTGTATAACTTTTATTTTTTCATATCCCATAACCTTATTAAGTTATCACAAGGTGCACTGCTGATGGTTTTTTTTGTTCCTTTGTTTAATGACATATCAAGCTTAGTGGGTTAACTTATCTACCAAATTTCCCCCACAGCTGTACCAAATTTTCTAGGTATTTTTTTTCTCTGTATGATGGGATATTTTAAAGTTTACTATTCACTTTAAAACTCATTTGATTCAAATAAAATCTGATTATTATTGTAATCCATGTCCTTCTGCTCAATTATAATGAACTATCAGTTTTTGTACTTTGCTTGGGTGTTGTGGGTGAGCCACTGTGAGCATCTTAAAGTAAGCAAAGAGTTAAATAATGCTAAGGCTATCCATATAGAACAGTAGTGGTAAAAATAAGTAAAGTCGTTGGGGTGGCCTAAAGTCAGTATCAGCCAATCAGCGAGGGAGTCTATCCCATTTTCAATAGCGCTAGACCAAGGAGATTGTTTTTGTGTCTGAGGTGGAGCGCCACACCTACCATTAGCTCCTTACTTTACTGCACAGATCCCTGTGCTACTCATACGCTGAGTTGGCGAGGGCCGGTATCGAACTAAGAACCTTGCGGTTTCTAGCCAAATGCTACTAACTGAGCTAACCTGGCCCCTTCCTATAATTAAAGGGATGAGGGAGGTTCATACCTTTACCAAGAGTATCAGTCCAAAAGTGAACATAACAACATAACTGGAGTTGAAACTCGGTTATTATTATGTTGCAGTCCAGCATGTTAGCCACAAGGCCACAGGGAGTTCCCATACCATGCTGATAGGTTCCCCTTCATGGTATCTCTTATAGCAATGGGAAGGTTTTACCCTTCTCCCTTTCAAGTAACATGTGACAAGTTGTACTGAGTTACAGTAGTAAAGAACAAACCCTAACCCACAGTTTTCCTTCTCCTATATCAGTTGTCATACCAAGACTAAAGAGTCCATTTTGTCTTATGGTTTACCCATGGCTGGGAGGAGAAAGAAGGGATGGATTCATGCCTTTCCCAAGAAAGTGAAATGCAAATGGCCTTGTTCATCTGAACAGTGAGCTAACCTGACCTCTTAAAGAAATAATCGAAATAAATTCATAGGGATCACAGAAAAAGACAGTTAACTTTATCATATCACTAGCAGCGGCTACCAGCGTTGCCTGGGTAGACGGGATTTTTTAAAGTTAGTCCCACAGATCCATTATTACTGAATCATGAATTGAATCCTCATTTAAATCCCTATGTAAAAAAAAAAAAAAAAAAAAAAAAAAAAAATAGACCTTGCACTGATCCAGCTCCTCAGAAAAGAAATGTTAATGTCTACTATCTAAAATATTAAATGAAAAAAAAAAAAAAAAATTCCAGGCTATTATCATTTAAGTTTTATTTTTTAATTATCTTAACAAATATAAATCAAATCTCTTATTTTTGCTCAAACACCAAGCCCTGGTGATATTTAATGTGTATATATATTTACTTTGTTATAATTTTTATTTTCGAAGTTTCCTCCGGACATACATATACACACAACTACCCTTTATATATGTACTAGAAGCGGCTACTTGGCGTCACCTGGGTAGAAGGTGGGGGTGCAAAAAAATTTAGTCTTGCAGATCCATTATTACTGAATCGTGAGTTAGATCCTCGCAGGATGCCCTATTAAAATCCCTACGTAAAAAGAAAAAAAAGATTTTGCTTTGATCTGGCCTGGTGGGGCGTTAGAAAAAAAAGTACACAGACACTCTATAAAAAAAATTAATGTCTCCTATTTAAAAATAGTCGATGCAAAAAAATTCCATGCTGTTACAATTTAATTTTATTCTCTAATTATCTTCATGAAAATTATTTTTGCTCAAAAACCAAGCCCTGGTAATATTTAATGTGTATAATATTTACTTTGTTGTCAATTGTTTTATTTTTGAAGTCTCCCCTGTCAATTTCTAACACATTTTAAAAAATTACTGACTGATAATGTTTTCTAAATCTTAATAATAGCATTTATTTTAAAAATCTTTATTTCTTATAAAAATTCCCAGACTGATCATAGCTTCAAAGACAAATCTACTAATAATCTAAAATTACACCCCCTCCCAAACCTTCAAGGCATACAAGAAGCAAATATTAGTATAATGAATGGAGATTTTTGAAACAGGAGTTTGTTCATTCATTTGTCTCATGAATGTAGTATGTAAGACAAAGATATATTCTTATCTGTATTGCTACAAGATAATTGAATATAAAGTAGTTGGCTAAACTTGCAAACCGGTCGAAAAATAAGGGTGACCCAGAAAAAACAGAACCCACAAATTTTGTAATAAAACTTAATTTTAACTAGGAAGGTTTAGAGTTGGGGTTTAGGATTAGTTTAATGGGAAAATAAATAATTTGGTTGGTTGGTTGGGTTTTACGGCATGTCAACCCCTTGGGTCATTTTATGCCGAATACTTCTATTGGTAAAAAAATGTTAATGTTGACAAAGTTTTGAAATAATTTCATTTTTAATGGATAATACAATTTTGTTTATAAACTCATGTCTTCTATTTAACCCATAGATAGGACCCTATTGAAGTCAGTCTACTGTTGGTTTTAATAACAGCAGCTAAGTAGAACTCAAGCAGTGTCCAAGATAGCTGGTATAAATAGGAATCAAGAATGATCCATTCATGAATCTGGGTGATTCCACTCCTTGAGTTCTGATTGGCTGCTTGACTGGTTGATTTGAATGACATTGTGGAGCCTTATATATACTTTGTCATTTTGCAGTGGACTTTGTAGCATTCAAGTTTGTATTCGAGTTACAATCGTTTGTTGCCTTGTCTTCCCAGTTCGACGGTAATTATAACTTATTCTTCAAGGTACTACCACTCCAGGTCAGAGTGGACCAGGGAGCAATGGTGATGAAGGGGTGCTCCACATTCCCCAAACCTCCAAAACTGGAACCTCACCATCAGATAGAGTTTAACGTCATTCCCAGGACATGTAGACCCGCAGCCACCGCCTTCTAGCACCCATATGATAAAAAAGGTTGGGGCTTGCCATAAGGGCAATAGGGTTGGGGCAATCATATAGGTGCTAGGGCTTGACATGACCAGCCGATTGATCGGATGGGGCCTCTCCGACAGCCCGTCTAGCCCAAGATAGGGCCAAAGTTAAATAATTTATAATTTGGGTTCTGTTTTTTCTGGGTCACTATGTATACAGGGCGACCCAGAAAAAACAGAACCCACAAATTTTGTAATAAAACTGTTAATTTTAACTAGGGGGGTTGGGGTTTAGGGTTAGTTTAATGGGAAAATAAATAATTTGGGTTCTGTTTTTTCTGGGTCACCCTGTAATAGGTTTTAATTTTCCGACCGATTTGCAAATTCAGCCAAATAGTCATTTCAAAGTTTGTATAAGTAGAAATTTGAGTATCTACTTATAAATCTGTGTTAGTACCTGTAAGTGAACTTGTGATTATAAGTTTGAACATGTGCTTGTCAGTAAATTTTAACCTGTGGTACAAGTGAGAGTATGAGTTGACAAATGTGAGGGTGGTCTTTTAAGTTTGAGTGTGAGCTTCTTTTTATGAGTGTGATTTGGTTTTGTTTCTTTCTTTAATAGTGATATAATGGAATGACCCATCTTCCCCATACCTCAACAGTGGCGATGGTTCTATCCACTATTTAAGAACACACATATTACTCCGTGCAGAACTCACTTGAAGTACTTAGACGACAGACTGTCCTCCTAATACTCACGTGACCTTACTATATAACAAATAGACATCTTAAATGTAAAATACCAGGTGACTTAAACTGAATACTAAAATGTAAAGCCAATAGAATTATTTCAATTATGCCTATCATGTGCATTTAAACATTTTTTATTCAAATTTACAATGTATTTTATTAAATGTTATGCTTTGAACTCAAGTCACTGAGTCTATTTCCTAAGATGATAACAATTAAACCATGAGTGCCCCCTGGAAATGATATATATAGATATTGATTTAAAATTTCTTTTTCATTATAACTACTAGCAAAATAAAAAACACCCTCCGGGCGATGTAAAAATAACATTTTTGAAAGATATTGCTTGAGAAGGTGGAAATTAAGAATTAAATGTCGGAGAGTTTGAACCATAAATCATGAAATCAAATTTATTAAAGGAGTAAAAAAAAACAAAACAATTTGAAATCGAAACTAAGTTCTATTAACTTTGAATATCTATTAAGATAAAACAAACTATATATACATATATGATACTGGGGATGTATCTATTAAAACTTGTTTTACAAAACAATGAGGACTGTCTAATGTTGAATGCTCAAATTTTGAGTGTATTTATTCTGTTATGACGATTTCGGGTATAGTGACATAAGCAGTGACATAGTTTTTGTTACAGACAAAAACCGGAAGCGAATCTCCATTATTAATAGATAATCTTAAATTTGTCATTAAATTGCAGCATTGTTTGTAGATGCAAAATATCATATTTAACAGCTTATAAGAGGCATCTCAACTTGGGCAGGCATTAAAAATAAATAAACAGTTTTAAATTTTAATTGTCAGGTGAAGAGTTTTTACCTAACATTTGTATTCCTTCCCAACAATCAGGTCATTTTTTTAAAAGTTTCATATATATTCAGACCTTGTTTATATTTGCAGAGATGTTTATGGGTTAATTTAAAGGACACTGCAGTACTAAATCTCCACTAACCAGTAATCTAAAGTTGACCCTTGGCCTTATTAGATGTAGGGTGATTTTCTGGGAATTATTAATGTTAGCATAATTTTTTATAAGCTATAGCATTAAAGTAAATGTAACTAACAAAATAACAACTAATTTTACTCTTTTATGTGTATGTATATATTTACTAACTCCTCTGCATGAGTAGGATGTGACACATGGTTAATTTGTTAAACAGAGTTTAACAGGTATTGAACCTGGAACCTTGAGGTTCCTACGCAGATGCAGTACTGAGAAAATAAACAGTTTTAAACTGTGAAGAGTTTTACCTAACATTTGTAGCCCTCCTTCACTATCAGGTCATTTTTTAAAGTTTTATAGATATATTCAGACCTTGTGTGAATATATAAAATAGAATTAAATCCAACATTTTAAGGTTAAGATAAAAGAAAAACAATAGTATAAATTGTGCTAACAAGCGCCTGTTTTGACTTTATGATGTTTATAAAATGTAATCAAAATTAAATTATTTAAAAATAAAATAAAAAAACAATAGTAGAAGGCATTGTATAAACATTTGTCTTTATAAAATATGCTCTGATGAAGATGAATGATTATACAATGTCATCTACCATTGCTTTTATTCTATTTTTTAAATAATTTCATTTGGATTGCATTTTATAAACATCATAAAGTCTCTTTGAACTCTGGTCGATGAGTCCATTTCCCATGACTGACCATTACACCATGTATGTGATATATAGGTTAAGCCAGCTCCACATGTTGGATTGTATTCATTTGTGAAGTTACATGGATATTGGTGTTGAAAGGTGGATCCCTAGCCACATTGGTGAACCTCATAGTCCATGACTGTCAATCCCATAGAGAAGGATTTTTCACAGTTGATCCCACACACAGGGATGATTAGTTGGCCTGCAGGTGGGTACACCAGTAAATGGTGAATGGCTTGTCGCTGGATAAACATGGAAATCACTAGATCCCGGGCGAATTGGGCACTGGATTTGTGAGTGTCTGAATGGTTATAGCATCAAAGATACACTTAAACCAGTGCTGGTGAATGGATGCACGGAGAGGGGAGTTTTTGTGGTAGAGGTGGGGAGTTTGCATGTGCTGTAGTGGGCTATTTTGGTAGGTCAGTGGGAGCTCATTCCTAACTGCCGCACCTTAGACAGTGTTGGGGAGAGATTAAGCACTTAGATGCATTGTGTAGGTGTCTATTTCTATGTAAAGGTGCATAAACGTGAGAAAATGTGCATTGATAATAGCCACAAAAAGATCCTGATCAGCGCTTAAGATAAAGAACTTGTTGAGTGATTTATGCTATAAAAAAAAAAAATTTGGACACATGGCCAAGTGGATAAGTAGTTAGGTTAAGATGGTTCTAAGTGACAGTTATCTCTAGATTGCAGGTTCAATTCTGATCAAGGGCAGCAGTAACATAGAATAATAATTAACACAGCTTAACGCCCCTACCCCAGCTATGGTTAGCGGAATGAGAACAATACACCCCCATGGATTGAATAAAGGGTTAGGTTCAAAGTTCTGTGATGGCTCCTGATTACGACAAGAAGGTTCCAGAGTCCGACAATAAATACCTGAAGAAGGCCGGAGGGCATATCAGCCGAAACGTTGTACAGATAACAATGAAGATGAGGACAATAGTCCGAATAACGCAGATAATACCAAAAAAAACCAAAAAAAAAACCAAACAAACAAACAAAAAAAGACCCCTCGTTTCATCATCTAAAAATTGTTGTATACCCACAGTAAAATTATAAGCTTTATTTTTTTTTTTTCATTTAATCGATCATTAGTTAGACACAGGAATTGTAGGTTGGTTGGTTAGATTCTACGGCATGTCAACCCTTGTTGGATTATTTTATGCCAAAAGATGTCATGGACTGCTCAGCCACCTGCATTCCATTCTTATACATAATGGGTTGCCACCCATGGCCAACAGGTGGCCCCATTGGAGGCGGGGGTCTTACCCCGCTGCAGAGGTGCAGTCGGTGTATTCTAAAACCCCCAGCTGACAGGGCTCAGGATTTAGGACAAGAAATAGAGTCTAGACAAACTGGGCATCTAGCGAGGATCAAACTTGCTTTTCAGTAGTAAATGGATCTGTGATACGAACTTGCTAACCATTACACTAAAATGGAATGCCTTAACCCTGAGGCAACTATGGTGAACCCAGTGAGGATCAAACTCACTAACAATGGTCTACTAGCTTAGCTCATTAACCATTACACCATATGAGTGCCTGAAACGGGTGTGACCCTCCTACCCTCGGGACAAGAAATGGAAGAGGAGGAAAATTGGTCTTTTTCGGCTGAGCTTTCGTGGGAGGCAGACGGGAGCTTTCCTGGTTCCCCCGTATGGGTTTCGCATAGTAGTACTGAACAGGATTTACGATAGAGTAATTTGATCCCCCTCTCCCTCTCTCTCTCTGAAAAAGAACCCATGAGTCTATAAAGAAATAAACAGTCCCTTGTGACTATACAACAAGAGTACGTTGTTTCTGAACTAACGATGATTACTACTACAACTCAAACTTGGCCCTGTGCAACAGTGAGAGGAATTTTGTCTGTGATCACATGTCTGATCTTTGTTTCTGATGTAAATTCCTCCTCATCTCTTCATCTTATTTTGTCTCCAGCAACTTTTCGTGGAAACCCAGCAATGTAATAAATCCTTCAAAATGCCTGATTAATTTATTAAGCTTTGCTCAATTTGATAGGAGATCAGAATTATAGTCTGCAGAATGAAAATTAAACTTACTAACAAGTGTCTGAGAGTCTAGCTCACTAACCATTACACCACTTATGAGGATTGAGTCAATCTCAATACCCAACTCACCCCCCCCCCAAAAAAAACAGGATTTTGAATGTTGATTTTCTAGGAAGGCAACCCTAATGCATTTAATATTGGTGCAATACATTGCTATTTCCTCAGAGTTAGTACATTTAAGTACTTGTAAAATGTGTAATACCTATACAGTATAAATATCTATAAAACTAAAGCTTCCTATTTCACACTATCATTATCCAGGAAAAAGTAAATATAGAACAAATGCATCTAAAAATAAAATAAAAATAAAATGAAGTCGCAGATAGGTGAATGGAAAATAGAAATGTGTGGTTGGGAGGGTTGAAAAACAATAGAAAGATTGCTAGAAATAGAGATTTACTAAAAGAAATGATGAGATGTGTTAAGAAGGAGAAGTGCAAAATCAGAAGAAGAAAAAGAAGTGCAAAATCAGAAGAAGAAAAAGAAGTGCAAAATCAGAAGAAGAAAAAGAAGTGCAAAATCAGAAGAAGAAAAAGAAGTGCAAAATCAGAAGAAGAAAAAGAAGTGCAAAATCAGAAGAAGAAAAAGAAGTGCAAAGTATGAAGAGGAAATGTGAGAAACTAAGATGCATGCAATGAGGGTAATAAAAAAAAAAGTTTTTATTATTTTTATTTTTTTCTTAATCAGGAGGAGAAGGAGGAGGAAAAAGATTGACAGTGGCACCTTGTCAGCTAGTCACGTACCAAGCAAACAGCAAACAAATGTGCGTATTTTCACTAGTCTGATAGTTTCTGGTCTTGAACTGAAACTGCTTGAAGAAATATCAGGAGGTATATTAAAGAAGTAAAGAACTCAAAAATCTTTAAAAGAACAACAAAAGAGAAGGAAGAGGAGAAAAATAACAAAAGAGAAGGAAGAGGAGAAAAAGAATAACAAAAGAGAAGGAAGAGGAGAAAAAGAATAACAAAAGAGAAGGAAGAGGAGAAAAAGAATAACAAAAGAGAAGGAAGAGGAGAAAAAGAATAACAAAAGAGAAAGGAAGGAAAAGAGAAAGGAAGGAAAAGAGAAAGGAAGGAAAAGAGAAAGGAAGGAAAAGAAAAGTTCTGGAGGGGGGGTAGAATGAGGAGGAGGATAGGTAAAGAAGAAAAATAATTAGAGCAAATAGATTAAGGATAAAGATAAGAATAATGAGGGAAAGGAGAAGTAGGAAGAAAAAGGCATGAAAAGGGAGAGCAAGGAGAAAAGAGGGAGAGCAAGGAGAAAAGAGGGAGAGCAAGGAGAAAAGAAGGAGAAGGAGAAGAGGAGGAAGGAGAAAAGAAGGAGGACAGGAAGAAAAGAAGGAGAGCAGAAGAGAAAAGGAGGGCAAGGAGAGAAAGAGTAAAGACATAAAAAAGAGGAGAAAAAGTAAAAGAAAAATGTTGAAATAGAAGGTGAGGTTGTGAGAGAGAGAAAAATAACAGTTTGGGGGGGGGGGCAGGAGAAAGAAATGTGAGTTGGTGGGTAAAGCTGAACCTACATCTTCATTTTCTGCAACTATCATTGTGCACCCCCTCACTGCCTCTCACCATCATTTTGACACAAGTAAATGGTAGCAGTGGAAGAAATAGTAGAAGTTGTAAGGTTTTGTTCTATATTTTGGTGCTGCTGCTGCTGCTGCCAATATTGCTTACTTCAACCTTGCAATGTAAAAGACTAAAGAGGTGAAGATGAAGAATTATATTGCCGATTCAATAGCAGCTCAACTACACACGTGCCCGCGCGTGAGTGAATGTAAATAAACATGGGGGAACATTTGCATAAGACTATGCAAGAAAATTCAAGTGGATTTTCATAAATACATGCACCTGGACCTATATAAAAAAAACAAAAACAATGCACATGCACAAACTAAAGCATATACAAATATGCATGCACATGTGAACAAAAATTAAAATTAGTGCTCTCTAATATATATATATATATATATATTATATATATATATAAAGTGTTGTTCTGGTTCCAACGGGAGAAAATTAAATATTTTATAAAATAGAAGGTCCGCAAAATGGATTATGTTTTTAGAAAAAATTTTATTATTTTTATCTTTACATTTGCGACACGTGTTTCAGATCTGATATCTTCTTCAGGATTTCATGAATATATATATATATATATATATATATATATGAAACTTAAAGTAACAGCAAGCAGTCCTTAAGATAAATGTTTTTAATTCATTTTTATTTGACTTTTAATAATAAATTAACTCTGTCCTTTGGAGATCAAGCAATTTTGAGCATTGTTAGTAAATACAATCAAGTTTATTCAATACTATGTGTGTAATTATGAATGGCAAAGAAGTCCTTAAAATAAATGCTTTCGATTCATTTTTTATTTGATTTTTAATAAAAAGTTAACTCTGTCCTGAGGAGATCAAGCTCTTTTAAAGTATTGTTAGTAATAACTAACAAGAGTATACAATACTATATATTGTATTATCTTGTTAATTTTCTTCATAGGTTATTATTTATGTTCACTCCTTGTGACTTTTTTTTTTAACACCAGCATTAGCTGATTGTCTTTCACTGGAGTCTGAGTGACAACAAGTCTCCTCAGATCTCCAGGATATAGATTATTATTATCATCACCAGAATTCTTCAGAAATGCTAGTTAAGATGTGGCAACATTATTCACTTAAATACCTATTAATTTCTAAGCTACAAACAAGTACAAAATCAATCATTAGCTGATCTGACAGTAATTAAAACTTTATCAAATAGTAATATTACATTAGTCCAATGCAAAATGCAAGCAATTATCAGTGGCAAATGCTCCTACCAAACCTTTGCATATAGGTAAATATAAATAACTACATTTAGACAAAGACAATGATTTTCTCATCAAGGAAATAAAGACTACAAGATCAATAGATAATTAAAGATCAGGATAAGTACATAGACAGCATTTGCATATACACACAATGAAATGCAAAGCATAAGCAATCAGGATAAAAACAAAATTCCCTCTTCCCACCCACACAAATATTAGTCTATGGCATTTCATGTATGCACAAAATTGTAAACAAAACAAATATGCATACAAATGTAGACATTTATATATGCAAATGGTGTAGAAGAATAGTCTAAATAAAATGTAAACATTTATATATGTGCAAATATAAATATAATGGAAACCATTATATATGCAAATAGTGTATGTAGCTCTTTTTAAATATAATGGAAACCATTATATATGCAAATAGTGTATGTAGCTCTTTTTAAATATAATGGAAACCATTATATATGCAAATAGTGTATGTAGCTCTTTTAAATATAATGGAAACCATTATATATGCAAATAGTATATGTAGCTCTTTTTAAATATAATGGAAACCATTATATATGCAAATAGTGTATGAAGCATTTTTTAAATGTGATGTAGGCATTTATATATGCAGATGCTGTATGAAGCATTTTTTAAAAATGTGATGTAGGCATTTATATATGCAGATGCTGTATGAAGCATTTTTTAAAAATATGATGTAGGCATTTATATATGCAGATGCTGTATGAAGCATTTTTTAAAAATGATGTAGGCATTTATATATGCAGATGCTGTATGAAGCATTTTTAAAAATGTGATGTAGGCATTTATATATGCAGATGCTGTATGAAGCATTTTTAAAATGTGATGTAGGCATTATATATGCAGATGCTGTATGAAGCATTTTTTAAAAATGTGATGTAGGCATTTATATATGCAGATGCTGTATGAAGCATTTTTTAAAAATGTGATGTAGGCATTTATATATGCAGATGCTGTATGAAGCATTTTTTAAAAATGTGATGTAGGCATTTATATATGCAGATGCTGTATGAAGCATTTTTTAAAAATGTGATGTAGGCATTTATATATGCAGATGCTGTATGAAGCATTTTTTAAATGTGATGTAGGCATTTATATATGCAGATGCTGTATGAAGCAGTCCTTACTGCACAAATTATTCAGATTATCATCTTCATTTTTCATGCTTTCAAGACTACATTTTGGCTGGTGTGTTCCCCTGCCTTCTTCAAATGTATGTTGCATTGGTTTCACTTATGAGTGTTGTCTTAAATTAATTTCTTTCACATAAGTTAGTATAAACATACACCTGAAGAAGGCTGGAGAACACATTCTTTATTATAAAATATTTACTTATCTCTTGTAGGATCTACAATAATCTTCTCTCTCTCTCTCTCTATATATATATATATATATAAATATAAAATGGAGTTAGGTCTCTTCTCTCTCTCTCTCTATATATATATATATATAATATATATATATATATATATATATATATATATATATATATATATATATATATACACACACATACATATATATATATATATATATATATATATATATATACACACATACATATATATATATATAAATGGAGATTAGGTCTATATTTGTCTGTAACCGAAACTATGTCACTGCTTACATCACATTACCCAAAATCATCATAACATAGAATAAATACACTCAAAATTTGACCATGCAAACTTAGACAATCCTCATTGTTTTTTAAAATAAGTTTTAACAAATACATGCCCAGTATTATATATTTATACATAGTTTGTTATATTTTAATATATATTTAAAATTATCAGAACTAAGTTTCCATTTAAATTGTTTTATTTCATTTATCTATTTTTAACTCATTTAATAAATTTGTTGATTTTACTTATGGTATAAACTCTGACATTGAATTTTTAACTCTCACCTCTCAGGCAATATCTTTTTACAATTAATCTCTACACAGCCCAGAGGACATTTTTTATTTTTCAATTATATATAATCATCCACAAATTATGGATGTACAAACTAAAAATAGAAGCATGTATATATATACATGCAAATATAGTGATATGAATATGTACAAATGAGAATAATAGTTACAAATACATCTTGACATGCAGAAACTAATACACATGAAATGCAATTAAGATCAACAGAAACAGTTCATAATCTATTTAAACATCAGTTATTGTGTGCTGGTTAACAAGTTGGTTGGTTGCACATATTACTGATTGTAAATATAATCTTCATTGAATGCTTTAACTATGTTATTCACCTTTCTATTTCTTACACACTAAAGCATAGTGGCAATACACAGATATTTGCACACACACACACACATATATATATATATATATCGGTAGTCTTTTTTTGTATTGGAGAATCGAAAATAAAGTGCTCGATTATGTGTGTAAGAGCTGTATTTATTTATCATAGTGTACAATATATTTAAGGTGCAATTGTTATCATTGGTTTCCAAGCAGCATGTTAGCCACTTTTCTTCGAGACAACGTGTGTTGTCTTGAAGAAAAGTGAATGAATGAATTCAAATGACTCTCCCTCCAGCTATTGGTAATTAGTAGGGCAGACTGGGCTCTTTAACCTTGGTTAGGCAACCAGTCTAGGAGAAGGAAAACTCTGAATTCAAACCTCTTAAATCTCTGCTTTGGGTGGTCACTACTAGAATAAGCTCAGTCCTAATTAGTGATCTATTTTACTAATTTAATTAATTCTAATTTAATTTAACCTAATTTAAATTTTATAAAAAAAAACATCAAACAAACATAGGACAAAATTATTGGCCCTTTTGCTCACAAATCAACTGTTTTATCTTGAAAGGAAAGATCACTACAAACACGAACAGTATTTTGCTCCACAATTCCCTGGCAATAGCTTCTAGTTCCTTCAAATTTCATATGACAGTAACTGTTAAGCCATTAGCACTAATATTGTCTTATTGACATTACTCCCAGGTCCACTCTGACCCAATGGAGTAATACATATATAACGGGCAGTTGTGTGTATATGTATGTTCAGAGGAAACTTCGAAAATAAAACAATTAATGACAAAGTAAATATATATACACATTAAATATCACTAGGGCTTGGTTTTTTTTAGCAAAAATAATAGAGATTTGATCTATATTCGTGAAGATAATTAAAAAATAAAATTTAAATGATAACAGCATGGAATTTTATTTTCATTTAATATTTTAGATAGACATTAACATTTCTTTTTAGAGTAGCAGTAGCAAGGTCTATTTTTTTTACATAGGGATTTAAATGGGGCATCCCACAAGGATTCAACTCATGATTCAGTAATAATGGATTTGCGGGACTAACTTAAAAAAATCCCCCTCTACCCAGGTGACACCGGGTAGCCGCTGCTAGTACCATCTAAGGGTCAAATAGATCTATTTGATTTAATTATTTGTATTCATAAGACCATTTGCAAAAAAAAAAAAAAAAAAAACTCTTAAGAAACAAGCACACAAAGAATATTAATTGGACCATATAATGAATGCAATTCCCTAACCTTTAAGTATGAAATAACCTTAGGTGGATTGACATGCCATTAATATCAAACAATCAAATTATTTTGGAGGCATGCTTAACGTAATAGTTATCATCCTATGAAATGGAATCAACAAACAGAGTTCAACTCCTGGATGAGGCTGTTTGCATTTCACTTTGCATTAATGCCCTTAAGAAAGGCATTAATCTGTTTTCCACCCCCCAGCTATGGGTAAGTAGTAGGGCAGCCTGAGCTCTTTAGCCTTTGTATGGCAACCAGTCTCAGGGAAGGAAAACTGAATTCAAACCAGCTGTACTCCATTTAATAATTTACCATTTATCACATCCGGCTCATGGCAGAGGAATTGGGTAAATGCATACTTCAAGGTACCAGGTTCGATACCAGCCCTCGCCAACTCATCATATGAGCTTATATAATTTGATCTACGTGGCAAAGCATCTGGGAGCTGACGGTAAGTGTGGCACTCCACCTTATCAAAATCAATCTCACTGGTCTAGCACTAGTGAAAAGGAGATAGACTCTTTGCTGTTTAGCTGATACCGACAATAGGCCACTTCACATATTTTACAACTATATATTGAGCAATCAAAAGATACAGAGACTGCGCTGTTGTGAACTAAGCACATGACAGTTATAGAAAGTGAGCAGTAATCGTGTGGTGTCAAGCTGTGAACATTAGAACTTGTGTTACATGCAAGCTTGTGGAGCCCCCCACCTTATCAAAAATTAATCTCCCTGGTCTAGCACTAGTGAAAAGGAGATAGACTCTCTTGCTGTTTAGCTGATACTGACAATAGGCCACTATAGTTTTACAACTATATATTGAGCAATCAAAAGATACAGAGACTGCCGCTGTTGTGAACTAAGTAAGCACATGACAGTCATTGAAAGTGAGCAGTAATCGTGTGGTGTCAAGCTGTGAACATTAGAACTTGTGTTAAATGCATTTTCGTCACCTCATTCATATGCTCATTTGGGAGTTCAGGATTTCATTAATCAAAACCAAAGACTTAAAGGCTTCATAAGAAATTTCTTCAAAACTTATAAGTCTTTCATAGCAGAGGAGACAAGATTACAATTCTCTCAGCAAAAGAAGTCAATTTGTTCAGCTGAGTTTAGTTACTGGTTGCACTTGTATCAATGATTTAAAGGAATACTCCAAAGTAACCCAAAGTGTGATTACACTATCAAACAGATGTAAGTAAGGAAAACCTGCATGTCTTAGCAGTGTCAGACTTCCACCCAGTGAGTTGTTAGTTATTATTTCATACTAGCACTAGAAGTGGCTACCCGGCATCGCCTGGGTAGAGGGGGGAATTTTTAAAAAATTAGTCCTCGCAGATCCTTTATTACTGAATTGTGACTTGGATGCCCGCAGGATGACCCATTAAAACCCCTACGTAAAAAAAGACCTTGCATTGATTCAGTCACTCTGAAAACAGAAATTTATGTCTACAATATTAAATGAAAAAAATTCCATGTTGTCATCATTTAAATTTCATTTTTTAGATATCTTCATGGATTTAAATCAAATCTTCATTATTTTTGCTCAAAAACCAAGCCCTGGTGATATTTAATGTGTATATATATTTCCTTTGTTGTTAATACTTTTATTTTCGAATTTTCCCTTCGGACATACATGTACACACAACTGCCCTTTATATATGTATAGATCACAGTAGCTTTCCTTCTTAAAACTTAAGTTCCTAGTAGGGCCACCAAAGGCGGAGAGAGAATGTGTTGGTAAGTGTTGTATCCTTAAAAGGGATACAATCAGGCACGGTTGTAGTCGAGTGGAAGACCAGTCAACACGTTTGTAGATTTAAGATAGAGAGGTTATAATGCTGGGCTCACTATATATATAGTCAGACAACATGGCTGAGAGAGAGTGTGGAATATTCCATTACAACAGTAAGGAATCCTGTATATCTTAGCAGTGTAGGGACTTATTTTATACTAGCATCACAGTAGCTTAAGTTCCTAGTAGGGCCACCAAAGTTGGAGAGATGGCATTGACATTAACTCTTAATGTCCTATACTGCCTCATTCCACTTGGCCAGAAGTCACATTCATTTTCCTAATCTGCCCCAAACAATAGCCTTTGCTTAAAGGGAAATAACAAGTAACTTTAAATGAAAAGGCCATTTTTAGCCATCTTTTGATAAATCCTTATAAGAATGGGGCTATGGACTTGGAAAATTAAGGTTGATATGCCATTGGACAAAAAACCCAAACCCAAACCAGTTGGTTACCGATTTGATTAATAGAAATTCAATATTCATTACAAGAAAATTAATTGTTTTCATGAGGGTTTGATTGAGTAAGAAATTGTAGCATTTTTCTTTAACTCTTAACATCCTATACCGCCTCATTCCACCCAGCCTAATACACCCTGAACGATAGCCTTTGTTTAAATATAATATTAAACATATTTAGCAGTCTTTGATTTACAGGAAATAACAGGTAACTTTAAATGAAAAAGCTATTATTAGCCATTTTTTGGCTGACTTCTGATTTAGGTTGGAAAATTAAAATGAAAGTTTTTTGGTGGTACCCAATGACAGTTTAACTACAGTCTATGAATTAACATTTTGCAAATTGGGTTACAGTTTTAGGGGATTATGGTTGTTTTTAATTATGTATTGCTTAAAAAAACCAAAAAACAAAACCAAATTACTATACATTTAATGTTGAAAAATATTTTTTAAAACTAAGTTTAATTGAAATTATACATTGCAATACTAACACAAACAACTGTCTCAATAGACTGTAGTTAAACTGTCATTGGGTACCACCAAAAAACTTTCCGTTTTAATTTTCCGACCTAAATCAGAAGTCAGCCCATTTTTTTTTATAAATCCTTATAGGAATGGGGCTCTGAACTTAGAAAATTCTCAACAGGATGTTAAGAGTTAAGTACAGAAATATTGAAAGAACAAAAAGAAAAATAAGCAAATAATAGTTTGAACTGATAAGAAGAGCATTTCAATTGATACATAATTTGTGTTATTGGTTTATCATCAGTTTGTGCAATGGATAGCTAAGTGAAAATCCTGCCATGTCTGATAATTACCAATGTAAGCAAGTACCACATCTACTACTGTTATTATTAATGATAATGATTAAAAAGGAAAAAGAAAGAAGACAATAATAATGGTTAGAGTATACAGTTCCAATAAACACTGCAATGAATCTTGGGCAGAAGCCTAAGAAAGACTGGCCAGAATAATGATCCACACAACCAGTTTATAGCAGTTGGCAAAATAGATAAAGGGGGAGGATTTTGGTAAGAGTTCTTCTTCCAGTCAAGACAATAGTCTGGGAACCGGTGCTAGTTGCCAGTCTACAGCAGTGAGCCTGATTTGCAGAGGGATGGAGGGGCTCGACTATGGACCACGATGGGAAAAATGTTAATAATTTTTTTTCTTTTCTGCAAGAGATGGAAGGTGAGGGAAGGGGTAGAAAGGAAATAGCAGTGGAAAAAAGATTAGTGGAAATTGAAGAGAATGACCCGATCCAAGTCGTTCCCATCTACCCAACTCTTGCTTCAGGTTACTTTACAGCCTATTTGCTCTCACTAGCCAATCAGCTTCATATATATTATATATAAAATGGGTACAAGAGATAACCTACTCGAGTTTCACCTTAAGGATCTTCAGGGTTAAATCCACTTAATTAATCGAGACACCGATTAATAGCAGTCGATTTCATGTGTGTGTTCATTGAATTAAAGTGTTTGTTTAATACACACGTAAAATCAACTGCTATTAATCAGTGTCTCGATTTATTCAGTGGATTTAACCCTGAAGATCCTTATGGTGAAACTCGAGTAGGTTATCTCTTGTACCCATTTTATAATAAATTTGCTCTACTCCGTATTGAGCACTTTGTATTTGTTATGTCACTGACTTACACCCCTGAATTCCACACTTCCTAACCATCGTGTCCATATTCACTGGTAAGTCACCTTTCCCTTTATAAATATATATATATACACACACATACATACATATCTGTCTCTCTCTCTCCATATATATATATATACACACACACACATACGAGTGAGAGTAAAAAATTATCCATATTTTCATCATACCATTTTTATTATTGTCACACTGCATTCTGCACATGCATGCTTATAGATGGTAGTGTTGTGGTCACATGATCGGAATTGGAGCCTGATCGTGCCATTTTGCTTGCTGTCTTTACAGTGTAAACATGGACACTCCACTAGCAGTATGCACCAAGGAAGTGACTTGATTTCTCTGGTAGGAAGAGTGTCAGGGGCTGAATTTTATCAGAGGCTTTTTGAACAATATCAGAACAATGCACTACCATGTATAATTGAGTATGTGGATATATAGATTTTGTTTTGTTTTTGTTTTACGGCATATCAACCATGGTGGGTCATTTAATGCTGACAAAGTTTTGAAAGATTTGTAGTGATAGTTTGGAAGAAAATTTTTTAAACTCATTTTTTTGGAAACAAATTTTCTATTTAACTCATAGATAGGACTGTAACAGATACTACCACTCTGGGTCAGAGTGGACCTGGGAGCAATGGTGATGAAGGGGTGCTCCACATTCCCTAGAACTCTAGAACTGGAACCTCACCATAAGATAGAATTTAATGTAATTCCCAGGACATGAAGACCCCCAGCCACTGCCTTCTAGCACCCATATGATAAAAAGGGTTGGGGGTTTCCCATAAAGGCAATAGGGTTGGGACAATCATATAGGTGCTAGGGCTTGACATGACCAGCCAACTCATCGGAGGAGGCCTCTGCCACCGTCCGTGTAGCCTAAGTAAGGGCCAAGGTGGAGTGTTGCATGTCATGAACTGCTTATCCACCAGGATTACGTCCTTAAGCATCACGGTTTGCCACCTACAACCAACAGGTGGCCCCATTTGGGGGTGGGTGGATCTTATCCCTCTGCAGTAAATAAAAGAAAGTAAGTTTGAAAAAATGTATTTAAAAAAAAAATGAGTTTAAAAAAAATGTATGTACTGATCAAGAATGAATCAAACAAAATGTCTTTCATATAAAATAACCCAACCAACCAACTAATCCATTTCTATGCCAACACTAGCAGAATTTTCTGATGTTGCCTAACACAAAATGGCAGAAAGATAACACTAACAGTGGCACAATGATGTACAAAAAATAACTTGAGATTTCCTTCTAGGCAATAAACATTTACATATAATCTGAATGAGAATGGAATTAATGCAAATGTCTAAAACAAAAAGGAATGTAAGAATTTCAGTTTTGGGAGAGGAGTTAACTTAATTTGAATAATTTTAATGGCAATGTCATCATGAAGTAATGAACTGTTACATTGGCCAAAATACAAGATTCATTCTGCTTGATTTATATAAGAAATAAAAGGAGAGAGAGAGAGAGAGAGAGAGAGAGAGAGAGAGAGAGAGAGAGAGAGAGAGAGAGAAGAGAGAGAGAGAGAGAGAGAAAAACAATTTTAAAAGGAATGCCACCATAAAGTAATGAACTGTTACATTGGCCAAAATACAAGAATCATAATGCTAGATTTATATAAGAAATAAAAAGGAATGTAGGAGAGAGAGAGAGAGAGAGAATACAGTGAGGGAGGGAGAGAGGGGAGAGAAAGGGGAAGATAGAGGGGAGATAGAGAGAGGGAATAGGGAGAGAGAAGGAGAGGGAGATAGGGAGAGAGAGGGAGGGAGAGAAACAATTTTAAAAGGAATGCCACCATGAAGTAATGAACTGTTACATTGACCAAAATACAAGAATCATACTCTTAGATTTATATAAGAAATAAAAAGGGGGGGAGAGAGAGAGAGGGGAGAGAGAGATAGAGATAAAGAGAGAGATAGAGATAGAGAGGCAGACAGAGAAAAGAATGTGCGGAAAGCTAAAAAGAGGCTAGAAGTTTCTGGTGTTACATTGGCCAAAACAAATGCACAAAAACTAACTTGAGATTTCCTTACAGGCAATAAACATTTATATTTAATCTGAATGAGAATAGAGATAGTTTATGCAAATGCCTAAAACAAAAACAAAATGAAGGAGACAGACAGACAGAAAAAAAAGAGAGAAAGACTAGCAGAAGTTGCTGGTGTTGCCTGGGATAAAATGCTAGAAAGATAACATTAACTGTGGCACAATGACTGTAAATGCACAAAAAAACAGAAACTATCCTCAAATTTCCTTATTGGCAATAAACATTTACATTTAATCTGATCATAAACATATCTATCTTTTTATATACAAATGAAGTTTGAAGACTTATTTAAAAATTTAAGACATTTTGGGAGATACAGTCTAAAAAATTATCCAATTAAATATTAAAATCCCATCATCACAAAACTATGTATGAATTATCAAAGCAAAACACTGTTTTCCTCATAACCCACCATTGACTTTATTTAAACTAGCCACAGTAAACACCCTCCGGGCGTCGTAAAAATTAATCTTTGAAAGACATTGCCCGAGAGGGTGGGAGTTAAAAATTCAATGTTAGAGGGTTTGTATCATAAGTAAGCAAAATCATCATATTTATTAAAGGGGTAAAAAAAACAACAAAAAAACAATTTGAAATGAAAACTGAGCCCTGACCCTCTCAAATAAAATGTTGCATGCATGTAATAATCAAACAATTATTTTGAATATTTTCCACATAAATTTGAC
This sequence comes from Doryteuthis pealeii, assembly GCA_023376005.1. Lineage (NCBI taxonomy): Eukaryota > Metazoa > Mollusca > Cephalopoda > Myopsida > Loliginidae > Doryteuthis > Doryteuthis pealeii. Next base: position 72,543,718 of record CM042157.1, read on the forward strand.
ACAAAATCGTAGGTATTTATTTATTTGTAAACTTTTTAGTTAACTTCTTGTTACTGTAAAAAAAAAAAAAAAAAAAAAAAAAAAAAAAAAAAAAAAAAGGACAAGATAAAAAACAATTTTTAAAATTGCTTACTCAAATTTTGGTTGTATATAGAATAAGAATATTGTGACATAAACTGTGACGTATAGCTATAACGTAGCTTTTGTTACAGACAGAAATATAGACAATCTCCATTATTAATAGATTTGTTGAAATCTTTTTTTTTATCCTAAAGATTTGATAAAAGCTACAAAATTGCAAACAAGTCACCTTTTTTATTTAATAAAAATTAAAAAGGAGAGTTCTAAAAAGAAACAAGAAATATTTATTTTAAACTAGCAGCAGCTACCTTGTGTCGCCTGTTGTGGAGGGGGATTTTTTAAAGTTAGTCCTGCAGATCCATTATTACTGAATCATGAGTTGAATCCACGTGGGATTCCCCATTTAAATCCCTATGTAAAAAAATAGACCTTGCATTGATCCAGCTAATCTGAAAAGAAATGTTAACGTCTACTAAAATATTAAATGAAAAAAAAAAAAATTCCATGCTGTTATTTAAATTTTATTTTTTAATTATCTTCATGAATATAAATCAAATCTCTTATTTTTGCTCAACAACCAAGCTCTGGTGACATTTAATGTGTATATATATTTATTTTGTCATTAATTGTTTTCGAAGTTTCCTCCAGACATACAGATACACACAACTTCCCTTTATATATGTATAGATTTATCTCTAATCTTTTATTGATTGGAGACAGATTTGTAAAGAAATTTATGGTCAGCAGAGAGTGGTACTTCTATTTTCTAGGGATTACAATAGATATATATATATATTTTGCTTGTTTAACAAAATTGTTATTTTAAATCTCCAAGTAGCATTCTTGTTTATAATTGTAACGTTGTAAACAAGATGATTGAAGAATCAGCTTTGGAATAAACAACCCTCTGATATAAACACATAAAAACTGAAATTAACCTATTTTTCAAAGTTCTTTTTTTGATGAACCAGCATCGTTATAAAAAAAAAGAAAAAAAAAAAAAAAAAAAAAAAAGAAGAAAGAAAAAAAAAAACAGAAGCAAAGATTTACTTAAGTCTTGAAAGGAACCAAGAAATGTAAACACAGAAACGAAGAAAAACTTACAAAAAAAAAGTTTGACTTTTTTCAACTGCTTGCTCCAGTTTAGCATTTTCGTCTTATGATAATGAAGATTAAATATGGTTTTGGATAAATAAACAAAAAAACAACCAATAGTTACGGAATAAATAAACTATAAACAACTATCCATACTTTGAGAATATATAGACTAAAAAACACCTATAGTTATGGAATAGATAAACTAAAAACTATCTATAATTAGAGAATATATAGACTATAAACTATCTATAATTAGAGAATATAATATAAAATAAATATATAAAGGTTTTACATATCTATTTATTTGATTTACAAAGGAACAGTGCCATGCACTGTTCCTTTGAAATCAAATAAATAGATATGTAAAACCTTTATATATTTATTTTATTATATAATAGTTCTATTTTTTATATTGAGCACTCTACCAATAATACTGCATTTTGGCACACCGTTCCAGTAAAAGCTGATGTGACCAAATGATTGATCAATGGGAGCCTCCCAGACTGCCTGTCTAGCCTAAGTAGTTATTCACCTTGCATCCCACATATGTGGGTGTGACACAAGGTGTTTTTAATGTGGGACCACCCACGAACCAAAGCTCATAGGATGGTGGGTGCAAAAAATGTGTAGATCCCATCAGCATTACCCCTCAAGCAGGGTGCCTAGAACACTGGACAATAAACCCAGCCTTGTCCATTTAAATCAAGGGGTCAGGTGTTGCCTGGGGGGATAGCCCCCTGGGATCTACACCGTTAATTACTTAACACTGGACCCCTGGTCTGTGCTAAGTAAGTATCTAGCCTAAGTAAGAGCCAAAGTGGAGTGTTGCATGTCATGGAGTGCTCAGCCACCAGGATTAAGATTAAGATTTAAGCAAATGTTTGAAGCTAAAATTTTATTTTGAACATGTGTGTATGTGTATATATTTTTGATAATGTTGGTAGTTAGGCCCATGCCTTTTTGGAAGCTGCTAAATAGGAAATTAATCTGCTGAGAAGCAATGGAAATTGTCAGCTTAGTACCTATTAGGCCAAACAATTATTCCTAAGTAGATATCTAAAGAGTCAGTGTAAATATGTAGAAAAAGAAAGTATTAGGAATTTGAAAGAGGAGGAGGAAAAGGAGAAAGAGATGAGGAGGAGGAGGAGGAAAAGGAGAAAGAGATGAGGAGGAGGAGGAGGAAAAGGAGAAAGAGATGAGGAGGAGGAAGGAGGAAAAGGAGAAAGAGAGGAGGAGGAGGAGGAGGAAAAGGAGAAAAGGAGAAGGAGATGAGGAGGAGGAGGAGGAAGAAAAGGAGAAAGAGAGGAGGAGGAGGGAAAAGGAGAGAGAGGAGGAGGAGGAGGGAAAGGAGAAGAGGAGGAGAGGAGGAGGAGGAGAGAAGGAGGAGAAGGAGGAGAAAAGGAGAAAGGAGGAGGAGGAGGAGGAAAAGGAGAAAGAGAGGAGGAGAAGGAGGAGGAAAAGGAGAAAGAGAGGAGGAGAAGGAGGAGGAAAAGGAGAAAGAGAGGAGGAGAAGGAGAGGAAAAGGGAAAGAGAGGAGGAGAAGGAGGAGAAAAGGGGAAAGAGAGGAGGAGGAAGAGGAAAAGGAGAAAGAAAGGAGAAAGGAGGAGGAAAGGAGAAAGGAGGAGGAGGAGGAAAAGAGAAAAGGAGGAGGAGGAGGAGGAGGAGGGGAAAAGGAGAGAGGAGGAGGAGGAGGAAAAGGAGAAAGAGAGGAGGAGGAGGAAAAGGAGAATATAAAAAGACTGAAACAATCAAAGAAACAGCTGGTTGGATTTTATGGCATGTCAACCTTTGTCGGGTTATTTTATGCTGAAGAAGTTTTGTTTATTCATTCTTGATGTGTATTCAATTTTGTTTTTCAACTCAGTTTTTTTAAACATTTTTTTATTTCACCCATATATGGGACCTTAATAGGTACTACCACTCCAGGTCAGAGTGGAGCTAGGACTAATGGCTATGAAGGTGTACTCCACATTTCCCAGAGCTCCAAAATTGGAACTTCCCCATAAGATGCAGTCCAACGTCATATCCAGGACTGGCAAAGAAGGAATGGGGGAAAATTCAAGGAAATGCTAGAAAAAAAGAATAATCAAGAACAAGAGGGAGAGGAAGAGAGAGAGCAAGACGAAGAGAGAGAGAGAGAGAGAACAAGAGCAAGAGATAGAGCAAGAGCGAGAGAGAGCAAGAGTGCGAGAGAGAGAGAGAGAGCAAGAGTGAGAGAGAGAGAGCAGAGAGAGAGAGAGAGAGAGAGAGAGAGAGAGAGAGAGAGAGAGAGAGAGAGAGAGGAGAGAGGGTGAGAGAGAGAGAGAGCGAGAGAGAGAGGAGAGGGGAGAGAGAGAGAGCGAGAGGGTGAGAGAGAGAGAGAGCAAGAGTGGGAGAGAGAGAGAGAGAGAGCAAGAGTGGGAGAGAGAGAGAGAGAGCAAGAGGAGAGAGAGAGAGAGAGAGAGAGCAAGAGCGAGAGGTGAGGGTGAGAGAGAGAGAGCAAGAGCGAGAGGGTGAGGGTGAGAGAGAGAGAGAGAGAGAGCAGAGCGAGAGGGAGAGAGAGAGCAAGAGAGAGAGAGAGAGAGAGAGAGCAAGAGGGTGAGAGAGAGAGAGCAAGAGCGAGAGGGGAGGGGAGAGAGAGAGAGCAAGAGCGAGAGGGAGAGAGAGAGAGAGAGCAAGAGAGAGAGGAGAGAGAGAGAGAGAGAGAGAGAGAGAGAGAGAGAGCGAGAGCAAGAGCGAGAGGAGAGAGAGAGAGCAAAGCGAGAGGGAGAGAGAGAGCAAGAGCGAGAGGGAGAGAGCAAGAGCGAGAGGGAGAGAGAGAGAGAGAGCGAGAGGGAGAGAGAGAGAGAGAGAGAGAGGGAGGAGAGGAGAGGAGAGGAGAGGGAGAGGGAGGAGCGAAGAGGAGAGGGGAGCAGAGCGAGAGCAAGAGGGAGGAGAGCGCACAGAAAGGAGAGAAAAAAGATTTAAACAGACAAAGAAATAGAGTGAAAACAAAAAGCAACAAAACAAAAAAAAGGCAGTTAAAGGAAATGATGAGGGAGGGAGGGAGAGGCAAGGAGAGAAAAAATAATTATGGAAAAAGATGGGTTAAGAATTTTAGAGAGAGGAGAAAGGAGAAAAAACTAAGAAAGTGTTGGACTTTGTTGTATAAAAGGTGTGCTCCAATTCCCCACCTGAATTTATAGACTAGCCGAGGTCACATGGTTTACTCCTCCGGCCAATCGACAGCCATAATGTGTGGCTGATTCACTACTTAAACACTGATACTTGCCACAGTTCACTTGCAATCATTGAGGAGGAACTTATGACCATTGACGAAGGAACTGAGGATTGATTACCAAGGATTTCTGCTGGACAAGGGCTCTTGCTTGAAGGCCTAAAGGATGGCCCATAAAAATTTAACAGAAAGAAAAGAGAGAGGAAGATGATGAGGAGTTATTATACATAGAGAAACCAAGTTAAAAAAAAGTAAAGTTAGCAGAGTGACCTATTGTTGGTATCAACCATACAGTGAAGGAGTCTATCCCCTTTTTGCTATTACTAGACCAGGGAGATTGTTTAAAGGATGGCCTATAAAAACTTAACAGAAAGAAAGAAAGGAAGATGATGAGGCGCTATTATATAAAAAGAGACACCAAGTTAAAAAAAAGTAAAGTTGGCAGTGACCTATTGCTGGTATCAGCCATACAGTGAAAGAGTCTATCACCTTTTTGCTAGCACTAGACCAGGGAGATTGTTTACACTGAGGTTGAGCTCCTGTCAGCTCCCAACTTTACTGCACATATCAGATTATCCAAATCTGTGCTACTCATTGAGTTAGGGGGGGGGGACCCGGAATCGAACCAGAAACCAATGCGATTCATAGGCGGGCGCTCTACCGACTGAGCTAAACCGTTCCCAAAGAAATAATGTAAACGAGATGGAAAGACAGAAAGAAAGAAAAATCAGGCGGAAAAGATCAAAGAGTGTGTTACTTAAGTCAATTTAATGAATGAATAAGCGTGTGTGGGTGTGTGTTTTTATCATGTACATCATTCATTTCCATTTCTTACTGTCGTGTAAATGTGAACAATGTAAGACTGGGTATAATGGGTCAAAAAAAAATCATGAAATACAAGCGTTGCTTGTACAACATGGTTGCTTATTGTAATCACTTCACGGAAGAAACTTTTATAATACTCACATAATTCACAAGTTTTAAAATGGGTTTTATTTTGACATTTAACAAGTAATGATCTATTATACAAGGTATGTCCAAAAAGTATTAAGACTGAAGATGTATTCACCAAGACAGAAATGAACAAGAATTGAAACATTAATTTTTTTTCAAAATAGTTCCTTTGTCATTCAACACACTCATTCCATTGAGTTTTCTATTGGTCAAAGCACCTCTGGTATCCCTCTATTGAGATCCTGTGAAATGTTACCATTGTAATTCATTTAATATCCTCCATGTCGTAAATAAAATATTTTCTTCAAAAGTGTCCGCTTTGCATTCAACACACTCATTCCAATGAGTTTTCTGTTGGTCTAAGCACCTCTAAAACTCCTCTTTTGATATGGTGTGTTAATTTTGTGTAATAATGAATGTAAGTATCTATCTCTCTCTCTCTCTCTATATATATATATATATATATATATATATATATATATATTCCATCCTTTTATTTATCTGTTATGTTCGGCTGGAAAACCACAATGCTCCCAGTTCGATACCTGCCCTTACCAACTCAGCATATGAGTAGCACAGGGATCTTTGTGGTAAAGTAAGGAGTTGATGGTAGGTGTGGCGCTCCACCTCAGATGCAAACACAATCTTCTTAGTCTAGCACTAGTGAAAAGGGGATAGACTCCCTCACTGATTGGCCGATTCTGACATTAGGCCACCCTGAGGACTTTACTTTTTATATTCATATATATATATATATATATATATATATATATTTATTCATCTTAGGCATGTGCCATGAGTAATTCCTTAGGGTGGCAGATAGACACTTAATCTTTATAGAGTAAATTGTCAACAAAAATCTTATCACTCTAAAAAAAAAAAAAAAAAAAAAAAAAAAAAAGCAATACTCTGATAATGGGTGGAAAAAATTTTACATATGGTTCACTAATTTATATATATATAAATTTGAAATTTTAAAAAAAAAAAAAAAAAAAAAAAAAAAAAGGTGATTTTTTAATATATTTGAACATGTGGACACATTCTTCACACCACTGTAAAAATCAAATTGACTTAAACAAAAACAGAATTTTTACTGCTTTTATTGTTAGAATCAAATGCAGTTCATAGCAGCATTCATGGCATGATGTGTATTATATACTGATCATGGAAAGCAACTGAGAGTGCTGCACTTGCACAATCCTGTGTTTCACCAAAAACAATCAAGACTGCTTAATTGAAGTCATACCTAATTTTTGGAAATTAATTAATTGATAATTTATGAATAAGGCAGGATTATCTGTTCAAATGTAAGGCTAAACAAATCGAGATAAAGTCAATCCCTGTATGTACATTTCGACCTATTACTCTGTCTATAACTCTGCTGATAAGGGTGCTCCATATGTGTAGCCTTGTGCCACAACTAAGCCAAGAAAATAACAGATGCACACGAGATTATCAACAATATGAAATTCTAAGGCATGAGTTTTAATCATATTTTTATCATTATCCAATTTAATGTTGGAAAAATATTATTCTGCATTTTTGTAATGTTAAGAGCACTTTATGAATAAAAAGAAAACTTTAGCATTCTAATTATAAGTGTGTGTGTATATATGCGTGTGTGTGTGTGTGCATGTATGTATATATATATTATATGTGTGTGTGTGTGTGTGTGCGTGCATGTATGTATGTGTGTGTATATATATATATATAATATATATATGTGTGTGTGTGTGCATGTATGTATGTGTATATATATATATATATATATATATATATATGTGTGTGTGTGTGCATGTATATATATATATATATATATATGTGCGTGTGTGTGCATGTGTATATATATATTGTAGATAATATGGGTGCTATATTTCTCTGATCTGAAGATCACATAGGCATAAAACAGTAACCAAGTGTTGACTCGATGTCCATGCTACCTTAACTATATATATATATATATATAAAAAAACACTTGATCTGCATCGACATTATATATACTTTATATATAATATATGACAGGTGTTGACTCCATTTCCAAGCTACCTTAGAAATATATATTACATAAACATAAATATGAACAATATACACACATCTCATATCTCTAAATTATTAAGCATAAATCTATAAAAAAAAGAAAGAAGAAAATTCATCAAGGTAATAGATATAATTAAATAAGTAAATAAATAATTATACCCTACCAATAAGTAGGTATCAAATATACAAATAACACTAACAAAAGGTTCTTTCATTCATTTTTTTCCTTTCATTTCAATAAACATTCTCTAAATAATACCAAAGTTATTATACAAAAATCTCATGAATTCTACACAGGTAAACAAATGACTCTGCATTTTTTAAAAGCTTTACATTATTCATTTATTTTATTTTATGAATTGGAAACCTTTTTTCATTTAGAATTTCAGATATATTCTGTTCAGTAAAACACACCGACACAGATATGTCAGATATATTCATACTTGTGAAATAAGTCACAAATATTTACATATGCCATGTAGTAATCACCTATTTGAAAAATGGATAAAGTATATAAAAACCATTTGGTCAAAACTGAGAGTGGTATTAGTCAATCAATTTTAATGACACACACACACACACACACACATATATATATATATGTTGAAAAAATGAATAAAGAAAAAAAAGTATAGAATGGATAATATAGGATAGTTTAATCAATTTTACTTACACATGTTTTGGTCAGGAGTTTATCCATGTGTACATTATTCAAACTATTATTATTTTTAAATAACCAAATGAAATGAAATAATAATAATTAGAAAAAATATAGAAATGCTCCGCACACAAAAAAAATTCGACCTTCATCAGAGTAAATCCTTATTTGAAAAATTATTTAAATTATCCTATATTATCCATTCTATACTTTCTTTCCTTTATTCATTTTTTCAACATACTGTCGGATTCACTTCCAGTTTCATTTTACAGACAAAAACTATGTATGTATGCATATATATATATATATACACAGACAAAAACTATATGTATGTATGTATATATATATATATATATATATATATATATACACACAGACAAAAACTATATGTATGTATATATATATATATATATATATATATATATATATACAGAGAAAACTATATATATATAGACAAAAACACTGTATATATACAGAGAGAGAGAGAGAGAGAGAGACAAAACACACACACATATATATATATATATATATATATATATATATATACACACACACACACACACAGAAAACTATAATATATATATATATATATACAAAAAACACTGTATATATACAGAGAGAGAGAGAGAGAGAGAGAGAGAAAACACACACAAAGATACTGTTTGAATTCAATATATAAATGAAATAAATCCATGTGAATCAAAATGTACAAACAATACAATTTTGCTTTCACTTTTATAACAAAAATCTTCTCAATAAAAACCAAAAATGACACAGTAACAAAATTAATTGAAATCAAAAAACAAAAAAACAATTGATGTTCTCACAATAAACATTGTTTTCACCTTTTTGAAATCCATAGACCATTCTTCCAAGCCTTCATCTTCTAAGATATCTTCAGGAAAAAGTGATTTCCTATCTAAACGTGGGTGCAGCCACTCTTTTATACCCTCCTGTCCATAATAGAGTCAGGTATGTTGAATAGAATTAAAATTAAAAGAAAGTTCAGTGTGTACTATGTCTAAAAACATTTACATGAACATAAATGTTTGTGCTTCTATAAATGTAAAGACAGGTATTTTGGCAGCAGTATATTAAAGTTGATAAATATATATATATATGTTTGTGTGTGTATGTGTGTGTGTATTTATTTGCATATATATTTATTGTGTGAGTGTATGTACAAAGTTTTGCTAGATTTTTGGAAGTTAGGTTGAAAAGTACATTTTAAGGGAAAATCTCAACCCTTAAAATGCATACATTTTTTTTAAATTTCATTTTTTATACTAAAGACATTTCTCTTTTTCAAGTGTTGTTTTGCTTTGTTTTTGCATGTGTCTGTTACAAAAGGATGTTACATGTATACTCTTACGATATATTCTTTCATAGATATCTGTTATTTTCACATGTGCATATTTGTACTAGGAATATTATGATATCAAACTTGTTTACAACCTCACTTACATATCTCTATGTAAAAATGTATATTGAATTATATAGGATTACATAGTTCAGTAAAGCATTTGCCTTGGAACCACAAGGTTCCAGGCTCGATACTGGACCTCACTAACTCAGCACATGAGTAGCACAGCTTGGATCTGTACGGTAAATTATGGAGCTGATGGTAGGTGGTATGCTCTACCTCAGGCACAAAACAATCTCCCTGGTCTAGCACTAGTGAAAAGGGGCTAGACTACCTCACTGTCTGGCTGATACCAACAATAGGCCTCTGTTGTCTTTACTTTAAAAAAATATTTTTCTTCTTTTTTTACATAAAATGTGTTAGTGTTACTATGTCTACATATTATAGGACAACATATTAAAATATGAGCCTTGCTTAAATGTCATATATATATATATATATATATATATATATATATATATATATATATACACATAAATTTGTGTAATTTATGATGTATGTAAATGTATGTTACTTATAAGTATATATGTTTCATTTGTATTGTATATAAGAATGTATGCAAATATGTTGTGAATGTTTTAATGTAATCCGTATCTATTTTTAATGCTGTGTACATGCATGTATATGTAGTGCACTCATGGCTTTTTACAAGTGTTTAAATTCTTGTTTGCAAGATTTAAAGACATAAATTTTTTCACTTGAATCTGTTTGCATGAATGGATCCGAGTATATTGCATATATACATATTCATGACTTGTTTCACAAGCATAAATATATGTGCGCATATCTGTCATATGTGCATATGATAGGTTTTTCTGTCTTTGTGTGTTGCAATGTGCAGTAGAATAATCCAAATCAGAATTTTACTTTTCCTTCCAAGGAATGTCTGGCATTGAAGAATCTTAGAGGCTTTTGTCTGAAGAGAGTGATTTAATATTGCACCCCAGCTATAAAGATGGCTGTATTATTAGCAATTAAATGCTATAAGCTCAGAAGGTCGGAGAAAGAAAGAAAGGAAGAAAAATCCAAAGAAAGAATAAAATCCAAAGCTGGGAAATTTCAAAACCTTGTTGAAGTTGGAGGAACTATCAAAGACAATCTTGCAGGAAATTGAATATTCCAATGCTGGACAGAAACTTTGTTCTTTCTTTCTCTTGCTTGGAGATTAAATTGTGTGAAATGTCCAATTGACTCAAAAAGCATCAATCTTAACAGCAGCAATGTGCTGAACTTTAGAAACACACAAAAAGGATGAAAAAACAAACTAATATTAATAATAATAATAATGCTGAGAAACAGTGTCTTACATCTCAGACTTCTCTAGGCCTGAGAGGATCGGCTTTTCTCTAAGGGCCTTGAAAATCTGTTCTACCATGTGAAAAATGGGAGAAAATGGCAATAGAGAACCTTTTCTTCTGAAAGATTAACAGGTGACAATGTTAAAGGTAACATCAGTAGTGTTTACCAATGGTTGAAAGTTGTTAGGTGCCTTAATATAAGGGATTCTTTACAATGATATACTGACATTTTTTTTCTCCTTTTGTTATTGTTTTTTCTTTCTTATGTTCTTTCTCTCTCTAAATCTTCCTTACATTCTTTCTCTCTCTCTCCAAATCTTCCTTACATTCTTTCTCTCTCTCTCCAATCTTCCTTACATTCTTTCTCTCTCTCTCCAAATCTTCCTTACATTCTTCTCTCTCTCTCCAAATCTTCCTTACATTCTTTCTCTCTCTCTCCAAATCTTCCTTACATTCTTTCTCTCTCCAAATCTTCTTACATTCTTTCTCTCTCTCCAAATCTTCCTTACATTCTTTCTCTCTCCAAATCTTCCTTACATTCTTTCTCTCTCCAAATCTTCCTTACATCTCTCTCCAAATCTTCCTTACATTCTTTCTCTCTCCAAATCTTCCTTACATTCTCTTCTCTCTCCAAATCTTCCTTAATTCTTTCTCTCTCCAAATCTTCCTACATTCTTTCTCTCTCCAAAATCTTCCTTACATTCTTCTCTCTCCTCTCCCAAAACTTCCTTACATTCTTTCTCTCTCCAAATCTTCCTTACATTCTTTCCTCCTTCCTTCCTTCAAAATCTTCCTTTTTGTTCTTTCTTCCTTTCCCTCTACTTTCAAATCTTCCTTCCTTTCTTCTTCAAATCTATCTTCCCTTTCTTCTTTCAAATCTATCTTCTTCCTTTCTTCTTCAAATCTATCTTCCTTCCTTTCTTCTTTCAAATCTATCTTCCTTCCTTTCTTCTTTCAAATCTTCCTTTCTTACAACAAATTATCTTTTTCTTTTTCAACAATCTTCCTTCCTCTTTCTTCATCTTTGTTACCTGGTTTCCTTAAATCATATCCCTCTGTCTCTTTTTCTATCTCTTTAATCTTATTAATAAACGTTTCTTTGCCTTATTTATCTTACACTTTCTCTATCACTTTCCTTTCTTCATTGACCTTTTTCTTGTTGTCGTTTTTTTGTTTCCTATGTTTTATGTCTAATTACTTGCCTAGCATATCACGTTAGCTGCATTTATGTCCACTTCTGGTGATATTTGCTTTCACACTTGAACATGCAAAGCAATGATTCCATATTAAAACTGCTGCATTAAGTAATTGTCTAAGTAAGTGTTCAGAATACAATACTGTCAATGTGTCTTTGAATGCACACTATGTAAAGGAAGAATTTGGTTCCTTCATAAAAAAATAGAATAAGATAGAAAAAAGAAGAAAAAAAAAAAAAGAAAAAGATGACCGAATTATTGTCAGCTGGATAAAAATGCCAACATCATTTGCCTATACACCCAACAATCAAAAAATAGAATATAAAGATAGAAATAAAAAAAACAAAACAAAAATCCTTATGATAACATCTAAAAGAAAAGAAGGTAATTCTTATCTTTTGTTGTCCCAGCCTCCTGCCCTAATTTATGCTATTGTTTTAGCATGTCAGCCTCAGGCGAAAAATTCCAGCCCAACTTTGTTATTTTGTGAGTGCAGTTTTTGTCACTTTTTGTCAGCAAATCAATGTAGATATTTTACAAAAAGTTTTTTGGACCATATAACCTTTAGGCACCCCTTTTGCGTTGCTGATTCATAAGTACATTTTTTTCATTTACACTGTCAACATCCGGTTGTTTGTTAGGGGTTAGGGTTAGTTTTATAATTAAAAAAAAAAAACAAAAAAACTAAAAATCGTCTGTTAACAAATGACCGGATGTTGACTGTGTAAATGAAAAAATGTACTTATGAATCAGCAAAGCAAAATGGTTGCCTAAAGGTCATATGGTCTAGTTTTTTAAAAATTAAACTTGTACAAATTTCAAATCTTAGAGCATACACTCAAAGACTGAATTTGTACAAATCTCAAATCTTAGAAATTTCAGTTGGAGTTTTGTAAAAATTCAATGACAGAATTTCTGTCAGCTAGATAAAAATGCCAACAATCCAACCACCAAAAGATAAAAATACAAATAAAACAACAAAAACAAAAATCCCTATGATAACATCTAGAAGAAAAGAAAGAGGAAAAAAGTATCACAATTAAAATACAAACAAGTTTATCCAGCATTACAAAGTTTGAAATATCTTATATGCATATCTAATACAAAAGCTATCCTTATAGAAAGAAAATATGATTGTCCCAACCCTATTGCCCCCAACCCTTTTTTATCATATATGTGTTAAAAGGCAGTGGCTGAGGGTCTTAGTATCCTGGGTATGATGTTAAACTGCATCAAATGGTGAAGTTCCAATTCTGGAGCTCCACCCAGACTCAAAGTAGTAGTACCTGTTAGGGTGCCATCTATGTGTTAAATGGAAGAAAAGGAGTTCACAGAAATGTGTTGTAAAAAAAAAAAAAAAAAAATCAATACCCATCATGAATGAATAAAACAAAACAGCTTCGGCATAAAATAACTCAACAAGGGTTGACATGCCATTTGTTTTTTGTTTGTGTGTTTGTCTTTGATTTACTGCATATCAACCTCTGTGGGTCATTTAATGCCGACAAAAATTTGAAATAAATTCATTCTTAATGGATACTCATTTTTTTTATAAACACATTTTTCTATTTAACCCATAGATGGAACCCTTGCAGATACTACCACTCTGGGTCAAAGTGGACCAGGGAGCAATGTTGATGAAGGGGTGCTCCACATTCTCCAGACCTGGAACGACACCATCAGATAGAGTGTAACGTCATTACTAGGACATAAAGAACCTCAGCCACTGCATTCTAGCACATATATGATAAAAAGGTTTGCCATAAGGGCAATAGGGTTGGGACTATCATATAGGTGGTAAGGCTTGACATGACCAGCCAATTGATTGATTGGAGGGGGCCTCTCTGACCGCCTGTCTAGCCTAAATAAGGGCCAAAGTGAACAGTTGCATGTCATGAACGACATAGAGGTGGGGTTTTACCCCTCTGCAGAGGTGCAGTCAGTCTATTCAAAAGCCCCAACCGACAGTTTTATGATTCTTGTGGCCATCCTTAAGTTTAAGTGGTGAATTACAGTATGCCTTATATAACAAAACCTGCAACATTAAAAGACACCAAGGAACAACCAAAGGATCATACCCAACACTGAGAGACACGAAGGAGCAACCAAAGGTTTCTTCACTAAGGATCATGCTCTGCTTAACACAAGGGATCTCTGCTAGAGAGTGCTCTTGCTTGGAGCTGAAGGATGGGCACAAAAATCGTAACAGAGAGGGCTTGACACCTAACAAAGAAAGAAAGACAACTACCTCAGCCAACAATCTAGTTGTGTTGTCAGAGCATTTTCTGTACTTTTTGGCTTCTGTTTTCTGAGGCAGAACAGTTGTAGTTATGAAGGTGCTAGGGCTTGATGTGACCAGCCGATTGATTGGGGGGGGGGCTCTCTCTGACCACTTGTCTAGCCTAAGTAAGGGCCAAAGTGGAGTGATGCATGTCATGGAATGCTCAGCCACCAGGAATCCATCCTTAAGCATCACAGGTCGCCACTCATGGCCAACAGGTGGCCCCATTATGGGGGAGGAGGTCTAACCCCTCTGCAGAGGTGCAGTTGGTGTATTCTAAAGCCGCAGCCCACAGGGCTTGATATGCCTTAAAATCCAACAAAGAAAGAAAGACAACTACCTCAGCCAATAATCTAGTTTTGTGTTAGGGCATCTTCTGTACTTTTGGTTCTGTTTTCTAAGGCAGAACACTATGTATTTATGAATGTCTATTTTAATTCATGTATCCACCTGTAGATTTACTCAGCAATAAATTCTGTCTACTTATCTACTTCAAATCTCTTCACTGTTCCATTTATCCGTTCTAAGTATTACCATATTTTAACACATAAATAAAATATACACTTAAGTAGCTCTTTATCAAAAAAAATAAAGAAAAAGAAAAAAGAAAAGAAAAAGAAAAAAGATAAATAGAAAAAAAAAATGCTTATGTAATATATACAGATTTAGAATTTATTTTCTTTAACTTCAGCCGGCAAAGCAACTCTGCCTTCATTATTATATATATATATATATATATATATATATATATATAAAAGCTGCTGTGTGTTTGTTTGCCTGGGTTTGATTTGGTCTGAAGATTGCAGAAACGAGAAATTGTCAGTAACCATGTCCACATTACCTTAACTTAGATATAAATGCTCTATCAATGATATTGAGCACTGTATACTTAAAAATATAGCACACACACGTGTGTGTGTGTGTGTGTGATTTTACATGAAAAAGGTGACTTACTGGTGAAATTGGTCACAATGGTTATTTGATGCAATTTTCACAATGATAAGACAGCGATATAACAAATATAAAGTGCTCAATACGTGAGTAGAGCAAATTTATTATAGTGATATACACAGGAATAACCTACTAGAGTTTCCCCATAAGGATCTTCAGGGTTGAATCCACCAAATTAATCAGGATATTGATTAATTACAGCCGATTGCACGCGTGGTGTACACACACAATAATGATAAGTAAGCTGTCCTAACAGAGTCAGCTAATTTGCATATTTATCTTTAAATATTGATTATTGAAATAAAAAAAGGACCATATGACCTTTAAGCACCCCTTTTTGATCTTGCTTCAGAAGGACATGTTTTTCATTTACACTGTCAATATCCGGTTGTTTGTTAACAGATGATTTTTATTTTTTTTTTAAATTATAAAACTAACCCCTAACCCTAACAAACAACCGGATATTGATGGTGTAAATGAAAAACATGTCCTTAATCGAGATCAAAAAGGGGTGCCTAAAGGTCATATGGTCCTAAAAAAAAAGAAGTAAGGTAGGATATCAAAAAGAATAAGATTGAAAATGAATGTTTTATTATTTTTCAATCCTATTGTTCTTATTACATTTTAAAATTTTTTTATAAGGCTATATTTCTTTTTTATAGGTATATATATATATATATATTTGGGAGGCAGTTGTGATGACATGGTTATTTTGTAGGAAATGAACTTGGCCTGGATAAGACTATTTGTATTTCACATAGCACAATTGGTAAAGGTATGAATCCAACTATTCTCCTCCAGGTATGAATAAATAGATGGGCAGACTGGGCTCTTTAACCTTGGTATGGCAACCAGTCTAGGAGAAGGAACTCTAAATCTAAATGTTAAACTCGTCTCAAAAATTGACCATGCGTCACATCCTACTTGTGGATAGAGGGTGGGTAAAATTATTTATGAGTTGATATCATTTCACCCCCCCCCCCAAAAAAAAAGAATCTAATGGTGAAGTTCCAATTCTGGAGCTCTGGGGAATGTGGAGTACCCCTTGATCACCATTACTTCAAGATCCACATTGAACTGGAGTGGTAGTACCTATTGGGGTCCCATCTACAGGTTAAATAGAAAAAAATAGTTAACAAAAATGAGTTTGAAAAAAAAAAAAAAAATTGAGTTCCCATCAAGAATGAATAAAACAAAACATTTTCAGCAAAAAATAACCCAACAAGGGTTGACGTGCTGTAAAAACCAACCAACCAGACAGCCAGCCAAGGCAACATTCACTTGTACATTTTGTTTTGGTATAACAGAAGTTAAGAACAAAGAAACATTCAGAAAAAGTCAATGTTCAAACACACACACACACATATATATGCTCCCCCATTTTGCTGATGATCGCTAACTAAAGTGTAAACGCAACACTCTCCTATAAAAGGGATGGAGCACTCTATAGCAACCTTTACATACATACAGATGTGTGTATTAAAACAGTTAAAATCCCCTTCACATTCTGTGAGTGATGATGGACGAATGGTTAAGCTATCCAACTGCTGCTGAATCGATCAGATTTCTATCCTGGCTGTAGGTAGCTAATAAAATGTTTAGCCACACTGAAGAGACTTGATAAATCGAAACACGTGTCTGTGGATGTGTGTGTGTATATATATATATATATATATATATATATATATATATATGTGTGTGTGCTTAGAAACCAGTTGGTAAATTTGATCTTAACCTGTCATTACCCTCAAGCTAAGTCCCTTCTCTTCTTCACATCCCTTGGTTTCAATTGACTTTACATTACTCCTTATCAGATTAGCTCCTCAGAACAATTCAATTTGTGAGATAAATGTATCTTAAAGGCAGCCGACTAGAGAATGAGAAAATAAAAGACTTAAAAACTGAACACTGTCCATTGCTAATTGTTTATCTCAAAGATTTTGGATAGTACTTGTCTTACAGGTATCCAAGAGAATCAAATACTTGAAAATCCTACCAATAGGTACAGTAAGGGCAAAATGAAATTCTCTGGGTATTATACCAATACTTAATTTGCACAAATTAAAAGAATATTTACAATAATTCCCATAAATAAATCTGTATGTTCAGAGAAAACTCTGAAAATAAAACAATTAGCGACAAAGTAAATATATATATATATATATATATATATTCACTATCACCAGGGCTTGGTTTTTGAGCAAAAATAATGAAGATTTGGACCATATGACGGTAAGGCACCCCTTTTGTGATTTTGATTTGTGGGGACATTTTTTCCATTTACACTGTCAAAATCTGGTTAATTGTTAACAGACGATTTATTTTTTTATACATTAACCCCTAACCAACAACCGGATTTTTACAGTGTAAATGAGAAAAGTGTCCCCACAAGTCGAAATCGCAATATGATCACATGGTCCAAAGATTTTATTTATAATTGGGAAGATATTTAAAAATTAAAATTTGTATAGTTACAAAAGGTAATTGAAATATGATGTTGATTCATTGAATTAATCGCCTCATTTATACTGTATTTTTTTTTTTAAATTGTAAATTATTGAATTAAAATTTCTAACCATATTGTTATATATCTATGTGGGGATCTTATGGGGCATCCAGTGAGAATCTAACTTGTGATAAGTAATAATGGATCTGCGAAACTAACTTTAAATAAAAAAGTCCCCCCCTCTACCCAGGCAATGCTGGGTAGCCACTTCTAGTACACCATAATTCTTTTTGATAAAAAAGCTAATTTTCTTCTTTTCGACCAAAGATACCAGGATTTTACTATTCATAGTGGACAATCAATCATGGAACAATCAAAATAGATGTTATGTATTATCTATCACCAATTTCTACAGCAATAAATCTCTAATTAGAAAAACATCCTAACAAAACAGGACTAAATGATAACATATTTTCCAAGTTGAATACTGTAGAGTTTGGTAATGAATAATACCTAATAACATCTGTTTTGATTGTATAATGTCCATATAGAAATAATAAAATAAAATCCAGCTTTTTATGGTTTAGAAGAAAATGAAATTTTAATCTAAAAAAAAAAAAAAAAAAATGGTAGGGGTGTACTTCTTTATGGGTAATACTGTATAAATAATTTATTTCAAGTAAACACTTCAATATATATATATATATATATATATATATATATATATATATTAGTGTCCAGTTGGTGCTTTTGCAGTGGAATTAGTAATTTAAAGAGTGGTCACTATTTCATAAACATAGAACTATAGTAGAAAAGAGTTATGGGTCTACAACTATTTTCTACTATTATATACATACATACATATATTGATGGTTTAATGGTCAATTGTTCATGGTTTAAAAATTTTATGAGTTAAGCATCGTTAACTTCATATCTTTGCTAACCAAACTTTTATATACATTTATACATACATATATATTTTTGGAGGATATGTGCTTAATTGAAGTCAAACCCAATTTTGACATTCAGGGATCGACGTTCTCTCGATTTGTTTAGCCTTACATTTGAACACATATGCCTGCCTAAATTCATTAATTATTAACTAATTAATGTTCAAAATTAGGTATGACTTCAATTAAGCATATATCCTCCAAAAATTGTCGGCTTAAAGCCATATAAAAAATAAACACATTTGTTTACTTAACTTCATACATATATGTATGTATGTAAGTGCTATGCTAGCAGCTTCAAAGATTTGAACTAGTGTCCATTTCCTACGATGATAACCATTACACGATGGGCACTTCCTAGTGTAGTGAGTTTATTGCTTACTGAATAATCCCAATATAATAACCTTATACCAGACAAATCTTAACTAAGTAACTACCTATCAATAAATAGTAGACAATAAAAACATATGACATATACATACAAAAATATTCACTTTATGAATCTAAAACGTCTTTTATTGAATATCTTCAAGCAATAATTTGAAACCACTTAAGAATGGCTAATGAGATTTATCACAAGAAATTTTTTTTCTTCCGGATTTCTTACTTTGGTCATGAATCAGTTAGTGATTCTCAACAGTTCACAGGTGGTGATGAAGACAGTGATTGTTGGGGGAGCAGCTGATAAGATATTTTATTAATATGATGTCATATTAAAAATATCCCATTTTCAAGGAATTAATAATTTTTTTTTAAATTTGTAAATATTAACATGTAGTTCATAAACTATAAGTAAATGAAGGTTTAGCTTTCAATGATAGATGGATTGATTTTTAACAGCATGACAACCCATCTAGGGTTATTTTATACCTAGAAATTGGGGAATCACAATATATATATATATATATATATATATATATAATATATATGTAGTGTAGTTAAGAGGTTTTCTTTTCTCATGGACCTATTGAATATGAATAATTTGCAAACATATCTATTTGACCCCTAGATGAGACCCTAACAGCTACTACCATTCCAGAGCAGGTGTGAGAGTAATGATAATTAGTTATTTGCGCAGTTATATGGTTTCAAGTAACTAATAATAATCCTAATCCTTAGTAAACAATTATAGCTTCAAGTAACTATTCTTAATTTAAACAATTTACTGTTATATGGTATCAAGTATTCCTATCAAATATGAATAATTTTTAAACAGTTCTATTTAACCCATAGATTGGACACTAACAGGTACTACCACTCTGAATAGACCTGTGAGTTATTGCAATGAAGAGGTACTCCACACTTCCAAAATCTCAAGAATTGAAGCCTCACCATCAGATACTGTTTAGTGCCATACTCCAGTTTTACCACTGGGCAGGGGATACATCATATTCTAAGCCCTGCCAACAGAGCTAGGTTTTGCTTTCAAGTAATTTTATTTATCAAAAGGGTGTTTGAAGATTTTTAAATGTAACTAAATTTATACATACAGTGGAAGTGTTTGGTTGGTTGGTTGGATTTTATGGCATGTCAACCCTTGTTGGATTATTTTAAGCTAAAGACATTTTTTTCAAACTCAATTTTTTTCTACTTGACGCATTGATGGGACCCTAACAGGTACTATCACTCCGGCTCAGTGGACTTGGGAGTAATGGTGATGAAGGGGTACTCCACATTCCCCAGAGTTCCAAAATTGGAATTTCACTACTAAATGCAGTTTAGCCCCATACCCAGAACACATTACTTTTATGAGAACATTTGATACCAAAGTATTTTCTTTATACAAATCCTGTGATAAAAAAAAAAATTAAATAGGAAGTACAAAGAAATAACAGAAGAAAACATAGAAAATTATCAATGAAATATCTTTGTTCGAAAATGGCCGAGCGTCCATTGCTCATTTGCTATTACAATGAAGAACGCAACAAATATAGGCACTAATTGCTTTATCTTTCTTCAGGTATTAAATTAAAAAGAAAAAAGAAAATGATTTATAAATATATGTGAAAATATATGGTTTTATATTTGTATATATAAGAAAATACATTTATATGGCCTCTCTTGTGCATTCTGAATATAGAAAGAATTGAACCAAGAAGATATTTATTATTCAGTATTCTGAAATAAACAATTTTCTTTTTTATTATTATTATTCTTTATAGTTTAGATTAACATTCTCTTTTCCCTATCTTTTTTGATTTTTGGGTGATATGTTTTAAGGCTTTCCTTAAGTGTGCATTGTATCCAGCAATTATTGAACATACGTCAGTATTTCTCCTCATGTCAACATTAGAAACTGTGCACTGGGTAAGTGATAAATATATATATATATATATATATATATATATATATGTATATATATGTGTATGTAATATAGTGAAAAATTTAAAAAACACAAGTTCATAAAATAAGTGATGTATATTTTGCCAACGCTGTAGTGTTTCGATCTGTTTCAATAGATCTTCATCAGGGCTTTTGTTAAATGTTGAATTAAAAACTAGCGTTCTTTGGATCTTTCGAATTATGACGAATGCTAAGGCAACCGTTGTAAAGTGACATAGACTCCCTTACTTTGTGTGTGTGTGTGTGTGTGTGTATCAACTTTAAAATGGTTACCTTAGTGTTTGTCATAATTTCAAACATCCAAAGAACGCTAGTTTTTCATTCAACATTTTTTAAATAGATT
Organism: Doryteuthis pealeii; assembly: GCA_023376005.1. NCBI lineage: Eukaryota > Metazoa > Mollusca > Cephalopoda > Myopsida > Loliginidae > Doryteuthis > Doryteuthis pealeii. Next base: position 72,564,973 of record CM042157.1, read on the forward strand.
GACTGACAAAGCAAAAGACTCTCACAGTCTTCTTATTCTCTGTGATAAAATTATTTTTCCTCAAATTAACAAAAGCCCTGATAAAGATCTATTGAAACAGATCAAAACACTGCAGCGTTGGTGAAATATACATCACTCGTTTTATGAACTTTTGTTTTTTCAATTTTTCACTATATTACATACTGTCGGATTCACTTCCATTTTCTCTTCACACACACACACACATATATATATATATTATATATATAATATATATATATATATATATATATATAACCAGGTGTGTGTTGGCTGTAATGGTTACTGTCATAAGAAATGAACACAATGAGACATATTCAAATCCTAGATGAGGCTGTTTGCATTTCATATAGTGTTAATACCCTTGGGAAAGGTAAGAATCCAAATATTCTCCCTCCAGCTATGGGTAAATAGCAGGGTAGACTGGACTCTTTAACCTTGGTTAGGCAACCAGTCTAGGAGAATGAAAACTCTGAATCCAAACCTGTTAAACTCCTATGTGCTCCAAACACATAAACAAACCATTGGTGGCTGACCAGCAAAAACTTACATTCATCAGCTCTGTATGGACACTGAATGCCGTCTAGAGGACTTACCATGAGAGACAGCTAATAGGAACAGATGGTGAGAAAGTATCAAGGAAATCTAAAATATGTGCACAAGTATTTAAGTTTTAATATAATTAAATATCCTATTGAATACGTTTGAGAATAAAACAATATTAGAAATCAATAACAAGTAATTATTTATTAAACACGGTTTTGTTAAAACCGGTATGCAAATTATCAACACAATATACCATGAAAAAATTTATTTCTTAATGGTATATAACACGTAGCAGTATTTTAAACACATTAATAATATGGGCTGTTTTGAGGCGAATCTATCTCAGCTAGACCTTATAATTTTGATGGTTATTCAATAATCATTATTTAATCTTGATTAGCATCTTATTTATTAGCAACATTTCTATTAACATAAATAACTAAGGGAATTGTAACGTTGGCGGTGACATAATTTTGGACACAGACATACACACAATCTCCATTATGATAAGATACGATCATCCTTTAGATGAAAAATGAAAATATAGGATAAAAACATTTGTTTTGGATTTTACAAGCATACAAATGGACTAATTGACATTGATGTTCAGATTAAAACAGATTCATCCATTGACTTTCTCTTCCATCATTGGTAAGAAACAAATTATCGTTATAGCAAATTGTTGGGAAAAAGTGAAGCTGATAGATTTGTACTTGCATTTAATTAATGTTATTAGACTCTTCTTCTCGTCTCTCTTGCCTTTGTGCCAACATTTCAAGATGGCCAGTAACATTGTTATTAACAAATATTGAAGACTATTCACATAATACATGCAATGTATACTTGATAGCTTCTGGATAAATTTTCAGCAGTTCACAGAAGTAGAAAAAAATAGAAAAAAAAGCAGCAACATGAAAGCTTAAATTAGATGAAAAATAGGCATTGATTGGCTATAGATTGAGTGTCTGAATTTGTTTCTTTTTACAATGAATTCTCTTATTATAAGGGAAAGAATAAAACACACAACATAAATACTGTTGCTTTCAACAGGAGTTTGTGTCTGTCAAAAAGAAAAAAAAAAAAGAAAAAAAAAAGGTTGTGTGAAAGGTGCAAGTTAATGTAATGTTGGCTGTCAATTGTTAGTTTATTTAATACCCGAGTCAGCCTTTTTTTTAGGGGGGCACAAATGCAATGTTACATAATCGATAGCTATAGCCTATCATTTCTATCAAGCAGTAAAGGGTAGTTTGAAAATAATGGTAAACAGAGGAAAATCACTGAGTTTGATCGATAGGTCATTAACTTCAGGTTCGCCTGGAACGGGGAGTCATGTGATCAAACAAGGCTAGGAAAGTAGAATTAGGATTTAGAGAAGGTGAGGCCAGTGCCTATAAGGGCCAAACATATATTTCTGTCCCTGAGTGTATCTGGGGGAATAAACAAAAGAGTACAGAAATATGTCTATCGTTTGTCTTTGATAACCAAGAAAACAGTACAGCAATTAAGAAAAGAAACATAGGATTCAAAAAGAGATGACCCCATCATACAGAGAGGGGCCTGAAAGAGAACAACGATGGAGGATAGAACAGAAACACAATATAGGCTAATTTAAGAAGAGTATACAACAGCAAGAAAGATGAGAATATTCTTGTAACATTAATTAAATGATAGTAAAAATCTATCAGCCTCACCTTTTACAAACAATTTGATATAAAGATGATTTGTTAGGATCCTGTAGTATCAATCTTATGCCCTATTTTGTGTGAATGGGATGGATCAAATGAACAGTATAATAATATAAGCTGAGGATTTGTTGTATGAATTAAGTCAGCAAGTAGAAATCAAGTGAAATAAATAAGTTTATTTCAGCACCTGGTTTTATTACAATTTATTTCATTTTATTTTTATTTGCCGACTTCATTCATACAACAAATCCTCAGCTTATATGCAAGATGGACACCATTCATTTGGTCCATCCCATTCACACAAAAAGGGGCGTAAGATTGATATTACAGATCCCATCTGGTTTTACAGTATGTATTTATCCAATTCCTCCCCTATGGACAGAAGGTGACAGGGTGATGAGAGACCAGGTGCAAAGCAGCCAATGTGGAATATGAAGTTATAAAGGTCACACACCTGCACAGGAAATTCACTGTAGTCTTCTCATAAGAGAGGCTGACAAGTGCAGTATCTTCTGACAGAGAAGACAGTGGTTTAGGAAGTAAGTGGGAGTGTCCTAAGCCCAGCAGCTAAATGTAACTAGTAAGAGACAAGATCCGTCTAGCCTCAACAGTTGAGGAGCAAACTATATGGTTCGCTGAGAGTAAGTTCAGAATAGGGAAGATTGGATTCTAGTGTGAGTTTGCCACTAGCAAAGACTTTCCTCTTTCCAATGAACTGCTCATGAACTCACACCCACAGGGTCTGTCTGAAAATTGAATAAATTGGGATAAAAATCATTAAAAGACATATGTGTCCTTTATTTCCATCATGTTGTAAAAAAAAAAAAAAAAAAAAAAAGACAATGTACCATAGCGATTTGTAACTTTGGTTAGGTTTCTTTGTTTATGATAGTAAACTGCATCTGGTGGTGAGGCTCCTTTTCTGAATATATAGGGAGTATAAAGTCAACCCTTTATTGCCATTACTCCTAGGTCCACTCTGACTCAGAGTAGTAAGACCTGTTAGAGTCTTATTTCTGTTGAAATCATCCCCTTTATTGTACAAATTGTCCATGCCATCATTTAAATTTTGAATTCTAATATAGAAAAATGTAAAACTTCAGTCTTGATACTTTTTTCATTATACCTCATATATATTTACACATGTACACATATTGATATGTAATATATGTTAATATGAAAGTGAATATATGTACAATTAGTTAGTGGAGCATTTGCCAAGGAACCACAAGGGTCCGGGTTCAATACCAGCTCTCGCCAACTCGACGCACGGATAGCACAGTTTGAAATCTGTGCAGTCAAGTGGAGAACTGATGGTATGTGTGGCACTCCACCACAGATGCAAAAAAACAATCTTCCTGGTCTAGTGCTGGCCCTTTTCCAACACAATGCATGAGTAGCACAGCTTGGATTTGTGCAGTTAAATGGAGAGCAGATGGTACGTGTGGTACTCCAACTCAGACACAAAAACAATCTCCCTGGTCTAGCGCTAGTGAAAAGAGGGATAGACCCCCCCCCCCTGCTGTCTGGCTGATACTGACAATAGGCCAATCCACTGACATTACTACAATTTTATATACTGATGGGTAAATACATTTCTAATTTGAAACCTTTTTGTACACATACAAATCCCTGGTGTGTAGGCTCTTAGTTCAAACCAGAGTATCCAGTAAAAATGGATTCTTGTGAAAATACCAAGACCGGATGAAAAATTATTATTGGTATGGTGAGAATGGTTGATAGTAGTGTTGGTTTGTTGCCACTTTGAGGAAGTCACTATCTTGGAAATCAATATTCATGGAAACTATTCAGAATATCTGTCAATGTATAAATTGAAAAAACCAAGCCCACACAACTTGCCTAAATATATCAACAGTTTCTCTAATCTGTGTATATATATATATATATATATATATACATACATACATAGAGACATACTTCTGTACTTTATAAGCAAATTTTTGTCTTTCTTCCTTTTTGTACACACGCACACACATATGTATATATAAATGGAAGCGCGTGGTGTAATGGTTAAAGTCATGGGAAATGGACTCATCGCACCAAGTTCAAATCCTAAACATGGTAATTGCATTTCACTTAGCACTTGGGAAAGGTATGAATCCTACTCTCCCTTCAGTAGGGCAGACTGGGCTCATTAACCTTGGTTCAATTCAAACCTGTTGAACTCAGCTTAAGAAATTGACCTTGTGTCACATCCTGCTCGTGCGGAGAGGTGTGTGTGTGTATATATATATATATATATATATATATATATATACCAACACCTCCACATGAGCAAGATGCGACATAAGGTCAATGCTTAAGCAGAGTAACAGGTTTGAATTCAGAGTTTTCCTTTTAGACTAGTTACCTAGCTACGGTTAAAGAGCCCTGTCTATGCTATTACTTACCCATAACTGTAGGGAGAATAGTTGGATTCATACCTTTCCCCAAGCGTATTAGTGCTATGTGAAATACAAACTGCCCCATCCAGGATTTGAACTTGTGTTGATGTCCATTTCCTATGACAAACCATTACACCACATGCCTTCAACATACATACACACATATACATACATACATACATATATGAGGAAAATGGGATTGGTATGAATCCGACAGAATGAGGTAAAATAAGGAATGAAAGAACAAACCTCAGACAAAAATGTATAGTATATTTCGCTGGAACTTTAAGGCTTGAGGAAGCGGAACTTTAAAAAATGAATTAACTATCATGTTTGCCCTATATCTACACGCGCCTAAACCTTTTTATCATATATATGCTAGAAGGTGATGGTTGAGGGTCTTAGTACCCTGGGTATGATGTTAATATCTATCTGATGGTGAAGTTCCAATTCTGGAGCTCTGGGGAATGTGGAGTACCCCTTCATCATGATTACTCCCAGGTCCACTCTGACCTGGAGTGGTAGTATTTATTAGGGTCCCATCTATGAGTTAAATAGAATAAATATGTTTTAAGAAAATGTGTTTTAAAAAAAAATTGAGTTTAAAAAGAAAAAACTGAATACCCATCAAGAATGAATAAAACAAAACGCCTTCAGCATAAAATAACCCAACAAGGGCTGACATGCTGTAAAATCTAATCTATATTTACAATCTTGATTTTTATTGTCATTTACAGACTCTCCAGCCAAATCAAAAATCCAAGCTTGTGTAATGGGGTCACCATACACAAATGTCATCATGTACAACAGGTGTGCAATCTAATGACCTAGAAATGACTCGTGTAGTCATCAGGTGCAAAGTGAAGATGTGCCAGTGTCATTGAAAAACACCTGCATAAAAGTTATATTATCTGTTTTGTTTTACGGCATATCAACTACTGTAGATCATTTAATGCTGGCAAAGATTTCAAAGAGTAATGGTGATGAAGGGGTACTCCACATTCTCCATAGCTCCAGAATTGGAACTTCACCATTCAGATAGACCCAAGACATTAAGACCCTCAGCCACTGCCTTTTTGGGATACCTGAATGTAATCCTCATTTCAGTAATGAAAACATAAAATCACCCCACCTCCAAAAATATGATGAGGATAAGTAATCAAAAGATATTAATAAATAGAAATGATTTACATTTCATATTCTGTCTAAACTTTTTTTTTTTTTTTTTACCAAATTTACATTGCAAAGAAAATAATTATTAGTAGTAAAATGTTTAATTGAATTTTAAGCATTGTTCTTTGCCATAAATTTAAAAAAAAAAAAAAAAAAAAAAAAAACCCTGGCTGAACTTGCACAAAGGTGTCAAAATTAAAGTGACCCAGAAAAAACAGAACCCAAATTATTTATTTATTTTCCCATTAAACTAACCTTAAACCCCAACTCCAAGATTAACCCTAACCCTAAAACCCCCTAGTTAAAATTAACAGTTTTATTACAAAATTTGTGGGTTCTGTTTTTTTCTGGGTCACTGATATACAGGGTGACCCAGAAAAAACAGAATCCAAATTATTTATTCATTTTCCCATTAAACTAACCCTAAACCCCAACCCTAGATGCCCATAGTTAAAATTAACAGTTTTATTTCAAAATTTGTGGGTTCTGTTTTTTTCTGGGTCACTCTTATTTTGACACCTTTGTGCAAGTTCAACCAAAACCCTGACTAAGAAAAAAACTAGAGACTCATGGGAAATATTTTTATCCAGGGAAAAATCAGGGTAATTGTCTATGCGCACACACACACACTTTCCTATTCTCTTTCACACACACACACACTTTCCTATTCTCTTTCACACACACACACAAATTATTTTGGCACATTCTTCAACATTTCTCTTTACAGAACAGTGAATTATTTCTATTTTAAGCAAATCTTTATAGACTTCAGCTGTAGATATGTAAGTACAGTAAAAAAATTTTTTCTCATGGACATAATTGATGAGGATATGTATTTACCAACCCCTCTACACAAGCAGGATGTGACACAAGTTCAATTTTTAAGTGAAGTTTAACAGGTTTCAATTCATAGTTTTCCTTCTGCTAGACAGGTTGCCACTACAAGGTGAAAGAGTCCAGTCAGCCCTACTATTTACTAATAGCTGGATGCAGACCTGTCCTAAGGGTACTAGTGCTATGAGAAATAGTCTCATCCGGGATTTTTAACATATGTTGAATTAAAAACAAATTCTGATGCAGGGTCATCCACAAAGTGTTTCTTCACTGACTGCAGTCTCACGTAGGCCAACTACTTATGCCCAGTGCTCCACTCACTTCAGTTATTTATGGGCATAGTCCCCCAACATCCGGGCACATCAGTCAAACCTCATTCTCGTGCATTCAGATGGTGCCGTGTAGGCCCCCAACATCCAGGCACCTCAATTGGACCTCACGTCCATGCAGCGCCTAAACAGCATTTCGTTTTGCATGTGGGAGGACGCGGCTTCAACTCCGGCAGGCAAGACAATGTCTTGCTCTTTTTCTAAATGAGTACGGTTGTACTCATTCTCTGTCACATAACAATGATAACCATTACACCAAGAGTGCCTCCAAAATAATTGATGGAGTAAATGAGAGCTGTGAAAGTGAGTATGATATGTTGATTCTGCAGTGAGATTTAACATCTGATAAACCTGATGAAGGAGAAACCAAGAGAACTCAACACAGTCGAAGAAGACATAAGAAATAAGAACAAAGTTGGTTTGTTGTTTATGGCATATCAACCCTTTTTGGGTTAATTAATGTTGAATCAAATCATTTTGATAAACAAAGGTCTCAGGTTGTATTGAAGTCAGTTAGTCTACTGTTGCTTTGAATAACAGCAACTAGCTAAGTACAACTGAAACAGTGTCCAAGACAGTTGGTATTTATAGAAATCAAGAATGATCCATTCATTGATTTGGGTGATTCCATTCCTTGAGCTCTGATTGGCTGCTTGATTTGAATGATATTGTGGAGTTTTATAAATACCCTGTCATTCTGCAGTAGACTTTGCAACTATTCGGGTTTGTATTGGGTTACAACCGTTTGTTGCCATGTCTTCCCAATTCGACGGTAATTGGAACTTTGATTATTCTTCAAGTTGTTTACAGTTTCTGCTGTTGCTTAAGTGGTCACCCAATTAAGTACTGAATGGGATATCACTGTTTAACTTCAGTGATCAAGCAGGAATTGAGTAAGTAAGTAAGTAAAGTTGTCGGAGCGCCACTCCTGCCATCAGCTCCTCACTTTACTGCACATATCCATATGCTACTTATACGCTGAGCTGGCGAGGGCCAGAATCGAACCAAGAACCTCGAGGTTCCCAGCCGGACTTCAGTCTTAGCTGGGGTTGGTTTTTCAGCAGTCACCAGAACCAAGTTTTGAGGCAGGAGACCGGGACGGTCTTCCTCATAAATTACCCAACTGTTAAAACTAAAAATTTCCCTTAGCTAATAAACACTAAGAAAAATGCTGTAGACACCCAACGATCAAATATGATAATACCAAATGATGGTGATGCTGTGCAAGTTTCTTTTCTAATTATCTCTTTGCAAGTATCGATCCTCAAAGAGGATTAATATTGTACTTGAAAATAAGTGACAGCTACCAAATAAAGAGAAGCTTTTGAATTTAGTTACATCCTTGTCAATCAAGATATCTTAACTATGAATTTAATTTGGCCATGTCCCAGAGAGCTCATCAAATTGAAAATGCTGTCTACTTGATAATCTAATTTTGTCTATCTTTGTATATGTGCTAAAATGCTAAAAGCTCTTGGTTAATAGGAACATTTTACCATTTCATTCAGACTTATTTACAGTTAATAGGAACATTTTACCATTTCATTCAGACTTATTTACAGTTAATAGGAACATTTTACCATTTCATTCAGACTTATTTACAGTTAATAGGAACATTTTACCATTTCATTCAGACTTATTTACAGTTAATAGGGACATTTTACCTTTTCCTTCAGACTTATTGTCAGTTAATAGGGACATTTTACCATTTCATTCAGACTTATTGTCAGTTAACAGACCCATAAATGAATGAAAACAAAACAAAAAACCCAACAACATATTGTTATGGAATTATCTTAGACCTAAAAAAAAAAAAATCAACTTTTTATTTTGTTTTAGAGAGCTGGTTTAGCTCAGTTAGTAGAGCACCCACCTAGGAATGGTAAGGTTCCTGGTTCGATACCAGTCCTTGCTAACTCAGTGCATTAGTAGCACAGATTGAGTAATCTGATCAGTGTGGTAAAGTGGGGAGCTGATGATTAGTGTAGTACTCCACCTCAGTAAAAATCTCCCTGGTTCAGCACTAGTGAAAAGGGGATAGACTCCCTTGCTGTCCAGCTGATACTGATAATAGGCCACTCTGCCAATTTTACTTTTTTAAAACTTTTTTATTTTGTTTTATAATGTTTCCTTCTGTTCTTTTGATTTCACTGAAGTGAATAATTTTCCATATAGATGTAATTGAGTGTGTTCCTGGTTCTATTTAAACATGGAATGTGATTAAACACCCACCCCTGATGATAGCACTTCAGAGTGCCGAAAGTACTAAGGATGAGAATTTCGATGTACTTAACAACTGATTCCACTCTGATATTTAGAAATTGACCCAAAATCTTAAAAAGATTGAAATGATGAGATTTTGGTCTTGTTATATATATATATATATATATATATATATGTATGTGTGTGTGTGTGTGTGTGTGTGTGTGTAAGGTATCCAAATGACTGGTAGTAAGGGATGATTCCACCTGGGATCCTCAAAATGTCATATGTATATATAAAATGGATATTGAATTCTTTTCTAAAATGTCCAAGAAATTTATACCAAGTAATGAGCAGTACTATGATTCTTGAATTCCATTAAAAAACAACCTATTAGGTGTGTATTTACCAACCCCTCCATACAAGCAAAATGTGATGCAACTTCAATTTTTTAAGCAGAGTTTCACAGGTTTCCTTCTCCTTGACTGATTGCTATACCAAGGTTAAAGAGCTTGGTATGACCTATTTACCCATGGCTGGAGGGAGAATAGCTGGATGCATACCATTTCTAAGGGCATGAGTGCAAGGCGAAATGCAAACAGATTAACCTATAAGGTATGTTGGTATCAAATGCACACAAGAACAAGGTGTGCAGGCTGAAACACTACTCTAAATCCTCTGCATGCCAGAACAATAGGAGCAACATAATAATTCAAATTATGAATGATACAATGGTAGTTAGGTAGAGCAGAATTGGTAACTACTCAGGAATTCAATGACATGTACACTGCAAACTATGATGTCACACAATATGGAACATTGTCCTATTTTTAAGTTAACAGAACGTAATAAATAAATAAATAAATACCCCCCCCCAAAAAAAAACACTGTTATAAAAGATTTTCCTATACTTAAAAAACAAACATTGTTTTATAATGTTTCTGTAATAAGTAATTGAGTTACCTCCCCTTTATGTAAATTTAAAGTTTTCTAAAACTATATAAACTCCCAAGAGAACTGCAAATGTATTCAAAGTAGAATAAAGCTTACTCAAGTCCGACCGCGTCTGTTCTCTTATTACTACAGTTTCTAGGAGTTCTTTTGGTTTCACTGAAGTCCAAAAATAAGTTTCCATATTGTACACAAAATTGTGTGATGTCATAGTTTATTGTGTACATTTCTTCACATTCTAGAACAGATAACAATTTTAAAACTAATACTACAGACCTCTTTTGCCACAGATATTTCACCAGTATGTGAAAGCATGTATACCTTGAATCCACAGTTAAATGGTTAATAAGAAATTAAAAATCTTAGAATTTAAAACATTAGGTGATCTAATTGTAACTTCCAAAATAATTATTGAAATTTATAATTAAGGTAAACATTTTTTAAACATTTCTCCTTGAACTGGAAATTTACAGTAAAGATTAGATTTTTGGTGATCAAAGATCCCTTTGCTACTCATACGCTGAGTGTGCGAGGGCTGGTATCGAACCAGGAACCTTGTGGTTCCTAGTCCAACACTCTACCAACAGAGCTATACCAGCCCATATTTCTCACATATTTAATTATAATATAAAATAATCTAAACATATATAAAGGGCAGTTGTGTGTCTGTGTATGTCTGGAGGAAACTTCGAAAATAAAACAATTAACGACAAAGTAAATATATATATACACATTAAATATCATCAGGGTGTGGTTTTTGAGCAAAAATAATAGCGATTTGATTTATATTCGTGAAGATAATTAAAAAATAAAATTTAAATGATAACAGCATGGATTTTTTTTATTTCATTTAATATATTAAAATTTCTCTTCAGAGTAGCTGGATCAATGCAAGGTCTATTTTTATTTTTTTTACATAGGGATTTAAATGGGACATCCCCTGATTCAGTAATAATGGATCTGCGGGACTAACTTGAAAAATCCACATCTACCCAGGTGATGCCAGGTAGCTGCTGCTAGTATTATATATAGGTTTGTATGATATTAACCCCTTAACTACCAAATAACTAGTCAGATGAGCTAAAACCATGGCCACTTCCAACTAATGATAATCCTGGTGCTCAGCTGTGTGACTGACAACTAAATGGTCAGTTATAGTGGGTGTGAGAAATAACATTCCTCAGTTGATACCATATTATCGCTATTACTTTTCTCACTTGATTCAAGCAATGAAAAACAGTATCAGATTGTGCTATTCCATGAGTTTGTCATTCAGTATCTCTTATTTGAATAGGAAACTGGGTAGGAGTACACCTTATTGGATTTTCATACCTAATTTAATATTTGTGAGATGAGACACCACTTGACATTCATTTAAACTAATATTCTCATCTTAGTGTACAGGCTCAAGTGATATATTCCATTCATTCCTATGATCAAATAAGAGTGAAACAAAATTAATTTTGGTAATAATATTAATTCTATCAATGTCATACACGAGTTGGAAGATTTGATGATCAAAGCAGGTGACATTTTTGTGGCAAAATTTTAGTAGTAGTAAAATAGAACATTTTGCCAAATTTATAATAATTGTTACCAGTATTATTTGGATTATTCAGACTACTGTCCTCATCTTTAGTGTTATCTGTACAACATTTCGGCCAATGTGACCTCCGGCCTTCTTCAGGTATTTCTTTTCAAACTCAGGAACCTTCTTGTCATAATCGAAGAAGGCTGGAAGGGACATCAGCCAAAACGTTGTACAGATAACAATAAAGATGAGGACAGTAGTCTGAATAATCCAAATAATACTAATTATCAAGCCTCATCTTAAAAATTCTGAGAAATACATTGTTACCAGGAAAGCAAATCTGAGCATTTTTTTTTCTTCTTCCACATAAAACTGCTTGCTCAGAAAATGCTAACAAGAGAGAATTGGGAACTGGAAGTTTAACAGTAACTTATTTTCACCTTTAGTTGACTAAATTCCTAGCAAATAAGACAATTAGAGTAACCTCCCTTGACTTTCACTTTGAAACAAGCTGGTAGCTATTTTGAAAGTCTCTGTGCAAAATAAACAAATCTTAGAAACTTTTTCGAAAACAATACAACTGCATGCTTTAACACAAAAATATCATAAAATGTTTTCTTAACAATTAAGTTCATTTCAGATAATTTTATGCTAGGAATTTAGCCAACTGACTTTCACTTTGAAGCAAGCCGGTAGCCATTTTGAAAATCTCCGTGCGAAATACACAAATCTTAGAAACTTTTCGAAAACAATACAACTGCATGCTTTTACACAAAAATATCATAAAATGTGTTCTTAATAACAATTAAGTTCATTTCAGATAATGCGCACGCACAATTTTATGCTAGGAATTTAGCCAACTAAAGGTGAAAATTACCACTTAACATGTCCTCTGTGGCTGCTGCTTATAATAATAATTTTAAGATACACTTTTTTTTTTCTTAGCAGGTTTTAAACTAACCAGAATGCATTGAGCTATAGATTTACAAATACTGTCACTTTCATTCATTCATCACAATCAATGTGGAGGAATGCAATGATAGCGAACAAAGAACTTCATTGTCTGTGAAGTCTAAAACAAGTCTCTCTAACTTCCCGTTATATTACTGTCTACAAAAGCCATCATACAAATTATTGGACTTGTTTTTATCACCATTCTTCTTTGTCAAGAATCTATTGGTGATATCTTGAAAGTTTGGTTAGCCTATTCACTTTATAAGTTGATGGGGGTCTTTTAAAGAATTGTATACATCTACCGTTTCTCTTTAGAAACAGTAGTAAACATTTTGTCTTTTGTTTTGCTACTAAACTTAATACTCAAAATTTGGCTTTTAGTTGACTGGTTGGTAGATAGATTTTAATGGCCTTCCAACCAGTCCAGAGTTATTTCATGCCTAGAGGTTAGGAAACAATATATGTTGTATATCTATATTCACAGTTTTTTTTCTTTCTTTTTTTTTTTACACATATTGGAGACATTACAGTTCCAAAATCGACCTACCCTAATGTGCATATAGCTGGCACTTATTGGTCCCTCACGTAGAATAATCAAGCTAAGATCCAATTACCGTCGAATTGGTAAGACACGGCAACAAGCAATCGTAACTTAATACGAACCTATCTTGTTGCAAATCTACTGCAGAATGACAGGGTATTTATGAAACTCCACAACATCATAGAAACCAAGCAGCCAATCAGAACTCAGGGAATGGAATCACCCAAATACATGAATGGACTATTCTTGATTCCCATAAATACCAATTGTCTTGGATACTACTTCAGTTGTGCTTAGCCAGTTGCTGTTGTTCAAACCAACAGTATACGGACTGACTGGCTGGTTCAGTTGTGCTTAGCCACTTGCTGTTGTTCAAACCAACAGTATACTGACTGACTGACTGGCTGGCTGGCTGGTTCAGTTGTGCTTAGCCAGTTGCTGTTGTTCAAACCAACAGTACACTGACTGACTGGCTGGTTCAGTTGTGCTTAGCCAGTTGCTGTTGTTCAAACCAACAGTACACTGACTGACTGGCTGGTTCAGTTGTGCTTAGCCAGTTGCTGTTGTTCAAACCAACAGTACTGACTGACTGATTTCAATACCTCAATCTTTGTTTACTACATTGCAATGGCAAATAAGCAAGACAAATTGACAACAATTACTAAATATTGATTTTTTCCCTTCAAACTTTAGATCCAATTTGGAGATATTTTGCAGATAATCATATAATAGTTTTAACAGAGTAAAATTACTTCTTGGTATTTAGTGTTTAACAGCATATCAACCCCTGTGGGTTATTTAATGCCAATGTTTTGTTTTTAGATATAATTTGTTTAACTTCATGTGTATTAATAAATAGGTATAAATAATTTTTATTAACATCACTAGTACAAAATAAAAAACGGCCTCCGGGCAATGTAAAAATAGATTTTTGAAACATAATGAGTAAAAAATTCAATGTCAGCGAGTTTGTACCCTAAGTAAGTAAAATCATTTTAAATATGTATTAAAATAAAACTAACTATATATAGATAGTTAATACCAGTCATGTATTTATTAAAACTTGTTTTAAAAAACAATGAGGACTGTCTAATGTTGCATGTTCAAATTTTGAGTGTATTTATTCTATGTTATGACGATTTTGAGTAATGTGACGTAAGCAGTGATGTAATTTTTGTTACAGACAAAAACCGGAAGTGAATCTCCATTATTAATAGATGTGGATTAATTAATAGTAATTGACTTCATGTTTATTAATAAATATTGGTGGTTGACCCTCAGTCACCACCTTCTAGCACCTATATGATAAAAAAGGGTGGTTGTTTGTCATAAGAGCAATTTGAAGAATTCAGTTGGGACAACATTTAGTAACTAGGCTTGACATGACCAGCCGATTGTTAACCCATCTAGCCCAAGAGCCAAAGTAGAGTGTTGCATACAATGAGACCACTTAGTACCCAGGTCACAGACTGCTCAGGCATTATGGGTTGTCACCTATGACCAACAGCTGGCCCAATTTGGGAGGGGGTTTATTTCCCTGCAGAGGTGCAGTTAGCATATTCCACAGCTCCAGCTGACAAGGCAGAAAGATAAATTGAGTTTAACTCTTAATGTTCTATACCGCCTCATTCCACCTGGCCAGAAGTCACATTCATTTTCCTAATCTACCCCAAATAATAGTCATTGTTTAAATGTAACATTAAACATATTTAAAAGTCTTTGATTTAAGGGAAATAATTCGGGTAACTTTAAATGAAAAGGGCTTTTTTTTATAAATCCTTAAAGGAATGGGGCACTGGACTTTAAAAAAAAATTCAACAGGATGTTAAGAGTTAAGCTTTGTTGATAAATGATAATAATAAAAAAATATGCCTGTTCAGCAGGGTTATACTTATTACCAATACTTTCTATCTATATATTAATACTCGCATCCTTAATCTTCCGACCGTTATTATCTTGCAACACCTTTTGTTTAAGAGTGTTGTCAACTCAGCTAAATATTGGACCATTCTGTTTTTACTATAAAGAAAGGCAAGAAAAAGGACATGCTGCACAGAAAAAAATATAATAAGAAAGAAAGTAGAGGAAAGATAATGAGATGGGGTGAATGCATGGAAGTGATAACACCTTATCTGTTTCAACTGACCATAATGAAAAGATAAAAAGAAGGAAAGAATGAAAGAGTCAGAGAGTTAAATCAAGATTATAACATTTTTTACATATTGAACTATTTTTGAAATGGTTCTTAAATAAACATATCAAATGTTATAATAATTGAATTATTATACTGTGGTATATGAGAGAGTGAAGCACATGGTGTAATGGTTAAAGTCATGGGAAATGGACTCATCGTACCAAGTTCAAATCCTGGATGTGGTAATGGCATTTCACTTAGCACTAATACCATTGGGAAAGGTATGAATCCTACTCTCTCTCCAGCTATGGGTAAATAGTAGGGCAGACTGGGTTCTTTAACCTTGGTTAGGCAACAGGTCTAGAAGGAAAACTCTGAATTCAAACCTGCTGAACTCCACTTAAGAAAGTGACCATGTATCACATTCATATTGTGCGGAGGGATTGGTAAATATATATATATATATATATATATATATATATATATTGTTACTACCTCCCACTACCAATTCCTATGCTACTGCTCTTTTTCTTTAAAAACCAGACACCACGAAACATACCATCAGTTTCCTACCTGAAGATGGCAAATCGACTTGCTGAAAGCGCTCGTAGAGACACCTTTGGTGAGCTGCTACACCAGTTCCACCCTGGCACCAAAAAGATAGCCAGAAAATTAGAAAGGATCGAACAAAAACTTGTCCGACAAGAATTGTCAATACAGTTTAACACAAACACACACATATATATATATATATAAATATATATATATATATATATATATGAGAGAGTTAAGGGAATCTGGGCTATGACTAGATTAACACTCAGTTAATTTAACCATGGCCTTAAAATATGCAATTGTTCTGTATTGGGATGGACAGGTGATCTGAGAGAAAGATTTTTTTCCTTTTTATATGATTACACACATTTTATTCCATCCTTCAAGTCAACCATGATGGTGTGGGTTTACATCACAATTAGTTGTCTCTTAGGCTACCACTTGAAAAAGGACAGAAAATTCTACCGGCTAGAATTAATACTGTTGTGGGTGGCCCAGTCAATAGGCCACAGTATTGGGTGTCAAGGCTAGAACTCCAAATTGTCTTATTTTCTCTGACTCTCCCTTTTTCTGTCACATGATCTCTATCAACCAATCAACTGGTCCCTGTCATTTTGGACCATCCTGTTTTACTTTACTAGATCTCTTCCGGTGTGACCATTTCATTGACCTCCATTAACGCATCTACTGCTGTCAGTTAACACTCGGCCACACAACTGTCATCCCACTGCAAAACACAATGATTTTTTTTAGACTATCTCATCGATTCGACACATGAGGGTTCATCCAATGAACAACCCACACAGTGGTTTGTCTATAGTGGTGAAGGATTATGTTGGACCATCCGCACTTTTTGGCACAGTCGATAGTAAAGAGTTGGTGCACAAGGGATCCCACAAACCCAATCAATGACTGACCTCAGGTTTTTCAAATTCAGAGTTTTTCTTCACCTAGACTGGTTACCTGTCCATGGTTAAAGAGCCCAGTTTGCCCTACTATTTTACCCATAGCTGGAGGGAGAATATATGGATTCATATGTTTCCCAAGGGTATTAGCACTATGGGAAATGCAAACAGCCTTTTCTAGGATTTGAACTCTGGTCGACAAGTCCATTTCCCATGACTCTAACCATCAGGCCACGCGCCTCCATACATAATGATATTCATAATTGCAAGCATACAAACCTGCTTGGTGGCCGAGTTATTTGTATATTCTTCATTGCATTTGAAAAGAAATGTTAATGTCTACTATCTAAAATATTAAATGAAATAAAAAAAAAAATCCATGCTGTTATCATTTTAATTTTATTTTTTAATTATCTTCACAAATATAAATCAAATTTCTATTATTTTCACTCAAAAACCAAGCCCTGATGATATTTAATGTGTCTATATATTTACTTTGCCGTTAATTGTTTTATTTTCGAAGTTTCATCCGGACATATATATACACACAACTGCCCTTTATATATGTATAGATTATTATTATTATCCCTCAACTTATTAAAAAAATGAAGAAAAAAGGCTTTTCTTGTACAATATAACAAAATACAAAAACTAAATATTGAAGCTATGTCAATATCTTTTGGTCTTTCTAAAACTGAGTCACTGACTAACAATAAGATCAAGATGGGTGACCTTGGTGTTCACCTCAATCAATCATGTCACAAGCTGAGTATACTTTATAATTTGAATGGTATAATGTATCACTTAAGCCTTTGGAACTCTACAAGACAGAAAGCTAAATGGAGAAAGAAGTGCATTTGTATAAGGAAAGCTAATCCCCCCCTCCAATTGATCATCTATCAATATTAATCCAAACGCTAGTGTAAAATTATTGCCAATTCAGAGAAAGCAACAAAGTCTGCTGACTTAGAGGAGAGAGAGAGAGAGAGAAAAGAAAGTCTTCGTTCTTATTTTGTTATTGAATTGCAACAACAATGATATAAGCTATGAAAATGCTAAGCAAGTCTATTGTTTTATAATAAAGAAGTAAAATTGGGAGCCATATTTCTTAAAGTCATAAGTCCTTTTTTTTTTTTTTTCTTTCGAGATTAAATGGAATTGTTGGCAGGGTTCAGTGCAGAAAAAATTGAAACTTTTACAGTTCAAATAAAAAGGTCAATTCATCTTGAGAGCAATGACCTGAAAAAAGGACTATTTTTATGCTTAAATGCCCAATCTGATTGAATAGAAAACTCACTTACTGGGACTTTTTGAAGAATATTAATGGCAAGACTCATCCATACAGAAAAGCAAATAGAATTAATTTTCTTTAACAAAATTTAATCATCTATCCATATATGAAGGGCAGTTGTGTGTATATGTATGTCCGGAGGAAACTTCAAAAATAAAACAATTAATGACAAAGTAAATATATATACATATTAAATATCACCAGGGCTTGGTTTTTGAGAAAAAAAAAAAAAAAAAAAATGAAGACTTGAGTTATATTTGGGAAGATATTTAAAAATTCAAATTTGAAAAGTAAACAGATGGGAAAGTCATTTGCATGTTATTTTGTTTATCTTTTTTTTTTTAATTTTTTTTTTTTTCGCTTGAAATATAATATTAATTGATTGAATTAATTGCATCATTTCATATCTTTTTTAAATTGTAAATCATTGAATGGAAATTTCTTACTATATTGTTATATATTTCTGTGGGGATTTTTATGGGGCAACCAACAAGGATCTCACTCGCGATAAGTAATAATGGATCTGTGAGACTAACTTTTAAAAAATCCCCCCTCTACCCAGGTGACGCCGGGTAGCCACTTCTATATTTTATATATTATTTTTATCCTGGGCAACACTGGGTCCATCTGCTTATCATTGGCATCCATCTGTCTACTAGAGATGATGATGTAGTGTCCAAAAACAAGTGGAACTACATAGCCTGGCTGGGTTGATATGGAGGATGAGCTCTCGCCCAAGCAGCAGGTCCTATCCCTCTCTACACTGTGATTGTTCTTGCAGACTTTACTAAAAAATACCACGTTGGTTAAATGAGAGGTACACTTTGTTTGCCAGTGAAGAGAGTTGTATTAGGAAACAGAGTTAAAACTTTAGCTAAGACAGTTAATATTTGCTTAGCACTAATTCCTTGAAGAAAGGCATGAATCCACTTCTTCCCTTGAGCCTTGGCTAAATAGCAAAGCAGTTGGAAATGTTTAAACTTGTAACAAGGCAATCCATCATGGGTGTTTGATAATAGGTCATGTATCTTCATTAAAGTTGGTATCATGTAACCCAGTGCAACAGGCTGCTGCATGTTATTTCCAAAGGGGAGAGAGAGGTAACACTAATCTATTGCCCTGATTGATGCTATAAAAGTTAAATACTTGTCAAGGAAAGCATCTCTAACTGACCTAATAGATTATAAGAAACATCCATCCATCTAAATATTCACAAAGCCTTAGACATTTTTGCTGGCAATTCATGTTTGGTTTGGTATGAACCTCAGTGGGTCATTTAATGCCGATTAGGTTTTGAAATAAATTAATTCTTAATGGATACACAATTTTTTTTATAAATACATTTTTCTATTTAACCTATAGATGGGACCCTAGCAGGTACTACCACTCCGGGTCACAGTGGACCAGGGAGCAATGGTGATGAAGGGGTGCTCCACATTCCCCAAAGCTCCAAAACTGGAACCTCACAAAAAAAATGTATAAAAATAAAAAAGATTTTACAAGAGGTAACCTCTCTTATTTAGTATTTCTAATATTGAATAAATGGTAATCTTTTAATTCTGGTGCAAAACTATGAAAAGGGAAAATGAATTATCTCCCTTGATATTTGCTCAGAAAAATTTTATGGTAGGAATTTACTTAAGAATAATGAAATTTATTGTGTACAGTGCTCAGGTGCACCACAACTCATCAAAGTCTCATGTCAAGTACACAGAATAATGTATTAGTGTCAGGAACATGAACAGTTTACAATAGTAATATGCATGTATGTGTGCGCGTGTGTGCATATGTGTGTGGAGAGTGGCTCAGATATAGTGTCAGCGGACTACAGGAAGCATGGAGGCTTTGAAAGATTGAGTGTTTTGGCAGCCTACAACAGACGCGGGCAGCTTATTCCATGCCTTCGCAATTCTGAGCATGAAGAAATGTTTCCGAAAGTCAAGTGACGAGTAAAAAGTTGAAGATAACCAAGATATTTAACCTCAAAAAGTGAACCTCTTCGTAAAATAGATGACTTATTGTAAAAACATTCTGGAATTTCTATGACCTTTTTTTGTTTTGTTTTGGATCATCAAACTAAGCAAAGTTTATATTCATGGACTGACCACACCTAAAAGCTACAGATTACCATTACTCTGGTACCACTGGCACGATAACAAAGAAGGGTATTGATTGTGTGGATCTGATCAACCAGCCATGCTTGTCTACAGATTAAACTGGTAACAGCCGGGTACCATCTTGAAACAAAGATACTTAAATAAAGCTATTCGTTGTGTACTTGAATCAGTGATATTTTATCCCACAACAGCTGTGCAAGAAAAAAAAAAAAAAGAAAAAAAGAAAAACGAAAGAAAAATCACTTTCTTGTAGATACTCAAAAAAACATTAGCTGTAATTCTGTCGCTGGTTTATTTTTACAAGGTGGACAATATTATTTACATTCTAAGAATGAATGTGTACATGAATTTATTGTAAATATTCTTCATTACAATATAAACAGATATCAAAAACCTTTCTTTTGCTGCCGTTGCAGTATATGACTGGAGGAGGTTGGAGAATTGACCAGCTGATAAAGACTAGGATAAAACAGGATTGAATAACAATCTTGGGGGGGGGGGGGTGTTATGAATACATAACTATAATTCAATGTGAATGACAAAAATGTCTCATTTATTGATTGATGGCAACTCAGTGTTATCTGTGTGTCAAGGTATCAAAGCAATAAGTACTCAAAAGCTATTGAGTTCAAGAGAGTCATTTAATTTTTCCTCCTTATTCAAAATGGCCAAATAGGTTATATTACTGATAAAGAGGTTTTCAAATATCTGTGTGACAATGATCAATCAAGATGAGATTTATTATGAGATAGTGAAGAAGAATTTACTAATGAAATTATAATATAGTTGGAGGTGCGTGGTGTAATGGTTGGAGTCATAAGGAAATGGACTCGTAGCTTCGACCCGAGTTCAAATCCTGGACAAAACTACAGTTCACATAGCACTTGGGAAAGGTATGAATCCAACTACTCTTCCTCCACCTATGGGTAAATAGTAGGGCAGTCTGGGCTCTTTAACCATAGTTAGGCAACCAGTCTAGAAGAAGGAAAACTGAATTCAAACCTATTAAATCCGCTTGGGGTAATCACTACTAGAATAGGCTCAGTCTTAATTAGTTTGATTTGTTTTATGGCATATCAACCTCTGTGGGTCATTTAATACCGACAAAGTTTTGAAATAAATTAATTCTTAATGGATAATCAATTTTGTTTATAAACTCATATTTTCTATTTAACCGATAGATGGGACCCTAATAGGTACTACCACTCCTGGTCAGAGTGGACCAGGGAGTCCAAATTAGTAATCTATTTCACTACTACTATAATTGATAATGTATTGGCTAAGGAACTAATATATGTCCTCTACTACTATCACCGAGAGCTGATAGTATTACCCGTGGCTTTAGCATTCCCAGTTGATTTTTTTTATTCGAGCTTATTGTTATTTAATAACGTTAGTTATATAGAGCTTTGTAAATGAGTTCTGAACCGTTTGAATTATGCAAATACCCCCAGTGGTTCAAAAGTTATGAGAATTTAAAGCCCTGAAATTGGAGGTACAAAAGTGGACATGATTTTGTTTCAAAAATATGTCAAATCACGGACCAATTGAAAACAAGAAATTCACTGATTTCTTCACTGTTTCTTTATTTTTGGAGCAATTTTGATAAAATTTGGTATTTTTATGTAAAATTGTATGTTCTTTCTGATTATGCACTCAAATTGTATGTATCTCTATGCTTTAACCCATTATTTAGAGAATAAGAGATACAGGTAGCAGCGTTTTTTGTTTTTTAAAAAAGTTTAACACCCAATTATTCAACATTTCCATTATAATATTGCATGTATTACTTTGGGACTCTAAAAGGGTAGATCTCAGTTGGTAGAGCACCCAGCTAGGAATCGCAAGTTTCCAGGTTCAATACCGTTCGCCACCAACTCAGCACATTGGATAGTCAGATCTGTGCGGTAAAGTGGGGAGCTGGTGGTAGATGTGGTGTTCCACCACAGCAAAAACAATCTTTCTGGTCTACTACTAGTGAAAAGGGAATAGACTTCCTCACTGTCCGGCTGGTACTGACAAGAGGCCAACTTTTTACTACTTTAAGAAAAATGACATGTAATAGAGTGGGGCCCCCATATCATAGATTCGCAGGGAGGGGGATGAGATCCTATCACTGGCCTTGATACTAGTACCAGGGCTGTGGAGTTGGAAAACAAAACCTTTGACTCCAACTCTTGACTCCTATATTTTTGATTTTGGCACCTCCAACTCCAATGTAATTCAGTGACTATTAAATATAAAAACATGATTTTTATATCTCTGAATGTTTGAGATGAGGCTTAATGATTAGTATTATCTGCGTTATTCAGACTATTGTCCTCATCTTCATTGTTATCTGTACAACGTTTTGGCTGATAACATTTCGTTCCCGAGTCCGACAAGACATACCTGAATAAGGCTGGAGGACACATCGGCCGAAATGTTGTACAGATAACAATGAAGATGAGGACAATAGTCTGAATAACACAGATAATACTAATGATTTTTATAATCTATTAATAAGAAGTGTGCACTGTATCAAACTAATAAACTAGGGCCATATAAAGTATAAATTCAACTGGAGTCAGAGTCCGTATAGTTTTACTGACTCCAGCGACCCCTCAAATTGCTTCCAACTCAGACACCACAGACCTAACTACAACTACTATTTCAATAATCCCAAGATAAATTTCTGTTTGCAAATTTAATTAGTCTTCAAATTAGTTTCCAAGAATATTTTTAAAATTATTTCAGATTAAAAAATCTGAAACATTAGCAGGATTGAGTATCAAAATAAAGAAAATCAAAAGTTAAAAAATAAATAAATAAATAAAAAGAAAAAAGGAAAAAAAAAGAAAATTTTTCTTTTGATGAGCAGCCATTTTGTTTGTTACCTGATAAATCTTCCGCAGAGGGCCAAGGTGTATAAATGGCTGACAGTTAATGGGCTAAAGTTACCAGCACATTTAGAAAATGGTAACTGAGCTGCTCCTGCTGCAGTTAATGGGTTAAGAATAAAATTATTTTATTTTATTTATTTATTTATTTTTTTTGCATTTAATTTCTCTTTTCTATCTTTTTGTTTTTAAGCAAAATTATTTAAACAAAACATTCCAGTACTACAGGGTGATTGAAAAGTAACTCCCTATTATCTAAAAAAATAGGGTGGTGGTGGCATGGATAGCATGGAGGCTTTGAAAGATTCAATGTTTCGGCAGCCTATAACAGACACGGGCAGCTTATTCCATGCCTCCGCAATTCTGAGCATGAAGAAATGTTTCCGAAAGTCACGTGAGCAGTGCTGTTTTCTGACTTTGTAGGCATGCCCACGTGTGTTAGAAAGATGGAGATCAAAAAGGTGCTCAAGGTTGCTGTTGTTAAGATGATTAATGACCTTATGAGCATTTACCAGGTCTTTTGCCAGACACCGAAGTTTCAACGAATCTATTCCCAGGGCAGCGAGACGTTCAGAGTATTGTAGATGCCTGATGGAGGGTATTCGTTTGGTTGCACGTCTCTGTACAGTTTCTAGGAGGTTAATATTCTGAGCAAGATAGGGGTTCCAGACTGGTGATGCAAATTCCAAGTGTAGCCGCACCATAGCTCTCTACAGCTTTAAATAGATAGCAGGTGAGCGGCTGACAAAGGTCTTGCTAAGTGATGCCAGGACACCCTCAGCCTTTTTGACAATTTTAGAGATGTGTTTCGTTCATTTATAGTTTATTCATTAACACAGTAAAAAGATCAACTAATACATTTTTACAGTTGTACAATAAAACATTTTATGATTATAACATTTAGCCCTTCTTTTGAAATCCTTACACCTGATATGAAGTGTCCTATTTTGTAAAATGGCCGAAGCAGGTCTCAAAGATGAGAAAGAAATTCATCTTCTATCTATCTATACATATATAAAGGGCAGTTGTGTGTATATCTATGTCCGGAGGAAACTTCGAAAATAAAACAATTTATGACAAAGTAAATATATATACACATTAAATATCACAAGGGCTTGGTTTTTGAGCAAAAATAATAGAGATTTGATTTATATTCATGAAGATAATTAAAACATAAAATTTAAATGATAACAGCATGGATTGTTTTTTCATTTGATATTTTAGATAGTAGACATTAACATTTCTTTTCAGAGTAGCTGGATCAATGCAAGGTCTATTTTACATAGGGATTTAAGGGGCATCCCACGAGGATTCAACTCACAATTCAGTAATAATGGATCTGCGGGACAAACTTGAAAAATCACCCTCTACCCAGGCGACACTGAGTAGCTTCTGCTAATACATATATAAAGGGCAGTTGTCTGTATATATGTATGTGTGTGTGTGTATGTGTCTGGAGGAAACTACAAAAATGAAAGAGTTAATGATAAAGTAAATATATATACACATTCACTATCACTATATCTTGCTTTTGAGCAAAAAATAATGAAGATTTGATTTATATTCGTAAAGATAAAATTAAAACCTAAAATCTAAACAGTAAGAGCATGTATTTTTGTTTTTATGCATTTAAAATTTTAAAAAGGAAGGAGACATTAATTTTCTTTTTAGAGTATCTGCGTACATTTTTTTTCTGACACCCTGCCAGCCAGATCAACGCAAGGTCTTTTTTTTTGCATAGGGATTTTCATGGGGCATCCTGTTAGGATTGAACTTGTGATTCAGTAATAATGGATCTATGAGACTAACTTTTATTGCCCGCCCCCACCTCTACCCAGATGACGCCAGGTAGCCTCTTCTAGTCTTTTTATGTATCTCTAAATAGCTTACCATTGACTACTTGCAAACATTAACAGCAAAACAGAAATAATAGAGACTTGTTTGATCTGAAAGGTTAATTTTCTTGTCCATGGATATTTCTAGGGTTTGCCATTGATTCACCATTAATGACAGTCATTTTTCAGATGCAGAAAGACATAAAACTTGTCTTGTTGGTAGAGAATAAAAAAAAAAAAAGCAACAACCATTTTCAATTTGTCTTTATATAAGCATTTCTTTCTTTTTTTTTTCTTTTTTTTATTTTTAGTTTAATGTCAGCTTGACAATATTGTAGGAATCATAGCCTTTTGATTTAGTGTGTCCTGGGACGCACATATTTGCTTTGAATGAGTCCCCGTGAAGATTTACGGGTCCCAACTAAAGCTGTCTAACTTCTACCTTGTAACTATCCTGTGTAATTCATTTCTAAGAAACTATTGAAATGTATTTACAGTTAGCTTGAAATGGTGAGGGGGAAAAAAAAAGAAAAACACTGGGATGCATGGATACGATTTTAACGTGAAAATATCGTAAAATGTGTTCTTAATTGTACTTGCGCATTATTTTGAATGAACTTAATTGTTATTAAGAACAAATTTTATGATATTTTCGTGTTAAAACATGCAGTTGTATTGATTACGGTGAAATGAAAATGGCCGACCAAAATATATGGCTTCTTCAAAGTGAAAGAAACAAGGAGAGGTTACTCTCATTTATGTAGCTAATATTCAGATTACTCACTGGAGTTGGTAAAACTATACCTACTTGCACTTTAGTCGAATTTACACATTATATGGCCCTAGTTTAGTCTGTAAAGTTATACAGTGCACAGTCCTTATGAATAGATTATGAAAAAAATCATGTTTTTTTTTTATTCATTTGTAGGCCATAATCACTTCATTACATAAAGCAGAGTTGGAGTAGGAGGTGCCAAAAATAGAGGAGTTGGAGGTTTTGTGTTCCGACTCTACAGCCCTGGTTTTAAACACACAAAATCTTAGGCTTCTAAGGTTTGGTTTCTTTGTTTAATGGCATATCAACCTTCATGGGTTATCTAATACCGAAAGTATCCTTTTAGATGAACAGTAGTGGTACCAATAGCAGGAGAGGTGAGGAGGTTCATATCTATCCCAAAAGTATTAGTCAAAAAGTAAACATAATAGTGAGAGTAGAGTTCTCTTACTTCAACATATAAAACTGTATTATTTGGATTTTTTTGACTATTGTCCTCATTATTGTTATATACACATTTCAGCCAATATGCTTGCCAGCCTTCTTCAGGTGTTTCTTGTTGAACTTGAGAGCAATGTTAAGCCTGGTGGAACTATTGAAGTCAGTTAGTCTACTGTTGGTTTGAATAACAGCAACTAGCTAAACACAACTGAAGCAGTGTCCAAGACAGTTGGTATTTATAGAAATCAAGAATGATCCATTCATGCATTTGGGTGATTCTATTCCTTCCGATTGGTTGCTTGGTTTCTATGATATTGTGGAGTTTTATAAATACCCTGTCAGTCTGCAGTAGAATTGCAACAAGACGGGTTTATAATAAGTTACAACCGCTTGTTGCTGTGTCGTACCAATTCGATCGTAATTGGAACTTAGCTTGATTATTCTTCAGCTTTTAAGATTCCAGAATCTGTATAGGAATGTGAGGTGGTTCGTCATACATGCCAGTTCTTTATTAAGCTTTCCATTGTTCAATTAGATTAGGTTCCCGAGTTCGAGAAGAAACACTTGAAGAAGGCTGGAGGGCACATTGACTGAAACGTTGTGTACATAATAAAATGAGGAATATAGTCTGAAAAAATCCAAATAATACAAATTATCAAGCCTCATCTCAAAAATAGTATAAAACTGTGTTGGTGGAAGATTGTTTGGTAAATACAAATCTAAAATCTGTCTACATTATTTCCATTTAAAGCCTCCAACATCTGGCTAATCCTAGTTTGCCAAGTCAGCACAAAAAATCGTTTGTTAGATTTAAAGAAAAAAAAAGTTGTTTTTGTTTTAATCATAAACAGAAGATTTATTTTTCTCTATTTTCGGTTATTGTCCCTTTGTTACTGTTTAAGAAAAAACAGACATTTTTGTTGTGCTTTTTCTGACTGTACTAAAACAACTTTTAAAGTGGTTTCTTCTCATAAATGGAATATAACTGTACACACTGTTAAGTTTTTAAGGGCCATTCCTTAGCCTTATAGCAGAAGCGCTTATCTGGTGGAATCCTTGATAAAGAGTCCATCAACAATGTGAATCCTTTGGTTACTAAAGTGTCCTCAGTTACTGGTAATTGTATAAATCCTCCGTGAGTATTGGTAAAGATCCCGGCAATCCTATGTGCGTCCTCCAATAGTGCAGTTTGAATTATGACCAATATGGGGGGGTTTACGTATCTTATCAGGCCAGTAGTACTGCCAGTGATTGGTTAGAAGAGTCAATCACATGACCTTGGCCAGTCTATAAGTATAGGCGGGGAACTAGCACACACCTTATATACAGAAAACCGCAACACACACCTTAAAGCTTAACTTGATGGTATAAGGTATTTTTACATAGCATTTTATAATTATAGAAATTTAACACTTCTTGAATCCTTTTTCAAGATACCCTACAGCCCTGTTGGCTGGGGCAGAAGAATACATCGACTGCACCTCTGCAGAGGGGGAAAATCCCCCACCCCCAATGGGGCCACCTGTTGGCCATTGGTGGTGACCCGTGATGCTTAAGGATGGAACCCTGGTGGCTTAGAAGTCCAGAACATGCAACAGTTCACTTTGGCCTTTACTTAGACTAGACAGGTAGTCAGAGAGGTCCCCTCCCATCAATAGGCTAGTCATGCCAAGCCCTAGCACCTATATGATTGTCCCAACCTTATTGCCTTGATGGCAAGCCCCAACCCTTTTTATCATATATGTGCTAAAAGGTGGTGTCTGAGGGTCTTACTGTCCTGGGTATAACGTTAAACTATCTGATGGTGAAGTTCCAGTTTTGAGCTCTGGGGAATGTGGAGTAACCCTTCATTACCATTACTCCCAGGTCCACTCCAGTGGTGGTACCAGTTAGGGTCCCATCTTTAGGTTAAATACAAAAAATGAGTTCTAAAAAATGTGTTTAAAAAAAATTGAGTACCTATCAAGAATGACTCAAACAAAATGTCTTCGGAATAAAAAATAACCCAACAAGGGTTGACATGCCATAAAATCCAACCAACCAAGAGACCGTATTCTTTGCAAAAGTAATTAAAAAGTGAATTTGAAAGTTTACCTTAAGAAAACAACAGAGTAATAATAGAATTAATTTTTTTTGTTTTGTTTTGAAAGTTCCAACAAAATGCTTAGCTTATTTCTGTTGCTTATGACACACACAAATTATTCTTTTCATATCAGTCAAAATTTAAACTCAATTCAATTAGTTTTTCATTCCTGTAGGTTTAATTCAATTATTTATTTCAACTAGCAAGAATATGGACCCTCCGGGTGTATGTATTTAAGTTTTAATGTAATGAAATATATTAAATTAGAATGACTAACAAAATTAAATAAGAACACACATAAAAAGATTACTTATAATTATATTTTAATTGGTTTCTATCATTCATAAGATTGTTATTCTCCAACGTATTAAAACCAAATAATATTAGAAATCAATAACACCAAGTATTTATTATTTGTTAAAACCAGAATGCAAATTAACCAAACTCTATATTATGTAAACCTTTATTTCTTAATGATATCTAAGACACATTGCAAAATTTTAAACACACTAATAACACAGGCTGTTTTGAGGCAAATATTCTAACTCAGATTTTCACAGAGACATCATTAATAAATAAGATATATTCTATGTATTAATGATTTTGACTATAAATTAAATACTCATTGACAAACTTACACAGTTCCTGAGGGTATTGTGATGTAATCAGTGACAGTTTCAGAAGATGTGCAAAGTAAAAGTTAGCCCAGTTTGATCAAGTTAGTGACTGAGAAAATGAAAGTGAAAGTAAAAGTAAACATGAGAGAAGAACAAAGATTATTTTAAGAGCAGACCCCACTTTATTCCAATTTTTTTTCCTGCTAATTTTTCAGGTGCACAATCCATCTGGAATAAGCAGAGAGGTGATTGGTTGGTTGATTGGTTTTACAGCATGTTAACCCTTTGGTTATTTTATGTCAAAGACATTTTTGTTTTCTTCATTCTTGTTGGTTATTCAAAGATTTTTGTTGGATATCAGATGTATTAACTATAATAGAACAAAAGTATTACTTATATCTTTTAGATATAATGATTTGTAATGGTTATCATTGTAGGAAATGGACTCAAGTTCAAATTCTGGATGAGGCCGATTCCATTTCACTTAATACAAATACCCTTGGGAAAGTTATGCATCCAACTATTCTCCTTCCAGTTGTGGATAAAAAGTAGGGCAGGCTGGGCTATAACCTTAGGTAACCAGTCTAGGAGAAGGAAAATTTTTAATTCAAACCTGTTAGTGTTAAACTCCACTTTAAATTGAAATTGACCTTGTGTCATACACTACCCATGTGGAGATGTTAGCATACATATCTTTTAAACACTTTCTGCACAAAAAATTGTTATACAGTGTTTTTATTAAAACATAATGGCCTAACCCACCTCCCAAAAACCCCAACCCCCTCCCCCCAAAAAACAACTAATTATGGCATTAAATAACCCAACAAGTATTGACACCCTATAGAACCACCAACCAACCAACATGTTCATATAAATTTCCAATAGTAAATCCAATCCAATCTTTTAAACACCATTTATTAAAGAAGATGATAAAAAATGCTTCTGTAAATTATGATTTTTATATTAAACAATGCGTCTATTATTATGATATTATTCTACAATTATTCTTAGAATGTAATCTAATAATAATCCCAAAATGCACAAAAGTTCCATTAAAATCTTTTCTAAGTTTTCTCCCAAGATGAATAAAAAGATGGATGAAGACAATTATCAAATGTGAACACACACACACACACGCACACAGAGAATACACAAAGCCATAATCTAATAGAGGTTTTCAATGGAAAGCTCCAGAAAATAATAAAAATTAGATTAGATTTAATACACACAAGTATTATGTAACACAAATAGTACATTATAAAAGGCTAATGGTAAAGGACATGAGTTCAATAAAGACATTAAATAAAGGACAAAGTAAATGACTCCTTCAAGGTTTTTAGATTAGAACACGTGCAAAACATGTGCAACAATATACAACACACACGCACACAAAGGAGTTGTCTGCTTTGTAACAAGAACAATAAGAAATTCGTTGGTTTGATGGCATATTAATCCTTGTGGGTTATCTAAAGCCAAATCTTGTTTTGTTTTCAAATACATATGATTTATTTAAGAAATAATTTTTATTAACTTCATGTGTATTAATAAACAGAAATATTTTATTAACTTCATATGTATTAATAAATTGATAGAAATAATTTTTATTAACTTCATATGTATTAATAAATTGATAGAAATAATTTTTATTAACTTCATATGTATTAATAAATTGATAGAAATAATTTTTATTAACTTCATATGTATTAATAAATTGATAGAAATAATTTTTATTAACTTCATATGTATTAATAAATTGATAGAAATAATTTTATTAACTTCATATGTATTAATAAATTGATAGAAATAATTTATTAACTTCATATGTATTAATAAATTGATAGAAATAATTTTTATTAACTTCATATGTATTAATAAATTGATAGAAATAATTTTATTAACTTCACGAGAACAAAATAAAAAACGCACTCCGGGCGATGTAAAATAGATTTTTTAAACATATTGCCTGAGGGGTGGGAGTAAAAAATTCAATGTCAGCGAGTTTGTACCCTAAGTAAGTAAAATCATCAAATTCATTAAAGGATTAAAAAATAAAACAATTTGAAATGTAAACTTTAAATATGTATTAAAATAAAACAAACTATATATAGATATATAATACCAGTCATGTATTTATTAAAACTTGTTTTAAAAAAACAATGAGGACTGTCTAATGTTGCATGTTCAAATTTTGAGTGTATTTATTCTATGTTATAATGATTTTGGGTAATGTGATGTAAGCAGTGATGTAACTTTTGTTACAGACAAAAACCGGAAGCGAATCTCCATTATTAATAGATGTGTATTAATAAATTGATAGAAATAATTTTTAGTAACTTCATGTGTATTAATAAATTGATAGAGATAATTTTCATTAACTTCATGTATATTAATAAATTGATAAAAATAATTTTTGTTAACTTCATGTGTATTAATAAATACTGATGGTTGACCCTCAGCCACCACTTTCTATCACATACATGATAAAAAGGGGTGGGTGTTTGCTATTAGAGCAATTTGAAGAACACTGTCTGGACAATAAGAAATTGGATTGAAAATGAGTGGCTGAAAAATTAACAATTTGGATGTATAGAATCTCCAGATTTTCAGACATCCGCAGACAAATCTAACCTTATCAATCACATAATCATCAATATTGTATGTAAAGATCTAAGTACAATAAGATTGATTTAGTAGTAAACAGATTCCAAGACACCCCCACAGTTGATGAAATCTTAAGATAATATCAAACAATATATATATTTATTTACCAATCCCTCCGCATGATCAGGATGTGATACAAGGTCAATTTCTTAAGCGGAGTTCAACAGGTTTGAATTCAGAGTTTTCTTTCTCCTAGACCGGTTGCCTAACCAAAGTTAAAGAGCCCAGTCTGCCCTACTATTTATCGATAGCTGGAGGGAGAGTAGGATTCATACCTTTCCCAAGGGTATTAGCGCTAAGGGAAAGGTATGAATCCTACTCTCCCTCCAGCTATGGATAAATAGTAGGACAGACTGGGATCTTTAACCTTGGTTAGGCAACCTGTCTAGGAGAAGGAAAACTCTGAATTCAAACTATATTAAAGTCAATGGAGTGGCCTATTGTTGGTATCAATCGGACAGTGAAGGAGTCTATCCCCTTTTACACAAACGATAGACCATGGAGGTTACTGGAGATTATTTTGTTTAATGGCATAATCAACTCCGTGGGTTATTTAATGCCAAATTTTGTTTTGTTGTATTTATGATTTGTAAGTGAATAGTTTAAAGATTCATTTATTAAAAATAGAACGTTTATCTACAGATAACACAATTTTGTTTATAAATACATTTTTCTATTTAACCCATAGATGGGACCCTAACAGGTACTACCACTCCGGGTCAGTGTGGACCAGGGAGCAATGGTGATGAAGAGGTGTTCCCCAAACTTCCAAAACTGGAACCTCACCATCAGATAGAGTTTAACGTCATTCCCAGGACAAGAAGACCCTCAGCCACCGCCTTCTAGCACCCATATGATAAAAAGGGGTTGGGGTTTGCCATAAGGGCAATAGGGTTGGGGCAATCATATAGGTGCTAGGGCTTGATGTGACCAGCCGATTGATCGGAGGGGCCTCTCCGACCACCCATCTAGCCCAAGAAAGGGACAAAGTGGAGTATTGCAAGTCATGGACTGCTCATCCGCCTGGGTTCTATCCTTAAGCATCACGGGTCGCCACCCATGGCCAATAGGTGGCTCCATTGGGGGGCTACAGAGGTGCAGTCAGTGCATTCTAACGCCTGTAAGCACCCTCTTTGTTGCCCCTCCCCCAGCAAGAGAAACCAAAGAAGAAAGTGTTTTTGTGTAGAACGTTGACTGAAGCCATTTTGGTGTGGGTGGAGGTATGAATTGCTGCAATCTATTTTTTTAACGGAGGTATTCAGATGATTTGGAGTAAAAATCTTTATTTGTTTTTTTAACCCAAGTGAATTGACCTAAGAAAACCTTGTCTACTTAACAGCTCTCTCCATCCAATGTCCAAACAAAGTGAGAGCAATCAACCATGAAAAGCAAAGTGCATTATATTTTCTAATTCTGACCACTGGACTAGAAGACCATTGGCCATTGCAGACAACTTTTATGTTCTTACATAGTTATATATGGAGGTGTGTGGTGTAATGACTAGAATCGTAAAAAATGGACTTGTCGACCCGACTTCAAATCCTAAACGAAGTTGTCTACACTTCACATAGCACTAACACCCTTGGGAAAATTATGCATGCACCTGCTCTCCCTCCAGCTATGGGTAAATAGCAGGGCAGACTGGGCTCTTTAACCTTGGTTAGGCAACCAGTCTAGGAGAAGGAGAAACTCTGAATTCAAACCTGTTAAACTCCACCTAAAAAATTGACCTTGTGTCACATCCTGCTCATGCAGAGGGGTTGGTAAATATGTACAGTGTTATAGGCTGATAAAAACTTGTTCTTATCTTTTTTTTTTTTAATGGTACAATAAAATGATATATATAGCCTGTCAGAAGACTCATAATACACTGACTATATCCTCTGCAGAGGGTTAAGATAGCCCCCCCCCCTCAAGGAGTGTCCTGGGTATTATACTAAACACCATCAGATAGTGAGGCTCTAATTCTGAAGATCTGGGGAGTATGAAGTACCCGTTCATTGCAATTACTCCCAGGTCCACTGAAATTGAAGTGATAGTACCTGTTAGGGTTCTATCTATGAGTCAAATAGATCTGTTTAAAAATTATACAATGAATGTAAGTCCCTAAGCTCTAATGAAATCAGTATTTATCCTTCAGATATGTTTTCATTTGGTTTCTTTGATTAATAGCATATCAACCTTTGTGGGTTATTTAATGCCAAAGCTATCCTTGTAGAAGAAGGGTAGTGGAACTATTTAACCCATATCTGGGCCCTTTAGATATTCCATTCATCTGCTTGCATATATATATATATATATATATATAAATAAATAAATAAAAACCTATCTCAACTAAGAAACCTATTTCATCCTATTACAAATTAATCATTACATTAGGAAACTAAAATGCCAAATTTACCGAAGTATACACAGTGATGCTGATAGCTTTTTAATTTAGTGCATCCTGGGATGCATGTATTTAATTTGATATGAGTCCCTGGGAAATTTGATGGGTCCCAACTAAAGTGTCTTGATAAATTGTAGTGTTTTTATCTATGAACAACTAAAGCTGTCTAACCCCTACCTTGTACCCCATAGTGTGTAATTCATTACCAAGAAAATATTGAAATGTATTTTACTGGAAATGGTAGGGGGGGGGGGGGAATACAATTTTATTGCATCCTTTTAGATTTTTATGCATCAGTGATGCATTCCTTTTCTGAATTCTTTTGGCTGTTCAAGAATCATAACAAGATACATAAAAAATAATATCAAAGGAAAAACAGATAATAAGGTTTGGTGTGTTTTGTTTTACGGCACATCAACCTCAGTGGGTCATTTAATGCTGACAAAGTTTTGTAATTAATTCATTCTTAATTGATACTCAATTTTTTTTATAAACACATTT